>BSBK01004944.1:0-505000 GCA_027943335.1 Chamaecyparis obtusa | reverse complement strand
AAAATGGAATTGCAGAAAGAAGGAATATGATCATACTTGACACAACGTGCACTATCATGATAGAAGGAAAGGTCACACAAACCTATTAGAGAGATGAGGTCAATAGTGCAGTCTATACTATCAATAGAATTCAATTGAGGCCAGGCCCAGACAAGACACCTTATGAGCTATGGTTTGAGAATTTACCTACAGTAAAATACTTTAGAATCTTTGGAAGCAAGTGCTACATCAAGAGAGATGAAGCTATTGGCAAGCTTGATGCAAGAAGTGATGAAGGTATTTTTCTTGGTTACTCTACTAAAAGAAAAACTTATAGATGTTTTAACTTAAGATTGAAGAAGATCATTGAAAGTGCTCATGTTAAGATTGATGAAAAGGTTATGATTCAAGATAGATATCATGATTATGCACCTATGATTGAAGAAGAACCTAGACCTACCACTAGAGAAATAGTTGTTGAAGAAATGTTTGACATCATTGATGTATTATTCAATGACCCTGAAAATAGTGAAGAAGAATCACAGAAGTCAGATGAGAGAGTCACACCCAATGTTCAAAAATTCACATCTAGATACCATTCAAAGGAAGATACATCATTGGAGATCAGAACAACAAAGTCATGACAAAATCAAAAGCAAAATGTTCAACAGCTAATGAAGAGGTATGCTTACTATAATCACCGAAAAGTGGATAGGATCATTCATGTGAGTAGTCAAGGAAAAACTAAGGAAAATTCAAGGCAATTGAATCGAAACAAGCATTTAGCCAATTAAAATTCAAATCAATCTTTAATTCAATTTAATTAAAAATCAAAGCCATAAATTCAAGTTAAATCGAATAATTCATGATTAATCAAATCAATGAGCAATTAATCTAATTAATTGTATAGTTTAATTTAAATCAAATCAACCCATTCAAGGGGTACACATGGCTAAACAAATTAATTAAGTCCTATTTTCTCTCAACACCACATGGGAGGAAAAAGCCTCAACCAATAGGATTTAAGGAAAGAGCTCACATGGATTAAGCCTAAAATGAATCTCAATCACTCAATTGGAAAAAACATCTTGTCCACTCATCTCGTCTTCTTGTCCCAAGCTTTGAGGACACAATATTTAAATTATCTCCAAAGGGTGGAACCAAGGACTTAACCCCAACCTAACCTTGATCAAATCCAACCACACCCCCTACCCTTGCCAAAATCTATAAAAGCAAGGCATAAATCACTCATAACTCATCCACAAATCTAAGAATAGCATCAAACCTCTTGCAAATTAGAGCTTAGAAAGGAAAATATAGAAGTTAATTAGCATTTCAATTTGGAATTGAACATTTTAGCTTGCTTTATCATTTATTCTCATTCTAGGACTGTCACTAATGGAGGCTTGCTGAGAGCTTCATCATTAGCATCCCTAGCTAGAGATCCATAGAGTGCTTAATTGTCTTTATTTGTTAAAATAGCTCTTCCTTTGTGGTAATTTAGTTATTTTATTTATTTATTTGCAATACTAACCCTATGAAGGTACAAATTCTAGTACACAAAATGACACCCACCATGGGGCCTTAGGCCTCAATCCTTCATAAAATTTAAAAAAATTCATGTTATTATATTTTTTCTTGTTTACACTCTCCGTTTTGCAGGTGAAATAGCGCGTTTGATCCTTTAAGCAACGGGTTTGATAGATTTTCCAATGCTTTTGAGCTCTGAAACAACACTTTGACGATGAAGTCTTGCACCTTTACATGGAGTTTTGACGCGTTTGATTCCTTCTGACTTTTGTCTAATCTTCTTTCAACGCTTTTGCCCTGACTAGCCAATGCTTTCACAACATTCTTTAGCGCATTTTCACTTTTTTGGTGCCTTTGCAAATTAAAATAGCGCTTTTAAATTCTATTTCAACACTTTTGATTATTTTAATAATGCGTTTAATTTGATCTGCAATGCTTTCAAGCACTGAAATAGCACTTTCAATAGATTCATTAGTGCTTTTGATTAAATTAAAAATTTACAGAATCTAATTGTCGAAAAATGTTTTCTCTATCTCTGTAGGATGACTACTCATAAAAGAATAAAAAAACTAGAGAGTAGATTCAATAGTGAGGGAAAAGCCTTGACAAAGAAGATCAAAGAGGAGAACATTGCTCACATTAAGCTGGTTCTAGAGGATTCTTAGGAAGAAAGAAAGGTATATGAACATTATCTAAAAGTTGTAGAAGCATATAAAGAAAAGTTTGTATCATTGAATTGGATTTATTCACCTTAATCAAGTTTTTCTTAAATTTGACAAGTAAGGCTTTAGATTCAATTTATCTTGTTTTCTTCATTTTTGCTGGTTGTGTTGACTAACTTGTTGGAGGAAAAGCACATTGGAAAGGAACGATCGCCACTAGGTGAGCATTAAAAATGAAAAATCAATCAAAATTGCCCCTAGCCTTTGCTAGCTTTGTTTGAAGGTAAGCCTAAACTTAGTCATTTTTTTACTTAAATTGTGGCTTTGGTGTTTTCAAAATCTAGTAATTAAAGCAACCTATCTTTGTTTGAGGAAATTTAACATTAGGCCTGTGCTCTTCACTTTCTAAGTGAATCAAAATGCCAAAAGTGTTAAACTCTTTGATTAAAAAAGAAAGGCTAAGTAAATCAAACACTAAATTTGAACAACCCCTTGTTTGTAGAAAAGAGTAGAAATACTCGATTCTCATTAGTTAGTGGGTTTGGTAATTGAATCTTGTTAAAAGTGTTTGAGAATTGAGAAATATATAGGGATATGCTCTTCACCTTTTGGTGAATCAAACTCCCAAAACCTATCTCTTCATTCCATTTTATTGCTTTCCATATGAACATGCTAGATCCATAGTGGGCTCACCTCTTGAGATTTGCCTTAATAAGGCTGGTGAGAGGGATAGCCCAAAGTGGGATACAATTTCCTTTTCCACATCCAACCCACTATAAAACAAAATACATGCATCCTTAATGGGGTGTGTGACAAAAGGGTGTTAAATTTTTGAACTTCCTCGAGTAGTCCTTCGGGATTGCGCAAAACTCTGACATATCGGTGGTGGGAAGCCTCTTAATATACTTGGAGGATGAAAGTTTAATATCCATTTTGAACACAATATTGATTAAATACCTTGATAAATTAGCAAGCCTACCTCATTAGAGCCATTTAAAAGCCAAATTTGACCTTAGGTAGATTGGTTGGAAGAATTTCTTGTGATAATTGATAAAATTATTGTGTTGTGCTTAAAGGTATTTGATTACAAAAAGAAAACATCCATTAAGATCCAAAAATCAATTAACAATAAAGATTCAAAAGAATATTCTATTCACAAGAATTCAAGAAATGGAAAAAGAAATGGAAACATTATCCAACCAATTCTCATTAAGAACATTGTTTCCTTACCTCTATGATCAAGAAAAACATCATTAACATCACATCTTTAATAATTCAAAATTTGATAAAAAAGAATATCATGAAAACCCTATATTTAATAAAAAATATCCTAATGATAAACCAATATTTGATGAAGAACCTATCTCAAAATATCAAGAGAATCTCATCTTTGATCAAGGAAATCAAGAGGAATTAGTCCCATCTAAAAAATATTCATCATATGAAAACTCTTTGAGAAACACAAATACATCCAAATATCCTTGGGATAGATCATTTACTCCTTTGCAAATTTCATACGAATCAGCTTTGGAAAAACTCCTTGAAAATGATCTCATCACGTTGCCCCAAATCACTTCATGTGGTTTTATCTTTTTGAGTAACTATTGTGCATATCATAGACACAATGAACATGAAACTTCAGATTGCATGGATTTGAAGCATAAAATCCAAAATCTTATTAATGATGACATAATTAAAATTGAAAATCCTAATGAATCATCTAATGAAGATACTACTCTCAAGAAAGATCAAACTTATGAACACATGTCTAGTAGTGGTCCTCATATAGCTTTCACCCATTCCACAATCCCTCCATTTCATATAGAAGCAAAGCTATCCAATATTCCTCCATCAAACAAAGATCCAAATAGTTTTCATAATGACTATGTATACCCTCAAGGGCTACCTCTAAAAGAGATCCAAGCTAACCTACATCTTGCTAAAAACTTCTTTCATGCTTCAAAGGTTATAGACTCCAATCCTTCATGTGCTACAATGCCTATTGTACCTATTTCAAATGAACATCCATCATCCCTTCAAGAATCCCTCGTGCGGATCAAAACTCCTACATTTTCCTTAGAAGTGGCTCCATGTCAAGATACTAATCAAAAGTGCAAAGAAACAAGTCTTATTAAGGATCAAGATCAAGATGATATCCCTTCTTATCCTATAGTTGACCAAAGTCCCATATCCCAAGAGTCCCATGATGAATCCTTCATACCCTTCCATTTATTTCAAGAAGATATCCTTCCATCTCAAACAACCCATATTCCTTCACCTCCTATATCATACCCATCTCCTAAGAAATATCAAGGTATACTTTCCATCTCTAATGAACTTATCGAAAATCAAAAGCAAAGTATTCTTCCTAGGCTATCCAAAGATCCTTTTCAAGACCAAAGTACCCCAACATCCACTTTTCATAAGCCTCCATATCTACCTCAAAATTCTCCCATTCTTCCTAATCCATTGCATAAGAGTAAATCCCCTCAAGCTTCAACTGCTCCTATCAAGAGTAAATCCCTCATTGAAGAAATGAATTCTAAAGCATCCATCAAGAAGAAAGAAACATCAAAGAAAATGTGGGTTCCTAAATCCCTCATTGAAGAAATGCATGCTAAAGCATCCAAAAGGAAAGAAAAATCAAAGAAAGTGTGGATTCCCAAGTCACTTTTGAAGGACTTACACATGAACGAGAAATCAAAGTTGACATTCAAGCTTCCAAAGGCTTTCACTCCGCATTCTCCCAAACATATTCCATCTTATCCATCCATTTTGGATCCTTGTATCCCAAGATCCATATCCTCTCTTACATCAAATTCTCAAGCTATCTCACACATTTTTCCTTCATTATTCCACTACCCTTCAAGGAGTGTATCGATGTTGATCTTGATAATACTTCTTATCCTCCTATTCATTATCCTTCCATTCCCTTTTTCACGCCCACACATAAAAAGACTTATTATCCTCTCATTCATTATCCTTCCATTTCCATTAACCAATCCATTTCATAAAGCTTTAGCCACCCTCTACCCTATCCACCATATCACATTTTTGTCACCCTATCAACATCTTTGAGCATACTTTTCAGTGGTCTTGGCCCATCATATCATACCCTATCAAGGAGTATACAAAGAGCATGAGGCTTGAGTCCGTCCAAAAAGAGAAAAAAAAAGAAGAAGAAAAAGAAAAGAAAAATAAATCCATCCTATGGTGAAAACCACTTCTTGTGGCATCTTGGACAAGTACCATGATGAAAACTTGGCAAATAGGTGTCATGTGTAATTCCTCTCTCTTGCACTCTATACTTGGGGGAAAGTTTCATCCATCATATTGTAGATCTCTATAGTTTTGTTGACTATTAGTGACTCACACTTAGTCATTTATCTAGGCAATGATGGTCGGTCATCACTACGACTGAGTCATTATCTAAAGGCCGAGTTATGTAATGTATACTTACCCAGCAATAGTACTGCCGGGTAAACTTATGATCACTATGCATTTTTTGTATTAGCCGAGTCAAGTTTTGCTGAGACATGTATGCAATGATTATTGAGTGACAAAGATATTAACATATGTTGAGTACAATGAATGCTAAGTATCAGGAACATCATTTGTCGAGATAGATAGAAATGACATATGAGTTTGTTATGGCATAGTGATCGAGGTAAATCATTTTGGCCAACATTCAAGTTTTGTATTTTGTTTGTTGAGGTAATTACAGAGGTAATTACACATCTATTTTGAAATCATTGATCCCTATGTAATACTTAGAGCCAACTAGAAATTAGTAAGGCTTAAGAAAAAAAAGGAGTTAATTTGAACCGTAGATCTTGAATCATGAAGATGTTTTGTTGTTTATATAAGTATAAGATATGAACCCTAAAACTTAAGAGAGTGTGTGAAAGAATGGATACCAAGGGTATGAAGGAATGAGAAGAGAGACACATTCAATTTTGGTGAAGCATTCAGACAGAGTTCAGTGACTGAGTTAAGTAGTGAAAGGATAGAATAGAGATAAATCTGATAGAAGAAATCAATACAATACTGTAAAGAGAAGATCTGTAATCTGCATATAGTGCAAACTAAAGGGTCAGGTACTAGGACATTCTAACAGGTGTATTAGGGTAAATCTCTTAACCGAGTGGTCCTAACAGACCTATTGTAATCTCTTAACCAAGTGCTTACTTTGTTGTAAGTTTTAAATCCTTCAGTAAGGTAGACTGTATAAGTCTTTGAGCTCTTAATAGGGCAGACCCCTCATAGGGTAGATCACATTCTGATCAAATTTTGTAAGCCTTAACATGAAAACTTATTATTATAGTAGTGAAGATTTATGGGTGTCATCCCCACCCCAGTTTTACCTTTCAAGGGTTTCTGGGTAACCAAAATTACTGTGTTATGAGTACTTTCATGAATGTTGCTTAGTATGTTAGTTATTTTATTTTGAGGAAGTATTGTTGATGCTATGCAAAATTTTTATACAATGTTAAAAGTTGAAGTAGGTGATATCTGATTCACCCCCCCTCTCAGTATCGCATTTCCCAACTATATTTCCAACAATTGGTATCAAAGCTGCAAGGTTTCTCATAGAAAGTTTAACCACTTGAAGAAAAAGATCTTCAGATGAAAGTTTATAAGTTGGGAAAGGTCATAGAGAATTAGAAGATTGATGTACAACTAGCATTACAACAACTGGAAGTAGCCAAAGGTGAATTGAAGAAATCCTTGAGCAGAAGGAGAGAAATTTGTATTCAACAAAATGATTCACTCTATCAAGAAGAAGATACCACTGGACTATTTGATAATGCAAACTCTGTAGAAAGTGACAAAGCCATAAAGAGCTACTAGAGAAAAATACTATCCTAAATGATGACATCAGAAATCTAAGAAGAGAACAAGAAATTCAATCTGTCAAACTTTGTGAAGTAGTTGAATAGAAAAAGAAAGCTGAAGATGACAAGATAATGGTTGAAGAAGATAAAAGACAAATATCAATGAGACTAGATGAAAGGACAAGAGATAGGCAAAGGTTGACCAACAATCAACTAGACATGGTAAATCAATTATCGGTGGTTAATCAAGAGTTGGGCAGGAAAGATATGGAAATCAACCAACTGAGATCTGAAAATGACCAATTAAGGAATGAACTAAGATCTGAGAAGGAGATCAATGAAAGGATGAACAAACCTAATGAAGCTGTGAAATATTTTGAAGAGCTGTTAAAGTCACCTAGAAGATCTGGTGATAGATCTGGACTTGGACTAAATGAGCATTCATCATCTACTGAAGAAGGAGAATCATCAAAGGATGGAGAGCAAAAGAATGCAAAACCAAAGAACAACAAACCCACATGCCATCACTGTGGAAAGCCAGGGTATACAACCAACATATGCAGGAGCAAACATGGTAAGTCTGATCCTAAACCTAAGTTCAATAAGCATTGCTTTAACTGTAAGAAACATGGACATTAGGCACATGAATGTAGGTCTAAGGTTAGCAATCCACCTACCTTACCTAAGTTTCAAGGTTAATGTTTTAACTATCAGAAGTATGGGCATAGAGCATTTGAATGTAGATATAAACCTAGATGGTCATCAAATGAATAGAATAAGTCACTTATGAAGAATAACTCATACAATTGGGATTATAACACTTGGTACAATTGTCATTACTATGGAAAATATGGACACATTGGAGCAAATTGTATGAAGACTCATTTCAGAGGCAAATCCAAAAGCCAGATGAATGGAAGCATGGTATGTTACAAGTATAAAAAGATAGTTCACCTAAAGAAAGATTATAGATCACCTATGCCGAGCAATGATCAGAATTAGAATGAAGATATCCATGAGAAATTGAGAAATCAGATGAATAAGACATGGAAGAAGAAAGAAGAAGAAATCACAAGTGAAGCTAGCACATCTGAGGTCACCCAATCTGATGGATCAGGTGATCACACTTCTTCTAACTAAGTATAGAAGGTATGTTTGGAACTAAATCTTACAATGCTTTATCTTACATCAGTTCCTAACATAAACTTGAGTAAAAGTCCACATCTGCATAGATAAAGATGCATTAGGACATATCTGAGAAAAGTAGAGAAATTCATTTTATGTCGAGCGTTAGTGTCTTGACCGAGTTATCAATGTATGCCGAGCACCTATTGTGGCTGAGATGCTATATACACCGAGCTGTGTCTTAATGGTTATATTGACCAAGCTTGTGTTAGTCGAGGTTAACATGAGTTTGCCAAGATAGCTGTATTCCACTTAGAATTTTGTACGAAGCATTTATGAGGCCCTAATTCAAATTTTTGGAATCTATAAAGTGAAAAGTTGCTGCCCATTTCATTTCACCAAGTGAATTGAGATTTATTTGAGTGATTTAGAGTGCGTGCAACTAGTTTGTCAAAGGTGATTCCAAATTTTTTCAGCGTGCCATTAGCATAAATCATCTACATGACACTTATGAGAAAGGTACACTATGGAGAAAACATTTATTTTCAAAAATTTCAAATTAAAATGGCATCATCATCGTCTGCTATAGTGAAGAAATAAGGGATGGAAGTTTTCAATGCATAGTTGGTAAGGAATGAAGTTTGTAAGCCGCAAAAATTTAGGGCAATTATAGAAACCACAATTAAAGGAGATCTTATCGGCACCCTATCCTCAATTTTGGAGAATGTGTTGATAATGAATGACATTAGGTCCTATTACATGTGCAAGATCAGAGAAATCAGAGATTATGAGATCAGGGAGGTATATGACAAATTGTGTGATAATGGAGTACTGAAGCCAAGGTATAAATCGGTTGCCGAACAAGGGTTAGTGCATGCCCTAGATTTCCTACAGAATTTTAAGGTTGAATGGATAAAAATAGTGTTGAGTCAAGTGCATGATATGCAATTGTGGCTGGAAGATGGACCCATGAAAATAATGAAGGAAATGATCTACCGAGTAATTGGATATCCTACAATTCAGGGAAAAAGAACAATGAAGTGTTCAAGTAAAGAAGAAATTTAGGTAAACACACAGACAGTATGGAACAAGTGTGGAATGGTGATTTCCACCATCATAGATCTGAAAATTGACTCTGTTGTTAGGGTTATCTTGCACAAATTCTACCAATCCAGTCAGTTGGACAACGTCCCCTGTATGGCAGTGGACCAGGCATGGAAAATCATCAAGAAGAAACACACGTATGATCTTGCCAAGCTCCAGCTGACTTAGCTTGCTGAGAACCTTAACTCAATCCAGACTGCAAAGAATTCCATGTGTAAGTTTGGTTCTTTGCTAGTTTGTCTATTCTTTTATATATAGAAGTGTTTTCCTACTGTTGGAGGTGTGATATGGGATAAGAAGAAACCCATTACTTTTCAAATAAGTGAGTTCATAGGTCAGATAGGAGATAGTTTGAACGGTGTGATGGAGAACTATTTTGTTGAGTTCAAGAAGAAAATGAGGAAGAGAAGTAGAGTCCCTATGTCATTAATTGAGAAGTATAGCAAGGATATATGTTTTCTAGTTGAAACAAACTTCACTTATGCACAAGCAGTCTTTCCTAGGGTTTCATAGCTAATGCCATTACCCTATGAGGTAAACATAGATGAAACCACTGCTGCTATTACAACCCTCTTAGCTGAAGAAATTGATGATAAAGCACCCTATTTTGGAACATACAATGAAGTTAAATATAAAATCACTATGGGTTTGATGGTTGCAACTGTAGAAAGAAAGAGGAAGAAAATAGTAAAGAATCTAGAGAAATATGTGGAAGAAATAGAGAAAAATGCACCACTAGAATTAACCCAAGGACTAGGAGAGGATGAACCAAGTGACTCTAGTAATAGTGAGGAAGAAGAAGAAGTACAAGTAGAAAAGAAGAAAGGTAAGAAGCCTGTACTTTCTGAGTCCCCAACCAAAAGAAGGATACTAAAACCTAAAGTGTCATCGACACCTGTGCTTAGGCCTAGAACAAGGGGAGTAGCTTCCGAGACACCAAAGAAATCCCCTGCATCAAGTAAACAAAAATCTATTTAGCCTAAGGCAGTGCCAAGAAAGGCTAACAAAAGGCCTAGGAGGAAACTTGTTTTGGAACAGGAAGATGATGAGGAAACTAAAAGTGATGAAGAGGTGAAGAAGAAAGTTGAATTGCAGTATGAAAAACCTACTGTGGATGAAATATGCCACAAAATCACAAGCACTGCAGGAGTAGAAGAATTGAAGGGATTAAAATTTGGAAGCATGAGTATAGGAGATAAGGAAAAATTTGAAGATGATATTCTTGAAATGCTTTGCATTTTCAAGATGTTACCTATTCAGTTAGAGAACTAAATTCCTAAGGAATTGAGCAACAGGGTAGCACAAAAATGGGAATATGCTCTTAATACAGAGAAACAAATAAGGGAGAGCACCCTAGCATAAGTTGAATCAAGTTTAACCCCTACAAACATTAGAAAAATTATGGAACAATACAGAGAAAAATTTGATCCTAAGCTTAGAGCTTATTTAATCCTTCACTACAAGGTTGAGGATGTTGTACAGGAAAGTCTAAGGACTTGGAAGATAGTGTTTGGATTTTCAGTTGACAAGGATGCAGATAAAGATGCTAATACATCTAAGGATGCTGAGCCTAACATAGAACAAAATGCAATGGAATTAACCAATCTGGAGACTGAAGCTCCTAAGGTGGAGGAAATTCAAAAGGTATCAAAAGTGAAAATTTTTGATATAACAGAGGATACCCCAATAAAGACTTAGGTATTGACCGAGGAGGATATACAGGCTGAGGAATCAAAATACACATCTTTGCCAGGTAACAATACTATACTTTTACAAGTAAAAGCTTATCTGAAAATTGATGAGACATCAACTATTAACACTACCCCCGCCAGACTTGAATTTGTTACAGTTGACATGTTAGCCGGTACAAGCACTACCGAGGAACAAGATCGGTTAGAACTAGCAAATCCACCCACATCTGCTAAGGAGTTATAACAAGATCAAGGAGAGAAGTACAAAGTAAAAGCTACTAGTCCTCATGTGACGGAAGCAAGAACATAAGAAAAAGAAGTAAAAGACAAAGCTATTGAGATACAAGAGCCTAAGGAACAAGAGGCAATACAAGCTCTTGTATAGATGCTAGGTGGGAGCACACCAAAGAAGGAACTTAAGAAGAAAATGAAAGTCTTTTCACCAGAGGTAACCATTGATGAAGTTATTGTTATTTTGAAATGAGATTCTGATAACTTATCTTATGAGTAGATGCAAATACTACAAGATTTATTCAAGAGGAAAAGAAGGCAGGAAGAACTAAGAAGAGAACATTAGCAAAAACTTGTTACATATGAGATCAAAGAAATATTTAATGATTCTTTTGAGTTGTCTGATGTAAATAGTTCTTCTCCCATACTGGAACAACTTGTCCATATTGTTCAAAAAGTAACTAATGAAGAAAGTGGAGTGAGTGATAAGTTGTTGCAGTGGTCAGAAAGAAAGTTCAAGATCAAGATGATGGAAAAAGTATCTGCCGAGCTTGGAGTGAAACATGTAGCACTCTCCACTTTGGTAACATAGTCAAAAGAAGTCATTGTAAATGCACTATCTCTTCTTACCAAACTATGCAATGTAGAACAGTTCACTGAGGATAACCAAGGATTGGTTGATAAACTACAACAAGAACTAAAGTCCACCAATCAAGCCTTAAGCTTGGATGCAGAAACAAGTTCAAGACATTATGCCAAGCTTATGCATACACAAGGATGGATAGCCAAACTAATGGATAATGATGGAAAGATAAGTGCTCATCTACTCTCTATGCAAACAATCTTGACACCTCACCTGGAGGCCATACAAAGAGAGTTAGCCAAGGCTAAGGACTTAACATAGAAGGATCCAATTCTGTCTATAGCTGAGAGCCTACTTAATCTAGCTACTGAGCTAGCAGTGCAGTCAGAAGTTTTAAATGTTGCTACAACAGGATGGGAAACTACACTACACATGGTTATGATGCTGCATAAACCATTTTTGGAGAAATACTTCACGATCCCCACTCCAGAAGAGATCCGTCATGCCAAAAACAAGGGGGAAATTAAGTGACATGACATGACAAAGGGAAGGTAAATTTTTTTTGTATGTATATATATCTTAGGGGGAGTATTCTACTAATACTAAATAATTTTGTAGATACAAATATAATGTCATGACAAAGTGTTTTTGCCACTAATGTCAAAGGGGGAGATTGTAGATCTCTATAGTTTTGTTGACTATTAGTGACTCACACTTAGTCATTTATCTAGGAAATGATGGTCGATCATTACTACGACCGAGTCATTATGTAAAGGCCAAGTTATGTAATGTATACTTACCGAGTAGTAGTACTACCGAGTAAAATTATGATCACTATGCATTTTTTGTATTAGCCGAGTCAAGTTTTGCCGAGCCATGTATGCAATGATTATCGAGTGACAGAGATATCAACATATGCCGAGTACAGTGAATGTTGAGTATTAGGAACATCATTTGCTGAGATAGCCAAAAATGACATATGAGTTTGTTATGGCACAATGATCGAGGTAAATCATTTTGGCTTACATTCAGGTTTTGTATTTTGTTTGTTGAGGTAATTACGAAGGTGATTACACATCTATTTTGTAATCATTGATCCCTATGTAATACTTAGAGCCAATCAGAAATTAGTTAGGCTTAAGTGGCAAAAGGAGTTAATCTGAATCGTAGATCTTGAATCATGAAGATGTTTTGTTGTTTATATAAGTATAAGATCTGAACCCTAAAACATTAGAGAGAGTGTGAAAGAATGGATGCCAAGGGTATGAAGGAATGAGCAGAGAGGCACATTCAGTTTTGGTGAAGCATTCAGACATAGTTTAGTGACCGAGTTAAGCAGTGAAAGGATAGAATAGAGATAAATCTGATAGAAGAGATCAATATAATACTATAAAGAGAAGATCTATAATCTGTATACAGTGCAAACTAAAGGATCAGGTACTGAGACATTATAACAAGTGTATCAGGGTAAAGCTCTTACCCGAGTGGTCCTAACAGACCTATTGTAATCTCTTAACTGAGTGCTTACTCTTTTGTAAGTTTTAAATCCTTTAGTAAGGTCGACTGTATAAGTCTTTGAGCTCTTAATAAGGTAGACCCCTCACAGGGTAGATCACATTTTGATCAAATTTTGTAAGCCCTAACATGCAAACTTATTATTGCAGTAGTGAAGATTTGTGGGTGTCACCCCACCCCAATTTTATCTTTCAAGGGTTTTTAGGTAACAAAAATTACTGTGTTATGAGTACTTTCATGAATGCTGCTTAGTATGTTAGTTATTTTGTTTTGAGGAAGTATTGTTGATGCTATGAAAAAGTTTTATACAATGTTAAAAGTTGAAGTAGGTGATATCTAATTTACCCCCCCTCTCAGTATCACATTTCCCAACTATATTTCCAACACATATCCTCCATCTTTCTACCATTGATCTCACTTTCATTCATATTACATCTTTCACCTTTGATATTGACAAGGTTGAACATATCCATGAGCATTAAGTATCTTGACATGAGTTTTCCTATCCATCAACCTATTCACTTGTTGCGTTCATGCTACCTTATCATGATCTTTCTTATCCTAAAGCCACCTTCATTATTTCTAAGAAGCCTTCCCATAATCCCAAACCATTCACTCATAGCCTTCACCACCACTTTATCATGATTGTGTGATCCTATCCACATCAATCCCTTAATCTTGATCCAATTCAAAAATAAAAGAAATGAAAAAAAAATGTTAGAAAAAGTCTCTTGATATGTCCACTCCTTTGGACCATTGTCATGACACTAGGTCATTATTCCATATGCTATCCAACACCACATCATTGGCCTATATTGAGATATTATTTTTACCTAGCTTGGATAATCTTGAGGAGATGGTCCTATGGGTAACACACTTGCTTCATCCATCATTGCCTATTCATTGGTGAATCATTAGTTTGCAAATCCATCTTTCATGTCCTATACCTTGCTAGACATTGGGGACAAATTCAATGTGATCTTGTTTGAGAACTAGTAATCTCTAAAAATTTTTATAAAAAAATCCAAAAACATAAAAAATCTCTAAAAATTGAAAAACATAAAAAATCTCTAAAAAATCCAAAAACATAAAAAATCTCTAAAAAATACAAAAACATCAAAAATCTCTAAAAGATTCAAAAACATCAAAAATCTCTAAATGATTCAAAAACATAAAAAATCTTTGAATTTTTTTTAAAAAAAAAATCTAAAAATTGCAAATCTTAAGTAAACACTCAAAAGTTGCATTGCCCAACAAAGCATGATCTTTGCTAAATCAAACTAGGGGCACCAATCCAAGTTCAATGAGCTTATCAAAATAGACACAAGTTGGCTCAAAATCATTGCATCAAAATTGAAAAATTGTTACACTTGAACTTATTGATCAATATTACATTTCAAACATCCAAACACTTCATTTAAACAACAAAATTTGAAAAATCAGATCAAAATCCAAAAAGCTTAATCATATCAAACATCTCTGAATCAACAAATCAAGTCTAAATCTAAAAAGCTTAAACATAACTAAGGATCAAAGTGGATTAAGATTTTGAAATATGGATCTACAAACAAAGCAAAAATATTCAAAGTGTTACTTGCTTTTTGGAATCATGTCTTTTAGCAAATCGATGAAGTTTTTGATTAGATGAGCAATGATGAAGACATGATATTTTCTTAATTTCTTCTTGAGTGCTTGTCAGGTTGATTTATAGTAGTATGCAAATCCTTCTAATGACATGATCATCAAAGAATCATCGAGGACATTTGTATATGAAAGGGATCAATTATTTATTTGTTTACTTGCAATTGCTAAAATCCAAGGAAAGAGGTATTCATATCATCATGGTTGAACCAGTGAGGGTTGTACCAATTTTGTGTTCCAAAAACCTCGATGATGAAAATAAGCATCCAAATTCTGAATAGTGATAGCTAGTTGCATCTATATAGATTAATTGCATGTTAATTTGCATGGGTGGATCCTTTTTTCACAATATATGAAAGGAAAGCTAAAGGGGGTAGAGTTATCATCATCAAAAGACCAAATCAAGATACATCAAATGATCAATGATATCATCAATGGTACATCATCAAATGTCCATCAATATAATCAAAGTCCTGATCTACATCATCAAATCTCCATCAATATATAATCAAAGTCCTAATCAATATCATCAATGCTTGAAGTATCCATCATAAAAAATCATGCTTAATCTGATCATCAAAGGTACATCAACATCATCAAGATAAAAGTACATGTAAATCATGATCCATCAAATGATCCATGGTAACTCAAGGAAATCATCAATAATCAATCATGTTGATCAACTAGGGGCAACCTAACTCTATCCATCACCGATATCTATACCTACACCTACACCAATGGATGACCCTTCTCTTCTACCAATCCTTAATTTTGCATCATGAGAACATCCAATCAACTCCATAGCATCAAAACATCTAATCATACCATACTAAATATAAATCAGTCAAATCATCCAATTGATCATCTAACGTTAATCAAGTTATCCTATCATCCATTTTCTCATCTTGAGCACATCAAATCTCCTAACTCTATATCATGAGGAAGGAAAGTCATTGTTTTGTCTCTCTAGATCTTGAGAGTGAAATATCAACCCATCAAATTATCTTATTAGATCGACATCAACATCAACCAAGTGATTTTGACTAACATCAAATGATACCAAACCATCATCAACTTATATGGAGCAAATCCTCTCATGATCGGGGCATTTCCAAATTTCTATATCGGGAAACAAATCAAAATTTCCCAATCTCAACCAAATCAACCACAATCATTTCAATTCATTTCCCAAGGGGGAATACAATAATATCATCATCAGCATAAGCAAATTAGTGGAAAAATCTTTCAACATACAGTTTTTTGCATTTATCAGTGGGGCATCAAAAACATCAAATCAGGTCAAATCATGCATCATATCAACAATTCATCATCTGAATGACCATCAAGGACTTCAAATCAATAAGAATTGCATCAATCCTATCATTAGAATCTGCATCTCATATCAAACAATGAAATTGGCCATCAAAGGAATCATGGCCTTATATCAGTTGGATCAGAACATTGTTTGAATCGACACGCTTCACATGTCAATTCAAAGAGGGGCATTTGTAATCACTGAAAAGTGGACAAGATCATTCATGTGAGTAATCAAGGAAAAACCAAGGAAAAATCAAGGCAATTGAATTGAAACAAGCATTTAGCCAATCAAAATTCAAATCAAGCTTTAATTTAGTTTAATTAAAAATCAAAGCCATAAATTCAAGTTAAATTGAATAAATCATGATTAATCAAATCAATGAGCAATTAATATAATTAATTTTATATTTTAATTCAAATTAAATCAACCCATTCAAGGGGTACACATGGCTAAACAAATTAATTAAATTCAATTAATTAAGTCCTATTTTCTCTCAACACCACATGGGAGGAAAAATCCTAAACCAATAGGATTTAAGGAAAGAGCTCACATGGATTAAGCCTAAAATGAATCCAAATCGCTCAATTGGAAAGAACATCTTGTCTTCTTGTCCCAAGCTTTGAGGACACAATATTTAAATTATCTCCAAAGGGTGGAACCAAGGACTTAACCCAAACCTAACCTTGATCAAATCCAATTACACCCCCTACCCTTGCCAAAATCTATAAAAGCAAGGCATAAATCACTCATAACTCATCCAAAAATCTAAGAATAGCATCAAACCTCTTGCAAATTAGAGCTAGAAAGGCAAATATAGAAGTTAATTAGCATTTCAATTTAGAATTGAATATTTTAGCTTGCTTTATCATTTATTCTCATTCTAGGACTGTCACTAATGGAGGCTTGCTGAGAGCTTCATCATTAGCATCCCTAGCTAGAGATCCATAGAGTGCTTAATGGTCTTTATTTGTTAAAATAATCTTCCTTTGTGGTAATTTAGTTATTTTATTCATTTATTTGCAATACTAACCCTATGAAGGTACAAATTCTAGTACACACTTACTTTCACAAATTGAACCTTTAAGTGTTGAAGATGCATGCAATGATTCAGATTGGCATGAAGCAATGAAAGAAGAGCTAGATCAGATAATTAAGAATGACACATGGGAATTGGTCCCTAGGCCTAGTGATAAGAATGTGATTGGAACCAAGTGGATATTTAGAAACAAGATGAATGAAGATGGAACAATAGTAAGAAACAAATTAAGACTATTATGTAAAGGATATGCACAAAGAGAAGGAATTGATTATTCAGATACATTTTCCCTTATAAGCAGATTGGAAGCCATAAAGTTGTTTCTAGACTATGCTACATTCAAAGAATTCAAAGTATATCAAATGGATCTCAAGTCAGCATTCCTGAATGGAGAGTTGAAGGAAGAAGTTTTCATAGAGCAGCCTAAAGGATTTACTTTATCAAATAGATTTGATATGGTATGAAAACTAAAGAAAGCCCTCTATGGACCTAAGAAATCCCCTAGAGCATGGTATGAAAGACTTGATGGATACTTGACAAAGATTAGATACAAGAAAGGAGCAGTAGATTGTAACTTATTCATAAGAGAGACACCTGATGGATTATTGTTGGTTGCTATATTTGTTGATGACATTATTTTTAATGGTAATGACAAGCTTAGTGCATAATTTGCTAAAGAGATGAAGAACGAATTTGAAATGAACATGATTGGACCTATCAAGTACTTTTTGGGACTGAATATGTAGCAGACAGACAAAGGTATTTTCATTAATCAATCTAAGTATGTGAAAGAGATATTGAAGAAGTTCAAGATGGATGATTGCAAACTAGTAAGTAACCCTATGATAACAGGATGCAAGATTTCAAGAGAAGATGATTCAACAGTAGTAGACATGACCTTGTATAAGTGTATGATTAGTAAACTAATCTATCTTACTCAACCTAGACCTGATATTTATAATGTAGTTGGTATAGTTGGAAGATTTGCAGCCGAACCTAAACAAATTTATCTTATGGTGGTAAAGAGGATATTCAGATATTTGAAAGGAACTATAGACTATGGTTTATGGTATCCTAATTCAAAAAATGTAGAACTTCATGTGTATACAGATGCAGATTGGGTAGGATGTGTGGATGATAGAAAGAGTACCTCAAGAGGAGTAGTATTTCTTGGAGATAGGCTTGTTACTTGGACAAGAAAGAAATAGAATTATATTTCTCAATCCACAATAGAAGCAGAGTATGTAGTAGCAACATTAAATTGTTCTACAATTGTTTGGATCGAGCAGATGATAAAAGATTTTTTAATTCAGATTGATTATCCTATTGTTATTCATTGTGATAACACTAGCACTATCAATATGTCAAAGAACCTTGTGATGCATGCAAAGACAAAACACATTGAGATAAAATATCACTTCCTAAGAGAGAAAGTTGCAGAGAAAGAAGTAAAATTGGACTATGTGAGTACAAAAGATCAGCTAGCATAGATATTCACAAAGCCTTTACCAAAGGAGAAGTTAGGAGTAATTCCCTTCCTTGAATTTGATTAGAGTTTGCAGGAGTGATGAAGGGTGCTCCCCTTAATACCACCAACACATAACAAAAACAAAGAAATAACAACAATTTTCAAGAACAAAAAATGGGCTTCTTATTATCTCCACAAATGTGGAATTACAAATTTCAGAATTACAATATGCAAAGCCACATGGGCATTTCCCTTACAATATTGTGTAGGACAAAGCCTTGAATTATTACCCAAAACTACTCTGAATTGCTCTGAACTACCTAAGACAACACTACAACCTTCCTTATATAGGCTATTTTCCACCGCTTGGGAAGGTTCCATAATTTTAGCCAATAAGGCCGACCAAACTTAGAATTATTTTATTTTACAATTTATTACATCAGAGTCGGCTCAAAAAAACTTTTGAAACCCAAACATAAATTTTGAAGGAAAATCATTTTTCGCCATTTCAAGTGACCCAACTTCTGGAGGCCATAAGTCAACACCCGTTGACCTGATTGACTATTATGACCCAATTTCAAAAAGGGCGTGAAGTGCTCTACAACACCTAAATCAAGAAAGCTTCATTTAGCCAAAGTTTTGACCTCATTCGGGGCCTCCAAAGCCTTCAAAACTAAGTTCAAAGTTTCTACACCCTGCTACCAATACCAAAAATTTTCAATATCTTCAAAACTAGACTTGATTTGGCAATGAAACTTTACTGGCAGGCTGATATAACCAAAATGAACCTCTAGGGAAGAAAATAGACCATTTTGAGCACAAATAGAAAACTTATAAAAAATAGTAAATTTCCAAAAATAGAAGCTCTGCACAAGATAGGCCTTATTGAAAAGAAACTAGAAATATTTTTTTGGGTGATGCAAGATTGCTCTTACACCCAGGATGCTCCTGCATCAGACACCCAGGGTAATTTTAGAAGTGACCCCATCATGTCTCAGGTGTGAAGAGGAAAAACAAGATGGTTAACCTCCTCCTTTGTCAGCCATGATGAATCCTCAACAGGCCATCCTTTCCATTTGACCATATATTCTTCATATGTCCTGTTCCTTGTGCTTCTGCCAACACGACTATCTAGTATGTCCTCAATCTCCTTGGTGGCTAAAATAGTTGCTGAAATGCTCCACTGTGCTACTATGATCTCATCCTCAACACCTCCCTCATGATACTCTTTCAGATCTGAAACATTAAATACTGGTGAAATATTCAGCTCAGTAGGCAATTCTACCTCATATGCATTTCCTGAATCATGCTTCTTCAGTATCTTACATGGCCCAAACTTCTTCATTTTCAACTTGTTATATGTACCAACTGAAAATTGCTCCTTCTGTAAATGAACCATGACTTCATCTCAAGCCTAAAATTCCTTATGCCTTCTTTTCTCATCTACCTTAGCCTTATACTGCACATTCATCTTGGTAATATGCTTCCTCACCTCCTCATGGATGTTCTTCAAGTGTTCTACAAAATCCTCAGCTTCAACACTACTTATCTCTCCTTTATCTATCTTCCTCAACTTTGAAGCATTTCTAGGACTACTTCCATATACAATATGGAATGGTGATTTACCAGTGCTCCTATTGACAAAATTATTGTATGCAAATTCTGCCTGTGGTAAAATCAAATCCCATCCTGTTGGCTTATCTCCAACCAAACATCTCAACAAATTTACCAAACTCCTATTCACCACCTCTGTCTGTCAATCAGTCTCTAGATGATGTGATGAACTAAACTTCAAATCTATTTTTAATTTCTTCCACAATGTATGCCAGAAATATCCAACAAACTTAGTGTCCTGATCTGAAACTATACTCTTTGGAAAACCATGTAGTCTCACCACTTCTCTAAAAAACAATTCTGCTACATGAATAGCATCATTATTCTTCTTGCAGGGAATAAAATGTGTCATCTTTGAAAATCTATCAACTACCACAAAAATTGAATCATATCCCCGCTGTGTCCTCAACAAACCAAGAACAAAGTCCATACTAATATCCTCCCAAGGTTTCTTTGGTATAGGTAATGGCTGATACAACCCTTTATTTTACTTCACTCCTTTCACCATCTGACATACTCTGTAGCCTTGTACAAACTTCTTGACATCTTGCTATAACTATGGCCAATAATAATTCTCACTAACCAAAGCAAGGGTTTTATCTCGACCAAAATGTTTGGCCAATCCCCCGCTATGCTTCTTCTTGATGATATTCTCCCTCATAGAACCTCATGGAATGCACAATTGACTCCCTTTGAATAGCATATCATCCTTAATGATGAAATCCAACCACTTCATTCTGTCTAGAGTAATAGGTTCTTTACAAGCTTTCCAAGCTTCTCCAAAATTAGGATCCTCTGGATACAAATTCTTGAGTTCCTTGAACTCAACCACCTCAATCTGCATCTTTGATAGCAATAGTTGCCTTCTGCTAAGTGCATCTGCAACCTTGTTAGACTTTCCACTCCTGTGTTTCAAAACAAATGTATAACTCTGCAAAAATGCAACCCATTTCAAATGCCTTTGATTCAACTTTCCTTGACTATTAAAATATTGCAAAAATTGATGATCAGTATACAAAAAAAACTCCTTAGGAAGCAGATAGTGTCTCCACTTCTTTAATGCTTGAACTATAGCATAAAATTCCTAATCATAAATTGTTGGAGATTTGCCAGCAGGCCAGTACTGATTGTATGTTTGTCATTGATGACAACATATGGAAAGTAGGATGTGTGGAAGTCTTATGCAATAAGCTTTTAGTATTTTTAGCATGGACATGATATTAGCATGATATCATAGGTGTAGAGGTCAACTGTTAGTACATAAAGTTATATTGTAGTTCGAGTCAGTAGTGTTCCTGACAGAGCTACAGGCAATGTTCTGTGTATGGTTGTCTGTATAGTTATCATGGAGCCTTGTGTGCTTGGATTTATGTTGAAGACATGTTAGTGTTGTTTTAGTTATGGATGCATAGTCTGTTGATGAGTAGAAGTGAATTTATGCAGTCGATATTCACCAGCAGTAGTTTCCTATGTTTATTTTGAAGAGCTGACATAGATTTTATTGGTTATGTAGTTGCGCCTATCTTTAAGGCATGCACCCTTGGAGTTAAGATTGGAGAAGTGTTGTTGATATTTGGTTAAGAGTGCATGAGTTAATTTAGCTTGAGGAGAAAGATCTAGTTGTTTTGGTAGAGCCGACAATATGTAGCATGCGTCTACAATTATCTTATTAGACAAGTCCCAGATTGTGTTGCGTGCATAATAGTGCTGATAGAATTTTTATTGGAGTTTGTTGTGGTTTCTCTAATATGATTTCAAGGTGGTTCTAACAAGTTGACTTGATTATATCATTTGGAGGAAAGATATTTATAGGCAATCATTTGTGATTGCTAAAGTGTGGTTCATGGTTGATTAAGCAAAGCAGAGCAGAGTGTGTGAAGTGTTGAGCCATCAGAAGAAGGTTTATGTGACCAAGTAAAGTACTTGTGCTATTCATTGGAACTGATCCAGACAATAGGTCAAAGCGCAGTTCACCAAGATCCAAATATAGTGTGTATCTATTATTTAGAAGGTTTTAGCCTTCACCTATTTGAGCAGTGAGCTCTCGGACAGTGTGTCCTCTCCCCTAATAGGGACAATTGTAAAAGACTCCTAATAGGGTCTGACCCTTGACCAGGTCTACTGTACTAAATATATTGTAAAGCTACTCTTAACAGGGTAAATGATCTTCTAACAAGGATCATAATACTCTAGTGCAAAATATTAGTAGGTGTCAATTCCCACCAGAGTTTTTACTTATTTGGGTTTCCTCATAACCAAAAGATTGGTGTTGTGTTCTTGTGTTCTTTCATTGTGTTTATGATTTATGTTTAAGTAAACTTAATTGGACAAATAATTGAATCTTGTAGATAACTGATTCACCACCCCCCCTCTCAGTTATCTCTTGGGACTATTCCTAACAATTGGTATCAGACCCTAGTGCCTCAGAGAGAAAGTTTAATAGCTTGAGGTTGATCAGATGGTGTACTTTAGGAAAGAGAGTCCTAAGTTTGATGGATAGAATTAACTTGATTGGAAGAACAAGATGGTGACTCATTTGTATTGCATTGCTTTTGAAGTTTTTGATGTGACTATCAAAGCATCCAAGATACCTACCCTAGAAGACCTTGCACAAGAAGATGCTACTGATAGGCAAAAGGAATTGTTTCATCATAATGCTATTTCTAAAGAAGCCCTTATTAGTGGCCTATCTGATGGAGAGTTTTCAGAAATAAAAAAGGTGGATACAACCCACAAGATTTGGAAGCACCTAGAAGACATATTTGAAGGAGACAAACAAGCAAAGGATGCACGTAGAAAGACATGGAAGAAAAGATACAATGCATTAGAGATGCTTCCTGAAGAAAACATCAGAGCTTACAATCAAAGGATAAATGAAGCAGTTGCTAGAATCAGAAACAATTGTGGAGAGATTTCAGAGGAGGACATTATGGACAAGTTGATGACTACTCTTACTCCTAAATATGAAAGCAAGATTAAAATCCTTGATGAGACCATGTAGCTTACATAAAATTTCAAGAGAGAGACTTTGATCAACAAACTCTCAGCTTTTGAGATTTCAAGATTGAAGACAAAACCAAAGAGTGAAACAACCTTCAAATAAATAGTTCATGGTAAGAAATCTGCAAACACTTCTGGTAATTTTGATGATGATGATGAAGAGAAAACTCTAGAAGAATTCATTGCTATGATTGCTAAAAGAGAAAAGAAAGGAAAAGGAAAATATGAAGGTTAATTACCATTTAAGTGCTTTTCATGTAATAAGATAGGCCACTTTGCATCTAAGTGTCCTACTACAGCTAGAAAGTTCAAAAAGGATTACAAGCCTAAGTATTATAAAGAATGCTACTATGCTAGAGATGGAGTATCAGATGATGAATCTGGTGAAGAAATTGGATTCATTTATATTGTAGATAAAATGAATAATAAGACAACTCATGAAGATAAGAAAGGAAATCAAGACCTTGCATTGATTTCACAAGCTAACATAAGGACAGACTGGATTATAGATAGTGGTTGTTCACATCACATGATAGGTGATAAAGGTAGGTTTGTTCATTTGGACAAATACAATGGCGGTATGGTTAGATTTGGAGACAACACTCTTAAACCTATAGTTGGTAGAGGGGCCATCACCTTGGATGGAAAGAATAATATAGATGATGTTCTTTATGTTGATGGTTTGAAACATAACCTTCTCAATGTTGGTCAGTTACTTGGAAAAGGATATCAGTTGGAGTTCAAATATGACAAATGCATCATTAACAATAAAGATGGTGTTATGATTGCATTAGGCTCAAAAACTAGAGGTAATGTTTTTCAACTCAATTGAGAAGCAAGTTGTTTTGTTTCTAAAGTTGATGATAGTTGGTTGTGGCATAAGAGACTATGTCATATCAATTTTGATAACATAGTGAAGATAAGCAATGTTAAGGCAGTAAGAGATCTACCTAGCATAGCAAAGCCAGTTGATACTATATGTAGGGAATGTGTAATGGGGAAGCATGTGAGAAATTCATTTAGGAGCAAGTAGAATTCAGCAGAGAACAAGTTGGATCTAATTCATACAGATCTATGTGGTCCAACTCAAACAAGATCATACTATGGTGAAATGTATTTCATTTTGTTCATTGATGATTATACTAGGATGATGTGGGTTGCATTCTTGAAACATAAGTCAGAAGCATTTGAGAAGTTCAAAATATTCAAAGCTAAGGTTGAGAATGAATCTAGACTAAAGATAAAATGTTTGAGATCGGATAGAGGAGGATAATTCACCTCTGACAGATTCTATGAATACTGTGAAGAACATGGCATAAAGAGATAGTTAAGTGCACCTAGAACACCTCAGCAGAATGGAATTGTAGATAGAAGGAATAGGATCATCCTTGATAGAACGCACACCATTATGATAGAAGGAAAAGTTGCACACACCTATTAGAGAGATGCGGTCAATACAATAGTCTATACCATCAATAGAATTCAATTGAGGCCAGACACTGACAAAACACCTTATGATCTATGGTTTGGTAATGTTCCCATAGTAAAATACTTCAGAATATTTGGAAGCAAGTGCTACATCAAGAGGGATGAAGCAGTAGGAAAGTTTGATGCAAGAAGTGATGAAGGTATTTTTCTTGGTTACTCTACTAAAAGTAAAGCTTATAGATGTTTCAATTTAAGATTGAAAAAGATCATTGAAAGTGCTCATGTAAATATTGATGAAAATTTTATGATTCAAGAAAGATATCATGATTACTCACCCATGATTGAGGAAGAACCTAGACCCTCCACTAGTGAGACAGTTATTGAAGAAATGTTTGACAGTATTGATGTGTTGTTCAATGAACCTGAGACAAGTGAAGAAGAAAATCCTAAATATGATAAGTCAACATCACCTAAAGTTCCAAAGTTTACATCAAGAAATCATTCCAAGATAGACATCATTGGAGATCAGAGCGCAAAAGTCTTAACAAGGTCCCAAGCAAAGAATTCAGCTAGCAATGAAGCGGTATGTTTACTATCTTAGATTAAACCTTTAAGTGTTGAAGATGCATGTAATGATTCAGATTGGCATGATGCTATGAAATAAGAACTTGATCAAATTGTTAAGAATGACACTTGGGAATTGGTCCCAAGACCTAGTGATAAGAATGTGATTGGAACAAAGTGGATATTCAGAAACAAGATGAATGAAGATGGCACAATAGTAAGAAACAAAGCAAGATTAGTATGTAAAGGATATGCACAAAGAGAAGGCATTGATTATTCTGACACATTTTCACTCGTGAGTAGATTAGAAGCTATTAAGTTGTTTGTAGCTTATGCTATAGTAAAAAACTTCAAAGTTTATCAGATGGATGTTAAGTCAGCATTCCTAAATGGAGACTTGAAAGAAGAAGTATACATTGAGCAGCTGGAAGGATTCACCTTATCAGATAGACCTGATATGGTATGTAGATTGAAGAAGGCCCTCTACGGACTTAAACAAGCCCCTAGAGCATGGTATGAGAGACTAGATAGATACTTAACAAAGATTGGATTTAAGAAAGGAGTAGAAAATTGTAATCTATTCATTAGAGAGACATCTGAAGGTTTACTTCTTGTAGCTATATTTGTTGATGACATTATCTTTGGAGGTAATGACAAACTAAGTGTAGAATTTGCCAAAGAAATGTAGAGTGAGTTTGAGATGAGTATGATTGGTCCTATCAAGTACTTTTTGGGACTAAATGTGCAACAGACAGAAAAAGGAATTTTCATTAATCAGTCAAAATATGTGAAAGAGATACTGAAAAAATTCAAGATGGATGATTGCAAGCCAGTAGGAACCCCTATGATCACTGGATGCAAGCTCACAAAAGAAGATGACTCACCAGCAGTATACATAACATTGTATAAGTCTATGATTAGTAAAATTATATATCTTACTCAGACTAGACCTGATATTTCAAATGCATTTGGCATAGTTGGAAGATTTGCAGCAGAACCTAAACAAAGTCACCTCATGGCAGTAAAAAGAATATTTAGATACTTACAAGGCACTATAGGGGTGACCCCACAATAGTGGGTTACACTTTTTTAGACATGCTAATTTTTGCTGAAATAACATATTTTTAATAAAATATGATTATTTAAGCTTGGAGAGGTTCCATTTGAAGGAATTCATTACAAATGGTTAGCTCAAAGCATCTTAGATAAAAAAAATATTGATATAACATCAATACTCCTCATTCATACCTAAAATGGAGTCTCCTTCGCACCTATTAAAATGATGACAAAAAATCACTTCGACTTTATCTTTTGGCAGATCAAATGAATACATTTGAAAAACTTATCTATGTAGTAAGGTACTACTAAGAAAACTCTTTCCAATGATTATAATGTTAATATATATTAAGTTTATTATGACTTTGTATTTTTAGTTTAACTAAACATAGATATTTCGTTGTATGTTTACCTCTATGTTTGACACTTATGAAAAAATAGTAAATCAAAGAAAAAAAATTCTAAAAAATATCTATGCCCTAGGTATTGAAGTTCTCTTTCTATCCAAATAAAGAAAAATGAAATTGGAAAAATACACAAGAAGTTATAAGCTATGTAGTCAAGGTATGTCAAAATTATGGTTTAGTCAACTTCAAACGTTAATAAAATATGAAATAATCATGATAATTTCATCAAACCAATTACATTCCCTTCATATAGATGTTAAAAAACTAAATTCGAAAAAATCACATTGATATCTATTTTAGAAAAAAAGTTATGCTCTATGAAAACATTGTAACTCTTTGAAAATGACGTTTTCAGCAACATACCAGTTTTCATGGGAGAAAGAAAAAACTAATCAAATCAATTCAAAAATAAAAATAAAAAATATATTTAGAATCTAGACATAAAATCCTAAAAGACTCTAATTTACTTCATCTTCCGAGTCCAAATGGTTTAACAAGAATATGCATTCGAATCTTAATTTTTTTTTTTCAAAATGTAGAGTTAAGTGTCCGTTCAGGCAAAAAAGTGTAACCCACTATTGTGGGTTCACCCCTAGATTATGGTCTATGGTATCCTAATTCAGAAAATGTTGAGCTTCATGTGTACACTGATGCAGATTGGGCAGGATGTGTTGATGACAGAAAGAGTACTTCAAGAGGAGCAGTGTTTCTTGGTGATAGACTTGTCACTTGGACAAGCAAGAAACAAAATTGTATTTCTCAGTCAACAACAAAAGCGGAGTATGTTGCAGCAACCTTAAATTAGTCTACAATTGTTTGGATCAAGAAAATGATAAAATATTTTGGAATTCAAATTGATTATCCTATTATTATTCACTATGATAACACTAGCACTATCAATATCTCAAAGAACCTTGTGATGCATGCAAAGACATAGCACATTGAGATCAAGTATCACTTCCTAAGAGAGAAAGTGGTAGAGAAAGAAGTTGGGTTGGAATATGTGAGTATTAAAGATCAATTGGCAGATATATTCACAAAGCCCTTGCCTAAGGATACTTTTGAGTATCTCAAGGAGAAGTTGGGAGTAATTCCCTTCCCTGTTTCTACTTAGAAGGAAAAAGGAAAGGCATCAATCCTCTGGGACTTGTGGAAGGTTGACTACTCTATCTCAGGAGTAGTACTGGTGCTTAAATTGAATGGTGCCCTTTTCCATTGATGTCAAAGGGGGAGTGTATATATAGAGTTTCATGAAAAATAGAAGTAAAAAGAAGAGTAATATACTAAGGGGGAGCAGTATTCAAATATAACAACAGTTCAGTTGAGGAAATGGAGAATATTAGAAAATATTGCAGCAGATGGAGGATTCATCTTTGGGGGAGTTTGAAGAGGAAATGGATAATGTTATAAAATAAATGTTCTTTTGGGTTGGTGGTGGTTTTTCATTCCACATGTTGCCATCAATGCCAAAGGGGGAGATTGTTGGAGATTTGCTAGCAGGCCAGTACTGACTGTATGTTTGTCATTGATGACAACATATGGAAAGTAGCATGCATGGAAGTCTTATGCAATAAGATTTTAGTATTTGTAGCATGGACATGATATCAACATGATATCATGGGCGCAGAGGTCAACTGTTAGTACAAATAGGTATATTGCAGTTGGAGTCAGCAATGTTCCTAACAGAGCTAGAGGCAGTGTTCTGTGTATGGTTGTCCATACAGTTATCATGGAGCCTTGCATGCTTGGATTTATGTTTAAGACATGTTAGTGTTGTTTTAGTTATGGATGCATAGTTTGTTGATGAGTAGAAGTGAAGTTATGCAGTTGATATTTGCCAGTAGCAGTTTCCTATGTTTATTCTGAAGATCTGACAAAGATTTTATTGGTTATGTAGTTGCACCTATCTTGAGGGCATGCACCCTTGGACTTAATCTTGGAGTAGTGTTGTTGATGTCTAGTTAAGAGTACATGAGTTAATTCAGCTTAAGGAGAAAGATCCAGTTGTTTTAGTAGAGCCGACAGTGTGTAGCGTGCGTCTACAATTATCTTATTAGACAACTCCCAGATTGTGTTGCATGCATAATAGAGGTGACATAATGTTTATTGGAGTTTTTTGTGGTTTCTCTAATATGATTTCAAGGTGGTTCTAATAGGCCAAATTGATTATATCATTTGGAGGAAAGATATTTATAGGCAGTCATTTGTGATTGCTGAAGTATGGTTCATGGTTGATTAAGCAGAGCAGAGCAGAGTGTGCAAAGTGTTGAGCCATCAGAAGAAGGTCTATGTGACCAAGTAAAGTACTTGTGCTATTCATTGGAATTGATCTAGACATTAGGTCAAAGTGCAGCTCACCAAGATCCAGATATAGTGTGTATCTGTTATTCAGAAGGTTTTAGCCTTCACCTATTTGAGTAGTGAGCTCTCAGATAGTGCGTCCTCTCCCCTAATAGGGACAATTGTAAAAGACTCCTAACAGGGTCCGACCCTTGACTGGGTCTACTATACTAAATATATTGTAAAGCTACTCTTAATAGGGTAAAGGATCTTCTAACAAGGATCATAATACTCTAGTGCAGAATATTAGTGGGTGTCAATTCTCACCAGAGTTTTTACCTATTTGGGTTTCCCCGTAACCAAAAGATTGGTGTTGTGTTCTTGTGTTCTTTCATTGTGTTTATGCTTTATGTTTAAGTATACATAATTGAACAAAGAATTGAATCTTGTAGATGACTGATTCACCACCCCCCCCTCTCAATTATCTCTTGGGACTATTCCTAACATAAACATAATATTTTCTCTTGGCATCATTTAACTTCTCACTGAAATAAGCAACAGGTTTACCTTCTTGACTCATAACAGCTCCTATTGCAGTACCACTAGCATCAAAGTCTACTTAAAACACCTTATTAAAATCTGGAAGTGCTAAAACAGGTTGTTCTATAACTTTCTATTTCAATAGTTTAAAACTCTTATCTACCCTGGTAGTCCACTTGAACTCTTTTCTATCCCCTCCCATTGTTTCAGTCAAGGGTCCACAAATACTACTAAAATTTATGATAAACTTTTTGTAAAAGCTATCCAAACCATGAAAAGATCTTACCTCAGTAGCACTCCTTGGAGTAGGCCATTCAAGGATAGCTTGTACTTTCTATGGGTCCATTTTTAGACCTTCTCCCGAAACTACAAATCCTAGATACACTAACTCCTTCACAAAACTGCACTTCTTCAAATTAATCAACAATTTCTCTTCCCTTAACTTCTCAAATACCATACGAATATGCATCATATGCTCCTCCAATGTCTTACTAAAGATCAAAATATCATCTAAGTAAACAATGACAAACTTACCTAAAAATTCTTTCAGAACCTCATTCATGAGCCGCATGAAAGTGCTCGGTGCATTGATTAGCCCAAAAGGCATGACTAACCACTCATATAGTCCTTCCTTTATCTTGAAAGGTGTATTCCATTCATCTCCTTCTCTGATTCGAATCTGGTGATATCCACTCTTCAGATCTATTTTTGAGAAATACACAGCTCCACTCAAACAATCCATAATATCATCCATTCATGGCAATGGAAACCTATACTTGATTGTGATCTTGTTTATTGCTCTAGAATCTATACACATCCTCCATTCTCCATTATTTTTTGGTGCTAATACTACTGGTACAACACATGGACTTAGGCTCTCCCTAATCAACCCCTTCTATAACAACTCATGTACTTGTCTATTCAACTCTTCACTTTCTGCTGGTGTCATTCTGTGTGTTGCCTTATTTGGAAAACTGGCTCCTGGAATCAAGTCCATCTAATGACTGATCTTCCTTACTAGTGGTAATCCATCAGGTACATTATTAGATACAATATCCTAAAACTCATTCAACAAATCTACCACTTCTATAGGTACATCTTCTATTTCCTCTTTACCATCTTTTGGAATTAAAGAAAAACACACATGCTCATGCCTCATACCATCTAGGAATTTTCTCCCATCAACAAAAGTTATTCTGGCATTACCACATACCTTTTCTTCTGTGTCCTTCAATGGCTTTATCTTATGTCTCACTCCATCCTTTGTCAGGGAATAGGTATTTGCATGACCATCATGTACAACATGCCTATCAAACTGCCATGGTCTACCCAACAACATATGACATGCATCCATTGGTATGATATCACATAGTACCTTATCATGGTATTTTCCAATCTTGAACTTAACTAGGCATTGTTCACTGACCATGACCTTGTGGTCATTCTGCACCCAGGCAATCCGATATGGATGTGGGTGTTTCTCTCTCTTGAGCTTCAACTTTGTCACCATTTCTTTTGATACCAAATTGTCAGTGCTTCCGCTATCAATAATCACATCACAACATTTACCTTCACACTTGCACTTGGTGAAAAATAGGCTTCTTCTTTGCTCATGCTCATTCTCCCCACTCAGGAGGACTCTTCTATTAATTAGTGTTTCTCCTCTTTCAGCATCTTTAGAATGTGATGATCTGACATCTTCATCTATATGTGCAACTCTAGCCTGGCCTTCAGTTCTCCTATCTATCCTTCCCTGGCATTGAGGACATTCATATACCCTATGACCTTCTTCTCCATAGTGAAAACATGTTCCACGAAAGCCTCCTCTTCTAGACCCTTATCCTCTTCCTCTTCCTCTTTGATCTCTATTATTCTGATCATGGAAATGATTGGAATTATTTCCTCTCTAATTTTGATTGCTATTGGCCTCATCCTTCTTTTTCAGATCTTCATTTCGACCTCCATATGACCGTCCACCAGATCTTCCACCACGACCTCTTCCATTTTGTCTGCTCTCAAACTTCTTGTTTAGCTTTTCCTCTACTTTTAGGACAAATTGGTATGCCTCTTCAATACTGTTCATTTGAACCAAATTTAACTCCTCTTGAATGCTCAGCCCGAACCCATTAAGGTAACATGCAACTTTCTCCTTATCAGCTTTCACATGGCCTGTTTTGATGAGGATTCAATAGAACTCCTCTGTATACTCCTGAACAGATCTTCTCGCTCGCTTCAAACTTTTTATTTTCTTCAGTAGGTCAAGCTCATAATCAACATGAATGAACTATTGCTTCAATTTGTCTACCATTCGATCCCATCTTGTGATTTTCTCCTTTCCTCTTCTATTTCTCTCCAATTGAATCTCTTGCCACTAGATCATTGTATGACCCTTCGGTCTGGCCTTTGCAAAGTTGACCCTATCAGGATCCTAAATATCTTCATACTCAAAATATTCTTCACATTCATTGATCCAGTCAATCAATTCCTCTAGGTTAAGATTTCCTAAAAATGTAGGAACCTCAATCTTAGGTCTTTTCCCGATCTTGGAAATGGCTCAGAAAAGTCTTTCTTCTTCCTGATTCACAATTTCAACTTCTCCTTCAAAATTTCCTTCTTCAGCTTCATCCTCGCTTGTGTCTCTAACATTAAGATTCATTCCTCTATGAATCTCTTCTTGCAATGCTCGCACTTGTCTTTGGAGTGCTCTAACCTCAAGTGTCACACCACCAACTCTCCCACTACATTCCCTTCATGGAGGCATTTTTGCGCTACTCGCTGCAACCCTAACCACGGTCTTGGTGCAAATTGCCTCACAGCCAGTGATCTATTTACACACTCAGGAACTCCCACTCTGATATGACTTGATGAAGGGTGCTCCCCTTAATACCACCAACACATAACAGAAACAAAGAAACAACAACAATTTGCAAGAATAGAAAATGGGCTTCTTATTATCTCCACAAATGTGGAATTACAAATTTTAGAATTACAACATGCAAAGCCACATGGGCATTTCCCTTACAATATTCTATAGGACAAAGCCTCGAATTATTACCTAGAACTACTCTGAATTGCTCCGAACTGCCTAAGACAACACTACAACCTTCCTTATATAGGCAATTTTCTACTGCCTGGGAAGGTTCCAAAATTTTAGCCAATAAGGCCGACCAAACTTAGAATTATTTTATTTTAAAATTTATTACATCAGAGTCGGCTCAAAATAAATTTTGAAACCCAAACATAAATTTTGAAGAAAAATCATTTTTCGCCATTTTAGGTGACCCAACTTTCGGAGATCATAAGTCATCACCCGTTGACCCGATTGACTATTATAACCCCATTTTGAAAAGCGCATGAAGTGCTCTACAATGCTCAAATCAAGCAAGCTTCATTCAACTAGAGTTTCAACCTCATCCGGGGCCTCTAAAGCCTTCAAAACTAAGTTTGAAGTTTCTGTACGTTACTGCCAATACCAAAAATTTTCAATATCTTAACAACTAGACTTGATCTGGCAATGAAACTTTACTGGCAGGTTGATATAACCAAAATGAGCATCCAGGGAAGAAAATAGACCATTCTGAGCACGAACATAAAACTTACAAAAAATAGTAAATTTCCAAAAATAGAAGCTCTGCACAAGATAACCCTTATTGAAAAGAAACCATAAATATTTTTTTGGGTGATGCAAGATTGCTAGTACACCCAGGATGCTCCTGATTCAAGGAGTGTATCAGTCCTCAGTGACTGATGAATGGTTGACTACTCTACTTCAGGAGTAGTACTGGTGCTTATTTGTTTTGGTGACCTTTGCCATTGATGTCAAAGGGGGAGTGAGTATATAGTCATGAAAAAAAAAATAGTCATTTTATTCTAGAAAGGGGGAGTAAGTATTTAGCAAGAAGAAACAAAATAGTAAGGGGGGGTATACAGTAAGGAGATAAAGCAGTTGATATTCAAAGAATTCAACAATAGATGGAGGATTCATCCTTGGGGGAGTTTTGTTGAGGAAATGGAGAATGTTATAAAATAATTGTACATTTGGATTGGTGGTGTTTTTCATTCCATATGTTGTCATCAATGCTAAAGGGGGAGATTGTTGGAGATTTTCCAGCAAGCCAGTGTTGACTGTATGTTTGTCATTGATGACAACACATGGTAAGTAGTGTGCATGGAGGCCTGATGGAGAGAGCCTTGAACATATGGTTCCTAGATATGTTATCAGCATGATATCATAGATGCAGAGGTTGATTCTAAGTGAAGACAGTAATACAGTTGTTTGTATCAGTAGTGTTCCTGACAGGTCCTAGGAAGAGTTCTGTATGTGATTTGCAGTATGGTTGTAATGTAGCCTTGCAAGTTTATATGTATGTTGTAGACATGTTAGTGAAGCTATGTTCATGGACGCAGAGTCAATTATGCAGTACATGTTGAGTTATGATGTTTCTAGTTGCCAGTTATAGTTTCCTGAGTTTATCAGATGGAGCCGACATTGTTTTTATTATTGTATTAGTTGCACCTATCATTTGGATATGCATGTTTGGATTAGTTTTTCGAGAGGAGTTAAGAATGTTTGATTAAGAGCGCATAACATATTTCAACATGAGAAGAAATTATAAGTTAAGTTAGTGGAGCCGACAGTGTGAAGCGATGCGTTTACTCATATGGATTTGTGCAATCCTAATTTGTGTTGCGTGCTTAGTATAGCTGTTAGAGATGTTGTTGAAGAGTTGTATTATTTCTCTAATATGATTTTAAGGAAGTTCTAATAGGCTGACTTGATTATATCATTTGGAGAAAGATACTTATAGCCAGTCAAGTTGTGATCACTAAGTATGGCAGATAGTTGAAAGATAAGAGCAGAGCAGAAGGTGTGAAGTATTGAGCCATTAGTATAAGGTCTATGTGAATAAGAATGAAGTGTATACTATTCATTGGAACTGATCTAGAGAACAATTCTAATTTGTAGTTCACCAAGATCCAAATATAGTGTGTATCTATTAAATAAAAGGTTGCAACCTTCACCCCTTTGAGCAGTGTGCTCCCAAACACTGTGTCCTCACCCCTAACAGGGTTCATTATAAAAGACTCCTAATAGGGTTTGACCTTTGATCAGGTCAATGTACTTAATGCATTGTAAAGATAAAATCCTAACAGGGTTGCAAGATATTTTAACAGGGATCATTATACTCTAGTGCAGTTCATAGTGGGTGCTAATTCTCATCGAGGTTTTTTTACCTATTTGTGTTTCATCATAACCAAAATTGTGGTTTTGTGTTAAGTGTTCTTATATTTTGTTTATGCTTAATGTTCTTCTATACTTAATTGGATAAAGAATTGAATCTTGTAGATAAATGATTCACCCCCATTCTTAGTTATCTCTTGGGACTATTCCTAACAATTGGTATCACAGAAGTCAGATGAGAGAGTCACACCTAATGTTCCAAAATTTACATCTAGATACTATTCAAAGGAAGATATCATTGGAGATCAGAACAAGAAAGTCATGACAAGATCAAAAGAAAAAAAATTCAACAGCTAATGAAGAGGAATGCTTACTTTCACAAATTGAACCTTTAAGTGTTGAAGATGCATGTAATGATTCATATTGGCATGAAGCAAGAATGACACATGGGAATTGGTCCCTAGGCCTAGTGATAAGAATGTGATTGGAACCAAGTGGATATTCAGAAACAATATGAATGAAGATGGAATAGTAGTAAGAAACAAAGCAAGACTAGTATGTAAAGGATATGCACAAAGAGAAGGAATTGATTATTTAGATATATTTTCCCTTGTAAGTAGATTGGAAGCCATAAAGTTGTTTCTAGCCTATGCTACATTCAAAGAATTCAAAGTATATCAGATGGATGTCAAGTCAACATTCATGAAAGGAGAGTTGAAGGAAGAAGTTTACAAAGAGAATCCTGAAGGATTTACTTTATCAGACAAACTTGATATGGTATGCAGACTAAAGAAAGGCCTCTATAGAATTAAGTAAGCCCCTAGAGAATGTTATAAAAGACTTGATGGATACTTGACAAAGATTGGATTCAAGAAAGGAGCATGAAATTGTAACTTATTCATAAGAGAGACACATGATGGATTATTGTTGGTTACTATATTTTTTGATGACATTATTTTTGGTGGTAATGACAAGCTTAGTGCAGAATTTTCTAAAGAGATGCAGAGCGGATTTGAAATGAGCATGATTAGACTTATCAAGTACTTTTTGGGACTAAATGTGCATCAGATAGATAAATGTATTTTCATTAATCAATCTAAGTATGTGAAAGAGATATTGAAGAAGTTCAAGATGGATGATTACAAACCAGTAAGTACCCCTATGATAATAGGATGAAAGGTTTCAAAAGAAGATGATTTAGCAGTAGTAGACATGACCTTGTATAAGTCTATGATTGGTAAACTAATCTATCTTACTCAATCTAGACCTAATATTTCTAATGCAGTTGGTATAGTTGGAAGATTTTCACCTGACCCTAAGCAAAGTCATCTTATGGTAGTAAAGAGGATATTGAGATATTTGAAAGGAACTCTAGACTATGGTTTTATGGTATCCTAATTTAGAAAATATAGAGCTTCATGTGTATACAGATGTAGATTGGGCAGGATGCATGGATGATAGAAAGAGTACCTCAGGAGGAGCAGTATTTCTTGGAGATAGGCTTGTTACTTGGATAAGAAAGAAGAAAAATTATATTTCTTAGTCCACAGTAGAAGAAGAGTATGTAGCAGCAACATTAAATTGTTCTACAATTGTTTGGATCAAGCAGATGATAAAAGATTTTGGAATTTAGATTGATTATCCTATTGTTATTCATTGTGATAACACTAGCACTATCAATATGTCAAAGAACCTTATGATACATGCAAAGAAAAAACACATTGAGATAAAATATCACTTAGAGAAACTTGTAGAGAAAGAAGTAAAATTAGACTATGTGAGTACAAAAGATTAGCTAGCAGACATATTCAAAAAGCCTTTATTGAAGGATACATTTGAGTATCTCAGGGAGAAGCTGGGAGTAATTCCCTTCCTTGAATCTGATTAGAGTTTTCAGGAGTGCATCAATCCTCAGTGAATGATGAATGATTGACTACTCTACTTTAGGAATAGTACCAGTACTTATTTGTTTTGGCACCCTTTTCCATTGATGTCAAAGGGGGAGTGAGTATATAGTCATGAAAAAACAAAACAATCATTTTATTCTAGAAAGGGGGAGTAAGTATATAGCAAGAAGAAACAAAATAGTAAGGGGGAGTATACAGTAAGGAGATAAAGCAATTGATATTTAGAGCATTTAGCTATAGATGGAGGATTCATCCTTGGGGGAGTTTTGTTGAGGAATTGGAGAATGTTATAAAATAATTGTACATTTGGATTTGTGGTGTTTTTCATTCTAGATGTTGCCATCAATGCCAAAGGGGGAGATTATTGGAGATTTGTTAGCAAGGCAGTGCTAACTGTATGTTTGTCATTGATTACAACATATGGTAAGCAACATGCATGGAAGCCTGACAGAGAGAGCCTTGAGCATATGGTTCCTAGATATGTTATTAGCATGATATCATAGACACAGAGGTTGATTCTAAGTGAAGACAATAATACAGTTGTTTGTATCAGTAGTGTTCCTGACAGGTCCTAGGAAGAGTTCTGTATGTGATTTGCAGTATGGTTTTCATGGAGCCTTGTGCATTTATATTTATATTTTAGACATGTTAGTGAAGCTATGTTCATAGATGCAGAGTCAGTTGTGCAGTAGAGGTTGAGTTATGATGTTTCCAGTTGCCAGTTACAGTTTTTTGAGTTTATCAGATGGAGCTGACATTGTTTTTATTGTTGTAGTAGTTGCACCTATCATTTGGATATGCATGTTTGGATTAGTGTTTGGAGAAGAGTTAAGAATGTTTGATTAAGAGTGCATAACATATTTCAACATGAGAAGAAAGTATCAGTTAATTTAGTGAAACCGACAGTGTGAAGCGACACACCTACTCATATGGAGTTGCATGGTCCTAATTTGTGTTGCATGCTTAGTAGAGCTATTGGAGATGTTGTTGAAGAGTTATATTGTTTATCTAATATGATTTCAAGGAAGTTCTAATAGGCCGACTTGATTATATCATTTGGAGAAAGATACTTATAGCCGGTCAAGTTATGATCACTAAGTATGGCAGATAGTTGAAAGATAAGAGTAGAGAAGAAGGTGTGAAGTATTGAGCCATCAGTAGAAGGTCTATGTGAATAAGAAGGAAGTGTATGCTATTCATTGGAACTGATCCATACAGTAGGTCTAATTCATAGTTCACCAAGATCTAGATATAGTGTGTATTTGTTAAACATAAGGTTGTAGCCTTCACCCCTTCGAGTAGTGTGCTCATGGATAGTGTGTCCTCACCCCTAATTGGGTTAATTAAAAAAGACTCCTAACAAGGTCTGACCTTTGATCAGGTCACTGTACTTAATGCATTGTAAAGATCAACTCCTAATAGTGTTTTTAATATCTTCTAGCAGGGATCATTATACTCTAGTGCAGTTCATAGTGGGTGCTAATTCCCATCGGGTTTTTTTTACCTATTTGGGTTTCCCCATAACCAAAATTGTGGTGTTGTGTTAATTGTTCTTATATTGTGTTTATGCTTAATGTTATTCTATAATTAATTGGATAAATAATTAAATCTTGTAGATAACTGATTCACCCCTCTGCTCTCAGTTATCTCTTGGGACTATTCCTAACAATTGGTATCACAAAAGTCAGATGAGAGAGTCACACCCAATGTTCCAAAATTCACATCTAGATACCATTCAAAGGAAGATATCCTTGGAGATCAGAACAAAAAAGTCATGACAAGATAAAAAGAAAAAATTTCAACAGCTAATGAAGAGGTATGCTTACTTTCACAAATTGAACCTTTAAGTGTTAATGGTGTAGAGACCCAATATATACACAAAATAGACACTTAGAGATTCTTGATACCCTCTATTCCCATACAAACTAGGCTCTGACATAGAGTTCCCAAAACCCACAAATCAAGATTGGTTCTTCAACCCAATCTCTTGCACCCTTAAGGTACTGACTCACACAACTCAACCCCACTAATCTAGGGATGAAACCAGGGTTTATTCAAGGTTCAATATCAATTTCCAATGAAATGGAATACCAATCCTCCACTTAGCAACTTCGAAACACAACCTAAACACCAAATCCCACCATAGGGCTACAAGGAGAAAATATGAATTCTTAAGGGAAACCTATTTGGAACTCCACCAATCTAGGTATTAACCACCCTCCAAGGTTTTAATCAACCTAACAATATTACACACCAAGTTTGGACCCTTGACCAATCTCCAAACTCTGACTGTCCACAAATCTCTCCTAGACCTAATAAGGTTAATAGGCCAAATTAACAAAGGAAGTGTTTGAAATATTTTCCACCTTCCAATCTAAACTATTGGAACATCTTTAGGATTGTGTAAAAAAACTAAATCCAATGATTTAGATCTCCATTCCATCCTTGGGCTGAGTCATGCATTCAAACCCGCAATTCTGGACAGTCACATAGAGATGCCTGCCCAAAGGGTTTAGTATTTCCTTCTTTCTCCATTGATCTCCCAGTCTAAGACCTCAAGAATCTTATGGTACATCCTCCCTCCTTTCCTTCTACCAAGTTTCAAAAATTTCCCATGGTGGAGTCTCCCGAAAAGAGGAATTTTGTTTCGAAACCCTACGTTGGGTCTTCCGGCAACCAGCGAGTACACAAAATGTGATAACCTTTAATCCCGATAGATTAAAAACTTCAAATCACTTGAAATTCACTCATAAGATATAGGACTAACTTCCACATTAAATTAATGGCACATGTGTGATCGTACAGATCTTCGCAATTCAAAACACAGTTGATTTCTCAGGAAAACAACAAATGGTTTTTATTAAAACAATTATCAAAACTTCTGCAAATCTTCCAACCTCTTCCAATTTTCTTGGATAGAAGTTTTATACATTCCTAAATTAGTTCCAACCAACTGAGATGGTTTATAACCGTTGAGATTCAAAGATGACAACTTTTCAAAAGTTGCACATTACAACTTTGACAACATTTTCAAAACCTGTCGGTTTTAGTTCTATCTCAGTAAAACTATGATAACTCCCTCCGTACATTCCATATAGACACGTGATCTTAGGTGAGTCTTCTATAGAAATCAGAGTATCTAAGTCCAAGAGCACAAGCTCTAAACTTACTCCTATCAACATGGCAAACAAAAACTATCTTACTGTCTATTCTAACCCTTCCTAAACAAATTGTCCAACAATCGGCTAAGATAGACAACTAGGTTTATAACACTACCTATTGTCATCTTGCCTTACAAAATAGGACTTTATTACATTATTGGATTCAAGATCCAATTGGTATCCTAAGCCTTCCCATTAATCTTTCATTAATGAGTTTGAGGGTGCTCCTACACCAGTTAAGGATGCATGTAATGATTCAAATTGGCATGAAGCAATGAAAGAAGATCTAGATCAAATAATTAAGAATGACACATGGGAATTGGTCCCTAGGCCTAGTGATAAGAATGTGATTGGAACCAAGTGGATATTTAGAAACAAGATGAATGAATATGGAACAATAGTAAGAAACAAAGCAAGACTAGTATGTAAAGGATATGCGCAAAGAGAAGGAATTGATAATTCAGATACAATTTTGCTTGTAAGAAGATTGGAAGCCATAAAGTTGTTTATAGCCTATGCTACATTCAAAGACTTCAAAGTATATCAAATGGATGTCAAGTCAACATTCTTGAATGGAGAGTTGAAGGAAGAAGTTTACAAAGAGCAGCCTGAAGTATTTACTTTATCATACATAGATGATATGGTATGAAGACTAAAGAAAGCCCTCTATAGACTTAAGCAAGCCCCTAGAGCATGGTATGAAAGACTTGATGGATACTTGACAAAGATTGGATTCAAGAAAGGATTAGAAAATTGTAAGTTTTTCATAAGAGAGACACATGATGGATTATTGTTGGTTGCTATATTTGTTTATGACATTATTTTTGGTGGTAATGACAAGCTTAGTGCATAATTTTCTAAAGAGATGCAAAGCAAATTTGAAATGAGCATGATTGGACCTATCAAGTACTTTTTGGGACTGAATGTGCATCTGATATATAAAGGTATTTTGATTAATCAATCTAAGTATGTGAAAGAGATTTTGAATAAGTTCAAGATGGATGATTACAAACTAGTAAGAACCCCTATGATAATAGGATGCAAGCTTTCAAAAGAAGATGATTCAACAGTAGAAGACATGACCTTGTATAAGTCTATGATTCGTAAACTAATTTATCTTACTCAATCTAGACCTGATATTTCTAATGCAATTGGTATAGTTGGAAGATTTGCAGTTGAACCTAAACAAAGTCATCTTATGGTAGTAAAGAGGATATTCACATATTTTAAAGGAACTATAGACTATGGTTTATGGTATCCTAATTCAGAAAATGTAGAACTTCATGTGTATACAAATGCAGATTGGGAAGGATGCGTGGATGATAGAAAGAGTACCTCAGGAGGAGCAATATTTCTTGGAGATAGGCTTATTACTTGGACAAGAAAGAAGTAGAATTTTATTTCTCAGTCCATAGAAAAAGAATAGTATGTAGCAATAACATTAAATTATTCTACAATTTTTTGGATCAAGCAAATGGTAAAAGATTTTGGAATTTAGATGGATTATCCTATTTTTATTCATTGTGATAACACTAGCACTATCAATATGTCAAAGAACCTTGTGATGTATGGAAAGACAAAACACATTGAGATAAAATATCACTTCCTAAGAGAGAAAGTTGTAGAGAAAGAAGTAAAATTGGACTATGTGAGTACAAAAGATTAGCTAGCAGACATATTCACAAAGCCTTTACCGAAGGATACATTTGAGTATCTCAAGGAGAAGTTGGGAGTAATTACCTTCCCTGAGTCTGATTAGAGTTTGCAGGAGTGCATCAGTCCTCAGTGACTGATGAATGATTGAATACTCTACTTCAGGAGTAGTACCAATGCTTATTTGTTTTGGCATCCTTTTCCATTGATGTCAAATGGGGAGTGAGTATATAGTCATGAAAAACAAAACAGTCATTTTATTCTAGAAAGGGGGAGTAAGTATTTAGCAAGAAGAAATAAAATAGTAAGGGGGAGTATATAGTAAGGAGATAAAGTAGTTGATATTTAGAGCATTCAGCAGTAGATGGATGATTCATCCTTGGGGGATTTTTGTTGAGGAAATGGAAAATGTTATAAAATAATTGTACATTTGGATTGGTGGTATTTTTCATTCTAGATGTTGCCATCAATGCCAAAGGGGGAGATTGTTGGAGATTTTCCAGCAAGCCAGTGCTGACTGTATGTTTGTCATTGATGAAAACATATGGTAAGAAATGTGCATGGAAGCTTGATGGAGAGAGCCTTGAGCATATGGTTCCTAGATATGTTATCAACATGATATCATAGACACAGAGGTTGATTCTGAGTGAAGACATTAATATGGTTGTTTGTATCAGTAGTGTTCCTGACAGGTCCTAAGAAGAGTTCTATATGTGATTGGAAGTATGGTTTTAATGGTGCCTTGCATGTTTATATTTATGTTTTAGACATGTTAGTGAAGCTATGTTCATGGACACATATTTAGTTGTGCAGTACAGGTTGAGTTATGATGTTTCTAGTTGCCAGTTATAGTTTCCTGAGTTTATCTGATGGAGCCGACATTATTTTTATTGTTGTAGTAGTTACGCATATCATTTGGATATGTATGTTTGGATTAGTGTTTGGAGAAGAGTTAAGAATGTTTGATTAAGAGCGTATAACATATTTCAGCATGAGAAGAAAGTATCAATTAATTTAGTGGAGTCAATAGTGTGTAGCGATGCGCCTACTTATATGGAGTTGCATGGTCCTAATTTGTGTTGCGTACTTAGTATAGCCATTGGAGATGTTGTTGAAGAGTTATATTATTTCTCTAATATGATTTATAGGAATTTTTAATAGTCTGATTTGATTATATCATTTGGAGAAAGATACTTATAGTCGGTCAAGTTGTGATCGCTAAGTATGGTAGATAGTTGGAAGATAAGAGTAGAGAAGAAGGTGCAATGTATTGAGCCATCAGTAGAAGGTCTATGTGACTAAGAAGGAAGTGTATGCTATTCATTGGAAATGATCCATATAGTAGGTCTAATTCATAGTTCACCAAGATCCAGATATAGTGTGTATCTGTTAAACATAAGGTTGCAGCCTTCACCCCTTCGAGTAGTGTGCTCATGGACAGTGTGTCCTCACCCCTAACTGGGTTAATTAAAAAAGACTCCTAACAAGGTCCAACCTTTGATCAGGTCACTGTACTTAATGCATTGTAAAGATCAACTCCTAATAATGTTTTTAATATCTTCTAACAGGGATCATTATACTCTAGTGCAGTTCATAGTGGGTGCTAATTCCCACCGGGGTCTTTTTTACCTATTTGGGTTTCCCCGTAACCAAAATTATGGTTTTTTGTTAAGTGTTCTTTTATTGTGTTTACACTTAATGTTCTTCTATACTTAATTGGATAAAGAATTAAATCTTGTAGATAACTGATTCAACCCCCCTCTCAGTTATCTCTCGGGACTATTCCTAACAATTGGTATTAGAGCCAAGTGCCTCAGAGAGAAAGTTTAATAGCTTGAGGTTGATTTGATGACATTATTTAAAAAAGAATGTCCTAAGTTTGATTGAGAGAACTATCTATATTGGAAGATCAAAATGATGACACATTTGCAGTGCATTGCCTTTGAAATTTTTGAAGTAGCTACCAAAGAAGTTCATATTCCCTCTTTGTCAGATCTGGAAAAGGAAGATGCAAATCTTAAGAAGAGGGAGATGTTCACTCAAAATTATATTGCCAAAGAAGCCCTTATCAGTGCCTTGTTCTACAGTGAGTTTTCAGAGATCAAGAAAGTAGATAAAGCCTACAAGATATGGAAGTATCTAGAAGACATTTTTGAAGGAGACATCCAAGCCAAGAATGCGCGCAGAAAAGCATGGAAGAAAAAGTAAAATACATTGGAGATGCTACTTGAAGAGAACATTAGAGCCTACAAATAAAGGATTAATGAAGGTGTTGCAGGAATCAGAAACAATGGTGGAGAAATTTTGGAAGAAGACATAATGGATAAGTTGATGACTACATTGACACCAGAATATGAGAGCAAGATAAACATCCTATATGAGACTATGGAATTTTCAAAATATTTCAAAAGAGAGACCTTAATAAGCAAGATTTTAGCATTCGAGATATCAAGTTTGAAGATAGAGCCTAAAAGTGAGACAGCCTTCAAAGCTTCAATCCATGGTAAGAAATCCTTGAACACTTCTGGTAATTTTGATGATGATGATGAAGAGAAAGCACTAGATGATTTCATTTCTATGATTTCTAAGAAAGAAAGGAAAGGAAAATGAAAATGAAAATATGAAGGTCAGTTACCATTCAAATGCTTTTCATGTAACAAGATTGGTCACTTTGCTTCTAAGTGTCCTACAAGATTCAAGAAGTCCAAAACTAAATACAAGCCTAAGTATACAAAATAATGTTACTATGCTAGAGATGGAGTATCAGATGAAGATTCAGTAGAAGATGAAATTGGATTCATTGCTCTTGAAGACATGGAGAGAATTTTTGATGAAATGGACCTTGAAGATGAAAAGAAAGCACAAGAGTTAGCATTGATTTCACAAGAAGATATCAGAATAGATTAGATCATGATAGTGGTTGTTCACAACACATGATAGGAGAAAAAGATATATTTTTACATCTAGATAAGTACAAAGGTGGCATGGTTAGATTCAGAGACAACACTCCTAAACCTATCATAGGTAGAGGAGCTATCACCTTGGATGGAAAGAAAAACACTGATGATGTTCTTTATGTTGATGGTTTGCAACATAACCTACTAAGTGTTGGACAGTTGCTTGACAAAGGATATCAGTTGGAATTCAAAGACAACAAGTGCATCATTAATAACAAAGAAGCAGAAATGATTGCATCAGGTTCAAAGACAAAAGGTAATGTTTTTCAGCTTAACTCAAAAGCAAGTTGTTTTGTTGCTAAAGTAGATGACAGTTGGCTATGGCACAAAAGACTAGGTCATATCAATTTTAACAACATAGTGAAGATAAGCAATGTAAAGGCAGTAAGAGACCTTCCTAGCATTGAAAAAATGGTTGATACAATATGCAGGAAATGTGTGATGGGAAAGCATGTGAGGAATTCATTCAAAAGAAAGCATAATTTGGTAGAGAAAAAATTGGATCTAGTGCATATAGACCTATGTGGACCAACTCAAACAAGATCATACTATGGTGAAAGGTACTTTATTTTGTTTGTTGATGATTATTCTAGAATGATGTGGGTTGCATTCTTAAAAGACAAATCAGAAGTATTTGAGAAGTTCAAAATATTCAAAGCTAAAATTAAAAATGAGTCTGGATTAAAAATAAAATGTTTGAGATCAGATATAGGAGGAGAATTCACCTCTGACAGATTTTATGAGTACTATGAAGAACATGGGATAAAGAGAAAGCTAAGTGCACCTAGAACCCCTTAGTAGAATAGAATTGTAGAAAGAAGGAATATGGTCATACTTGACACATCGCACACTATCATGATAGAACGAAAGGTTGCACACACCTATTGGAGAGATGCAGTCAATACTGTAGTCTATAATATCAATAGAATTTAATTGAGGCCAGACGTAGACATGACACCTTATGAGCTATGGTTTGGGAATGCACCTACCATAAAATACTTTAGAATCTTTGGAAGCAAGTGCTACATCAAGAGCTATGAAGCTATTGGCAAGTTTGATGCAAGAAGTGATGAAGGTATTTTTCTTGGTTAATCTACTAAAAGAAAAACTTATAGATGTTTTAACTTAAGATTGAAGAAGATCATTGAAAGTGATCATGTTAAGATTGATGAAAAGGTTATGATTCAAGAGAGATATCATGATTATGCACCTATGATTGAAGAAGAACCTAGACCTACAACTAGAGAAACAATTATTGAAGAAATGTTTGACAACATTGATGTATTATTCAATGACCCTAAAACTAGTGAAGAAGAATCACAAAAGTTAGATGAGAGAGTCACACCCAATGTTCCAAAATTCACATCTAGATACCATTCAAAGGAAGATATCATTGGAGATCAGAACAACAAAGTCATGACAAGATCAAAAGAAAAAAGTTCAACAACTAATGAAGAGGTATGCCTACTTTCACAAATTGAACCTTTAAGTGTTGAAGATGCATGTAATGATTCAGATTGTCATGAAGAAATGAAAGATGATCTAGATCAGATAATTAAGAATGACACATGGGAATTGGTCCCTAGGCCTAGTGATAAGAATGTGATTGGAACCAAGTGGATATTCAAAAATAAGATGAATGAATATGGAACAATAGTAAGAAACAAAGAAAGACTAGTATGTAAAGGATATGCACAAAGAGAAGGAATTGATTATTCAGATACATTTTCCCCTGTAAGCAGATTGGAAGCCATAAAGTTGTTTCTAGCCTATGCTACATTCAAAGACTTCAATGTATATCAGATGGATGTCAAGTCAGCATTCCTAAATGGAGAGTTGAAGGAAGAAGTTTACATAGAGTAGCCTGAAGGATTTACTTTATTAGACATACCTAATATGGTATGCAAACTAAAGAAAGCCCTCTATGGACTTAAGCAATCCCTTAGAGCATGGTATTAAAGACTTGATGGATACTTGACAAAGATTGGATTCAAGAAAGGAGGAGTAGATTGTAACTTATTCATAAGAGAGACACTTGATGGATTATTGTTGGTTGCTATATTTTTTGATGACATTATTTTTGGTGGTAATGACAAGCTTAGTGTAGAATTTTCTAAAGAGATGCAGATCAAATTTGAAATGAGCATGATTGGACCTATCAAGACCTTTTTGGGACTGAATGTGCATCCGACAGACAAAGGTATTTTCATTAATCAATCTAAGTATGTGAAAGAGATATTGAAGAAGTTCAAGTTGGCTGATTGCAAACTAGTAAGTACACCTATGATAAAAAGATGCAAGCTTTCAGAAGAAGATGATTCACAAGTAGTAGACATGACCTTTTATAAGTATATGATTGGTAAACTAATCTAGTTTACTCAATCTAGACCTGATATTTCTAATGCAGTTGGTATAGTTGGAAGGTTTGTAGCTGAACCTAAACAAAGTCATCATATGGTAGGAAAGAGGACATTAAGATATTTGAAAGGAACTATAGACTATGGTTTATAGTATCCTAATTTAGAAAATGTAGAACTTCATGTGTATACAAATGTAGATTGGGTAGGATGCATGGATGATAGAAATAGTACCTCAAGAGGAGCAGTATTTCTTGGAGATAGGCTTGTTACTTGGACAAGAAAGAAGCAAAATTGTATTTCTCAGTCCACAATAGAAGCAGAGTATGTAGCAGTAGCATTAAATTGTTCTACAATTATTTGGATCAAGAATATGATAAAAGAGTTTGGAATTCAAATTGATTATCCTCTTGTTATTCATTGTGATAACACTAGCACTGTCAATATGTCAAATAACCCTGTGATGCATGCAAAGACAAAACACATTGAGATAAAATATCACTTCCTAAGAGAGAAAGTTGCAGAGAAAGAAGTAAAATTGGACTATGTGAGTACAAAAGATCAACTAGAAGATATATTCATAAAGCCTTTACCGAAGGATACATTTGAGTATCTCAGGGAGAAGTTGGGAGTAATTCCCTTCCCTGAATTTGATTAGAGTTTGCAAGAGTGCATCAGTCCTCAGTGATTGATGAATGGTTGACTACTCTACTTTAGGAGTTGTACCAGTGCTTATTTGTTTTGGTGCCCTTTGCCATTGATGTCAAAGGGGAAGTGAGTATATAGTCATGAAAAAAAAAACAATCATTTTATTCTAGAAAGGGGGAGTAAGTATTTAGCAAGAAGAAACAAAACAGTAAGGGGGAGTACACAGTAAGGAGATAAAACATTTGATATTCAGAGCATTCAGTAGTAGATGGAGGATTCATCCTTGGGGGAGTTTTTTTGAGGAAATGGAGAATGTTATAAAATAATTGTACATTTGGATTGGTGGTGTTTTTCATTCCATCTGTTGCCATTAATGCCAAAGGGGGAGATTGTTGGAGATTTTCCAGCAAGCTAGTGATGACTGTATATTTGTCATTGATGAAAGCATATGGTAAGCAGCATGCATGGAAGCCTGATGGAGAGAGCCTTGGGCATATGGTTCCTGGATATGTTATCAACATGATATCATAGACACAAAGGTTGATTCTGAGTGAAGACAGTAATACATTTGTTTGTATCAGTAGTGTCCTGACAGGTCCCATGAAGAGTTCTGTATGTAATTTGTAGTATGGTTGTAATGGATTCTTGCACATTTATATTTATGTTGTAGACATGTTAGCGAAGGTATGTTTAGGGATGCAGAGTTAGTTATGTAGTACAGGTTGAGTTATGATGTTTCCAATTGCCAGTTACAGTTTCCTGAGTTTATCTGATGGAGCTAACATTGTTTTTATTGTTGTAGTAGTTGCGCCTATCATTTGGATATGCATGTTTGGATTAGTGTTTGGAGAATAGTTAAGAATTTTCAATTAAGAGCGCATAACGTATTTCAACATGAGAAGAAAGTATCAGTTAATTTAGTGGAGCCGACAGTGTGAAGAGACACACCTACTCATATGGAGTTGTGGGGCCCTAATTTGTGTTGTGTGCTTAGTATAGCCAGTGGAGATGTTGTTGAAGAGTTATATTGTTTCTCTAATATGATTTCAAGGAAGTTCTAACATGTCAACTTTATTATATCATTTGGATAAAGATATTTATAGCCGGTCAAGTTGTGATTGCTAAGTATGGAAGATAGTTGAAAGATAAGAGGAGCGCAAAAGGTGCAAAGTATTGAGCCATTAGTAGAAGGTATATGTGAATAAGAAGGAAGTGTATGCTATTTATTGGAACTGATCCAGACAACAAGTTTAATTCATAGTTCACCAAGATCTAGATATAGTGTGTATCTGTTAAACAAAAGGTTGCAACCTTCACCCCTTTGAGCAGTGTGGTCCTAGATAGTGTGTCCTCACCCCTAATAGGGTTAATTATAAAAGACTCCTAATAGGGTCTAAAATTTGATCAAGTCACTGTACTTAATGCATTGTAAAGATCAACTCCTAACAGGGTTGTAAGATCTTCTAACATGGATCATTATACTCTAGTGCAGTTCATAGTGAGTGCTAATTCCCATCGGGGTTTTTTTACCTGTTTGGGTTTCCCCGTAACCAAAATTGTGGTTTTGTGTTAAGTGTTCTTATATTGTGTTTATGCTTAATGTTCTTCTATACTTAATTGGATAAAGAATTGAATCTTGTAGACAACTGATTGAGCCCCTCCCCTCTTAGTTATCTCTTGGGAATATTCTTAACAATGGACAGTTGTCCGTCCACTTTGTGAATTATTTCAATTGAGACAATTATTTTTGTGGAGATTTTTATATGTCGATAGTGGTTTGTAGTTCATGTATTCAATACATATTAAATGCAAAGAGCCTCTCTTCATCTATAATATAAACAATTTTTTTTTTTGGTTGAAACATTTAAAAAAAAAACTTTAACATTTCATGCGATTTTCTGTTGCTAATGATGTGACATAAAGTTTTCAGAAAATGTCATATAAATTCTCTTTCTTTTTGGCCCATAGATGTGTCTTATTCTATTAAATTAAAACTGTAAAACTTTTTATTAAGTAGTTGAATGCATATTCAATGCATAGATTGTTTTTAGCGATTTTCATAGAAATCTTGAAAATTTTACTAACAACTTTACAATTATTTGAGCAATTTTTTTATATGGATGGTGGCTAGCAGTTAACATAATTAAATGCATGTAAAATGTATTTCAATTTTTTGAACCCCTCAATGAAAATTATGTCGTCTATATTTGCTAGTTTTTTGTTTGTGATTATCATTAGCGAATATTAGAGTTAAGGAGAGTAAACATCAGGGTTTCCTAAAGCATAGAGACGGTTATGTTCTTGCACAGGTGAGCTCTTCTAGGCTTTTTAATTTCTTCTTCGCTTCTCTTTTGATGATTTTTGACTAGTGCTTGTTGCATATTCATAAGCTTTGCATATTCATAATTTCTGTAAATAATGGCCTTATATGACTTTGGATTTGTGATCTTCAGGCATAATATTGGATGAGGTTTATTTTGCTATGAATTTTCTTGTTGCACTTGAACTACTCAAAACTTTTATTTTACTTTTTGTTTTGGTTGTATAGAGAATCGTCCAAATGCACTCAAGTCACCTATTATATTAGTCTCTGAAACTTACTTCATCAGATCGTTATGTCCTTGTTAAAACTTATCTTTATGGGAAAGAAAAGAGAAGTTATATGATATTTTATGATAACGTTATGTCCATCATTAACAGTAGAAACTCACACCCAATGTTAAAGTTTTAAAAGAAAAAAAATTATTTCACACAAAATTGTGAAGAGTCTAATCCATGCACTTATTGTTCCTCTTTTTTGCCAGTAAGATTGGACATGAATATTTTATATGAAATTGTGAAAATTGAGATATACATGACAACTATATAGATAAAATAAATATGAAAAAAATAAATTTTATGATTTGCAAATTTAAATAATTTGTAAAATCTTTCATAATTTTTTAAAAATTTATATGTGATCCTCTACAAATCTCTATGCATTGAATATACATTCAACTATTGGACATGAAATGTCACAATTTTAATTAAATAGTATAAGACTTATCTTTATGGGAAAAAAGAAGAGAAGTTGTAAGTCATTTTCAAAGAAACTTTATGTCACATTATTAGTTGTATACAATTGAATCTAATGTTAAAGTTTCAAAAATAATAATAATTTGTTTCAACCAAAAAATAATAGTTGAAATCATACACTTACTATTCGTTCTTTCAGCATGTGTGTGTGTGTGTGTCAAAGTATTAATTTACATAAAAAGTTTAATTTACATGAATGCATAAGTATCTTATGCATTTGGACCAATTAATATATTGAATCAAAAATTTTAAACAAAAAGTCTATATTGTGTTTTTTTTTTTTATGATAGTTTTAAAAATATCATTTTACTTAAATTTTATTTGTATTGTAAATAGTCAATGCAATAATCAATTTTTTCTTTCTGTAAATTGTATTTTTATTCATATATTCACATCATATGTGACATGAAAATAAATTCTTGAGAGATAATATACTATTATAAGTTTAATTGATTGTGACCTTAGTGTATATTTTATTTAAAAGAAATTTGTTGGATGACAAAACCAATCACATACCTATCCTACGTAGTGATTGCTTTTGTCTTTTTTTTAAATCAAATGTATTAAAAGCACAAAAACAACCCATCTCCCAAAATTTAAATTGTGCTTATTAGTTCCCATAGGAGGATTACTTATGCATTTATGCAGATTCTTTTTCTTCTATTAGTTGAACCAATCATAGCACTTTATTTTTAAAAAACTTTTTATTTTATATAGTTTTAATTATTATTAATATTTTATTAATTAAATAAAAAATATTTATTTCTAATTCTATTGGTTGAAAGCTGCTACAGTCATAAGTGAGACTTTTTACCTTTTGTTGATATAAATTAATATTTGTTTCCAAATTTTATATCTACCATGTATGATAAGACAAGTCATAAAATAAGATAAATAAATCTAACAACATATCTCACATGATCTATGAATATTTTCTCCATATTAAATGCAAATCTTGACATATCTTGAATAATTAATGAGATATTTATTAGAAAGTTTTTATTCTCTCCCTATGTATTTACATTATGTAAAAGTAAAATATTTTTCACTTTATTTTACTAAGAAAAATATATTTTATTTTTCTCAAATGCTTTTTTTTTAATGCACACATCATTGTATCACATCAATTGTCAAATATTATTAATTTATTCAATTAAATATATTATTCTATATGTCATGATTTTTGACTTTCTTGTAAAATTTATGATAAAAATCTAATATGAAATCTCAAATTTCTAAAATTTGGATTGTTTTCTTTTCAAACATTTATCATGAGGAGACAAGCTTTTTCCACATTATTAGTGCGCTAGTAGTGTTAGTTGATTGTATTAGATTTTTTTCTTCTCAAACTATAATTTACTCTGCACATTTAATGTTTTATTCTAAAAAATCCGTGTTCAGTGTATGGAGCTTAAGAATTAGGAATTTTTTATTGAATGAAGATAATAAATTATATTTTAAAATTTAATAACTTGCAATCTGGAAGATTCATCACTTCTATATAGGGTTTTGTCTTTCTTTCAGTAAGATATCTCAGCTTCCAATTGTATGGGGAACATTTGTGTAATATGGTGCCAGTACATATCTGATTCTTAGAATCTGTTATTGAAAAACTATGGCAGGAATACTTATGCATTCACACATATTCTTTTTTCTGCTATTAGTTGAACCACTCATAACACTTTATTTTTCAAAAACTTTTTTTATTTTATATAGTTTTAATTTATATTGATATTTTATTAATTCAACAAAAAATATTTATTTATAATTGTATTGGTTGAAAGCTGCTATAGTCATGCGTGAGACTTTTTACTTTTTGTTGATAGAAATTAATATTTGTTTCCAACTTTATATCTACCATGTATGATAAGACAAGTCATAAAATAAAATAAATAAATCTAATAACATATCTCACAAGATCTATGAATATCTTCTCCATTTTAAATGTAAATCTTGACATATCTTGAATAATTAATGAGATATTTATTAGAAAGTTCTTATTCTCCTTATGTATTTATATTATTTAAAAGTGAAATATTTTTTACTTTATTTTACTAAGTGTGAGTGAAAATAGTGTATAAATTAGGAATGCAATAAGTTAATAAAACATTCAATAACACTACTCAAACAAACATCTAAATTAGACAATAAAAAGAAAGCAAAATCAAACAAAAGGCCCAAGGGTATACAAACCTCTTTAAACCAATGAATAACCTTTTTGTTGAGTGGATTTGTCTAATAGATTATATGTGTGCTTAATGATACTTGCTCAAGATTCAATATCTTAGAATGATTTTGACATAGTAATGGTAATTTGATAGTTTTTAGGCTCTCAAATTAGTATTATAACTTTGCATGGAAGGTGGATGATTTGTGAAGGGAAGAGAGTTCAATTTATAAACAAGAGGGGAGGTGAATGAACGGTCAAGATGTAAACCCGAGGAAGGGTCAAGATGCATTTGAGAGAGAGCACATGGATTGTGCTTTCTCAAATACCTCTCATTGTGACAAGTGTCACAATGAGAGAGGTTGGAAGGTGTGGGGAATGTGACCATTTTGGGAGATGTAAGAGGGGACAAATATGTAAGAGGGAGATGAAGTGTGTAAGGGATGTGTAAGAGCATTTAAGGTTGACATGAGGTGAAAGAATTGGGGGATGTGACATGAGGGTTGACTTAGATTGGGTTAAGTTTCTTAACCCATGGATTATGATTGTACAAATGTTTAAGGAGTGATTAGGCTTGGATTAGGAGGCAAGTGAGAGAATTAGGAGGATCTGATGAGAGGAGAGAGAATGGGTGGAGGGTTGTATTAGCTAATCATGATTCATTAGCTAATTAAGAGTGATTAATATGTGTGAATAAGTTGGGTTGAGTAGGAACTCAAGATTAGGTTGTTGGGATTGGTTAGGTTAGGGGTTAAAGTTGGTAGTCATATGCTCAAATTGGATTAAATATTTTATTTAAATTTAAAATAGGAAGAAAAAGAGGGTTTATGAATTAATTTAAATAGATGAACATATTTATTTAAATTAATAGAGGAAGATGGTTTTAATTAATTATCAGACTATGGGTTGTCATTTAGATAATTAATTGAACTATAGTTAATTAATTAAATTAATCAACTAAGGGATGATACAAATCAATTAAATAATTAATATTTAATTAATAAATATCTTACGAAGAACTAAATAAGATTACTTAATTGTGTAATCAGATTTATGTGTCTACACTAAGGAAAATATATTTTATTTTCTCAAATGCCTTTTTTAATACACATCATTGTATCACATCAATTGAAAAATATTATTAATTTCTCCAATTAAATATATACTATTCTATATGTCATGATTTTTGACTTTCTTGTAGAATTTATGACAAAAATCTAATATGAAATCTCGAATTTCTAAAATTTGGATTGTTTTCTTTTCAAACATTTATCGTTAGAAGACAAGAGTTTTTCACATTATTAGTGCACTAGTAGTGTCATTTAATTGTATGATTTTTTTTCTTCTCGAACCATAATTTACTCTGCATATTTAATGTTTTATTCCAAAAAATCTGTGTTTAGTGTATGGAGCTTAAGAATTAGGAATTTTTTTATTGAATGAAGGTAAGAAATTATATTTTGAAATTTAATGACAACTTGCAATCTGTAAGATTCATCACTTCTATATAGGGTTTTGTCTTTCTTTCAGTAAGACATATCTCAGCTTCCAATAGTGTGGAGAACATTTGTGTAACATGGTGCTAGCAAATATTTGATTCTTAGAAATCTGTTATTGAAAAACTATGACAGGAATATTTATGCATTCACACAATTTTTTTTTCTACTATTAGTTGAATCAGTCATAGCACTTTACTTTAAAAAAAAAATTATTTTATGTAATTTTAATTTATATTGACATTTTATTAATTCAGCAAAAAATATTTATTTCTAATTCTATTGGTTGAAAGCTGCTACATCATGAGCGAGACTTTTTACCTTTTGTTGATAGAAATTAATATTTGTTTCCAAACGTTATATCTACCATGTTTGATAAGACAAGTCATAAAATAAAATAAATAAATCTAACAACATATCTCACAAGATCTATGAACATCTTCTCCATATTAAATGCAAATCTTGACATATCTTGAATAATTAATGGGATATTTATTAGAAAGTTTTTATTCTCTCCCTATGTATTTACATTATTCAAAAGTGAAATATTTTTCACTTTATTTTACTAAGAAAAACACATTTTTTTTTTCTCAAATACCTTTTTTAATCTATACACATCAATATATCACATTAATTGTCAAATATTATTAATTTATTCAATTAAATATATTATTAGTTCCTGCCATGGGCAGGAATATTTATGCATTCATGTCTTTTTTTTAATCCTATTAATTCTACCAATCAGCATGTTGAATTTAATATTTTTCAGAAAAAGTATGTAGTCTATATTTATCTTTTATTTTCAATATTTTTATATATATCATTTTGCAAACATGTGATTGGTTCAGAGAGTGAATAGTCACTACTCAAAATCAAAATAATAGATTTTTTTTTTTCAAGTCACATTTATATATGTTATTAAAAATATACATGGAAGTCAAAGTACCCATGCTTATTAAAGAGACCCCCTACCCATTTATTGTACCCACAAAATCTATCCCATAGTCATTTATTTAAAACACCATACCTATTTATTTTTGACTACTACTATATTTATCTTTTATTTTCAATATTTCTATATATATCATTTTGCAAACATGTGATTGGTTAGAGAGTGAATAGTCACTACTCAAAATCAAAATAATAGATTTTTTTTTTTCAAGTCACATTTATATATGTTATAAAAAATATACATGGAAGTTAAAGTACCCATGCTTATTAAAGAGACCCCCTACCCATTTATTGTACCCACAAAATCTATCCCATAGTCATTTATTTAAAACACCATACCTATTTATTTTTGACTACTATTTTATCTATTAAACATAAAATAATAAAATAAAATTAAAAAATGAATAAAAGAATAATATTTATTGCAGATGTTTAAGTTTCATACAATATAATATTATTAATGCTAAATTGTACTATTTGCTAGTATGTAACAAATTACACTAAACTTTGGCAATAACTTTTAATGCTAAATAAATATTATACCTAATCTATCTTGGAGAATTTGTTGTGCATGTTTCATGGAGATTTAATTTTATTTACTGTCATATTGTTACTTCTGTGATATAATTAACCTATACACAATCACATAACTTTCTCCTTCTAATTTATAAATTTATGTATCCTTCGCTTCAAGTTTATCATTTCTATTAATTAGCTTCCAACAAATTACATTTAACTTTGGCAGGAACTTTGACGCTTTGCGTCCTTGTTCTATATGTCATGATTTTTGACTTTTTTGTAGAATTTATGACAAAAATCTAATATGATATCTCAAATTTTTAAAATTTGGATTGTTTTATTTTCAAACATTTATCATGAGGAGACAAGCTTTTTCCACATTATTAGTGCACTAGTAGTGTTAGCTGATTGTATGAGATTGTTTTCTTCCTAGGCCATGATTTACTTTGCACATTTAATGTTTTATGCCAAAAATATGTGTTATGTGTATGGAGCTTAAAAATTATGATTTTTTTATTGAATGAAGGTAATAAATTATATTTTAAAATTTAATGACAACTTGCAATTTGGAAGATTCATCACTTCTATATAGGGTTTTGTCTTCCTTTTAGTAAGACATATATCAGCTTCCAATTGTGTGGAGAACATTTGTGTAACATGGTGCCGGTAAATATCTGATTCTGAAAAATCTGTTATTGAAAAACTTTGGCAAGAATAGTTATGCATGCATGCAAATTTTTTTTCTACTATTAGTTGAACCAATCATAGCACTTTATTTTTCAAAAACTTTTTATTTTATATAGTTTTAATTTATATTGACATTTTATTAATTCAATTTTTTTTTAAATTTTTAATTCTATTGGTTGAAAGCTGCTACAGTTATGAGTGAGGCTTTTTAACTTGTGTTGATAGAAATTAATATATGTTTCCAAACTTTATATCTACCATGTATGATAAGACAAGTCTTAAAATAAAATAAATAAATCTAACAACATATCTCACAAGATCTATGAATATATTCTCTATATTAAATGTAAATCTTGACATATCTTGAATAATTAATGAGATATTTATTAGAAAGTTTTTATTCTCCTTATGTATTTACATTATTTAAAAGTGAAATATTTTTCACTTTATTTTGCTAAGGAAAACACATTTTATTTTTCTCAAATGTCTTTTTTAAACTTCACACATCATTGTATCACATTAATTGTCAAATATTATTAATTTATTCAATTAAGTATATAATATTCTATATGTCATGCTTTTTGACTTTCTTGTAGAATTTATGACAAAACTATAATATGAAATCTCAAATTTCTAAAATTTGGATTGTTTTCTTTTCAAACATTTATCATGAGGAGATAATCTTTTTCCACATTATTAGTGCAATTGTAGTGTTAGATGATTGAATGGGATTTTTTTCTTCCCAGAACATAATTTACTCTACACATTTAATGTTTTGTTCCAAAAAATTTGTGTTTAGTGTATGGAGCTTAGGAATTAGAATTTTTTTATTGAATGAAGGTAAGAAATTATATTTTTAAATTTAATGACAACTTGCGATTTGGAAGTGTGAATGCGAAGAACCTAACCTGTCGGGAGCACACGTAGACAATCAAACATTAGTTAAAATAAACATGCAACACAACAAAGATTCAAACACACCACCTCTGATTGAACCAAAATGGGAGCACCCAAGTCCTATTTGATTTGTTCATTTTGGAGAATGTAGATGTGCTCTCCAAGCATAATGAAAAGATCCCCAATGCAAGCTTAAAATGATTAAGAGACTAAATGCAAGCTAAGAGAGATCCAAAAATAGTGCAAAACTAGTATGAAGAACTAGCTTGCAACAAGGGTTTCCAAATGAGCATGATGAAGATGAGGATTAACAACTATAAAATTATATGCAAGATTGAGATTCATTTACCATTAAACATGCTATGTGATTTAGATAAAAAAAGAAACTACAATGTTATGTAAGCTAAGTGATTAAGGTTGAAATGGAATCACCTAATTGAATGGGGGAAATATGAGATCTACTTCTAAATCCAAATTCCCAAAGGAAAGATCCAAATTGATTAACCAAAAAGTTAATGCACAATTGAATCAATCTATGAAGAATATGAAAGAGGAAGAAACCCTTATATTTCCCTATAAAGGAGATGTGCTTGAAATTTGAAATAATTGAAAGATAAATACTAACCTCAAAATAAGATAGATATGGAAAATGTTGATTTCTGATGTTTGTGTGCAGTTTCGGGCAATTCTGCAACCTGTTTCAGACTGGAAATGCTGAGACAAAGAAAACCTAGAAAACTTTATCTTTCTGCCAGTAGGTAGTCTTTGACCTTGATAAAAGGTCAAAGGCTACATTAATATTTTGAAGGTCGACTTTGATTTTGTTTGCAGATCTTGGAAGTTTGCCAAAAAAGGTATCTGAATCCAATCTCAGATTCGCAGTTCCGCACTTGTACCTGCAAGAAAAAAAGGGTTTTTATTGTTTGTATGGGGGTTTGCCTTGGTCAAACCCCAATTTAGAAATTAACCTTGAAATTGAATTGAAATGTGCATAAACAAAGTAAATGAAACAATTCACCTTGCTTATGTTGAAGTCCTTGTAGAGGATTCGAATCCTCAAATCCACAAGTAGGGATGCTCCAATAGATGTAGAATGAATGTAGAATGTCTAAAATAAATGGAATTTGATCTTCAACACCAATCTTGAATGGATATTTGCATAGAAATTGACTTGGATGACTATGGAAGGATGGATCTTCAAGGAGAATCCAAAGAGATTGAATCCTTCAATGGCTAACAATGGATCTCCTTGATGAATGAATGCTTGAACACTTGAATGATTGAAGGCTTGCTTGAATGCTTGAATTCACTTTCTTGCACTTGAGAGCTTGCTCATGAAATTTCTTGAGATGAGATTTGAAAACTTGATTGAGAGATGTGGATTGAAATGAGAGAGGAAGGCCTCCTTTTATAGTGAACTAGGGCACAAACCTCTAGAGAAGGCCGACATTGGGGAATTAAATCTCAATTAACCTTAAACCCTAGAAATGGACCCATATTGAATGCAATTTAAGGATTTACCATTCTAAAACCTGAAATGGCTGACCCGGAGGTGGGAAAAAGACTCTTTCTGAAACCCGATACCCGGAAATCAAGAAATCTTAAAATTTGAAATCTGAGTCAAGGATGAGGTAGACCCCACCCTAGGTCAGGGTCGAGGTCATCCCTAACCTAGGTTAGGGTCAAGGTTGACTTTGACCCTTAAGGTTGACTTTGACCTTGAGGTCAAAAACCTTAGGACCTTAGTCCATAATGCCAAGAAATGTAGAAATAAAGTGAAATTAGGTGTAGAGAGAAGTAGAAGGGGGGAGAAAGCCAAATACATGCAAAGACCCGATCAAGGCACTTAACATTGTATGTGACTGAATGTGACCTCTAAATCAGGCACAACACAACATGGTCATTATTCACTTGATAGGATTTGGGAGAGAGTATGAAGAACTCAATCCAAATTCCATGGTGAGGCGACCTGTTGCCTCCTATGTGAATGGGGTGTTTGAATACTCTCAGAACGAGAGCCAACAGCCGGGAGACCAATTCAACAATGGAGGATTTGAAAGCAAATATGAGCAAAATGAAACTAAGCTAAGAATGAATGCAATTAATCTAGAAAACTTTGAAAGAAATATGAAATGCAGATTTTTATTTGATTTTGAAATAAAGATGATATTAGACTAAGAACAAGTAAGCAAATTTAATCTAAATGTGAAATGCAATTACACTAATATGAGAAATTAAACTAGATAATGCAATAAAAGAGCTTTGAAAATAATGAGATATGAGACTAAAAAAAATGCTATAGTAAGGATGCTCTCAAAAATTGCTCTTTCTAATGAAGAAAAAGAGCCCAAATAAATAGAAGAGCCAAGAGGAGGAGGAAGAGTTTCTTGATTCGAAACGGTGGACTCTTCATTCCCATATTGAGACAAAAATGCAAGAATTACTTAATAAAAAGAATGGAAAATGCCACACAGGTGACCTTTCGAATATCAAGAATTATCAATTCAAAAAAGTGTGTCCATTCGAATATCAAGTAATTATTAATTCCTTTCAAGGGTATTTAGCTAAAGGGGGTGGAGTTTAATTTAATTAAAAGTACTTAGGACTTCATAATTAAATTAATGTATCATAGAGATAATTTAGCCAAATAAAGTCTAGGACTTAGGAATTATTTTAGCATTTGATTATTGCAATTTATGGTCTTTGCAATTGACATCAAGTCAAATTAAGTCAGATAGGAGAGAAAATTGCCTAGGGAACTAGGACTTTGGTGATGTAAAATCGAGATAATGCACCAAAATTGATGAAATTAAATAGGTGCCAATTTTGGGGTATTACAAACATGACCCCGAACCACTTAATTGGAGGGCTAAACACTCTTATTATGGAAGTGATTCTATTTTAAGATGATACATTAAGCCTCCACTTTAGCAAGAGTATGGACTCGATGCAAACTCTTGGTAAAGGAGATTAGAATGAAAAGATAATCTTATCGTAATCAACGGGACAAAGAGAAAATTTAAGCCCACAGGGACTCAAGTCTTTGTCAACTCCAAGATCATAGTAAGAGAGACACCTCTAGAGAGAAAAGGAAAGTGTGTGATTATCTCGCCCAATGAGAACTTATGTCCCATTGTGAACTACACCAGGAAACGATGCAACTAGAAAGATAGAATTGAACCGCCTAGTGAATGTGGCTACTTAGTAGTCAACCCATCAAGGATTTACCCTTAGGAATATTCTATTCCATAAGAATAAAATCAAAAACAAAAGAGATCCAATCTTAAGGACACCTCCAACCTTAAGGGATCCAAAAATAGATGTATATATGAAACTGGAGGGATCAAGAGATCCTAAAATATAAATCCATGCTTTAAGGATTAATCACTAATCCAAAAAGGGAGAAAAAGGTATCTTGAAAAATAATATATGCGTATCGAAAAGTGTGTGTGTACAACAGGTGAGCAAAGCATATGCCCCCATGTTAAAGTCATTGCTAACACTTTAACAGGAGCAATGGCTTTAACGAAAATATAAAAAACTCCATTGATTATGTTTCCACGTCGAGATGCCCCCAGACAAAGACAAATCAAGGGAAATATCACAGAAACATATAGAGAACACATAAGGGATCTACCTACCATGGGGTCAGTATGATCATAAGATAATACATATATGATATTATTGCAAATGAATTGACATCATTCCCCAAAGAAAGTAGAACTACAATCACAAAGGAGGAGAGATCACATAAGATATACGAAGGAGAATTCTTTCAGACCATGACATGGAGACCAAAAAGAATCAGCGCTACCATGTCTCAAATCCAAGTAGATTACACAAGGAAACATTTATGAACAATAGCACATTTACAACATAACATGAAACAACACATAGAAGAATAGAGATACATATAGAGGAATTGTACAATAGGTTTGATTCCTTTATCACCTTGCACCAACAGAGTAACAAGGATAGTATAAAAGAATCTAACAACATTTAGCAAACACATTATGGGAGAAGCATAGTACAATAAGAAAACACACAACAAAGCTACCATGAAGGACAAGTTGATCAAGTATGCCACCTACTCTCCCCATCTCATTGTATATCATTTAGGGAAGGTGGGTAACTTGCAAGAGGGACTATATCCAACATAGTAGGAATGATAGCCAGTTCCAAACAAGAATCCTCTTGAGAATCATAATGTTTGATACTAGGTTTAAGCGTTAATTGTGATGAAAGTATATTAGGTAAATCAATGTTAATGTGAATAGTCTCATATTAATCATTAACATCATCAGTATCATCAAGAGTATCTTCTTCATCCAAATTAATCAAAATAGGATCTAAGATACAAATAGAATCATCATAATCATGCATTTTAACATCATTATTAGTAACAACATCATGCATATATTTATCCGAAGAAGGTAGAGATCTTTGAAGAACAAAATTAAAAGCTTTAGCATGAGCATGAAACTTCTTATGATGTTCATTAGTAGATCGATTACATTTTGATTTATTTGAAATAGGTTGAGAACTAGGAGGAACAATCATAGGATCCTTCATAGGTTCTTTAGGAAGATCAATAGGATTATCAACAATAGGAGGAACTTTATTAACAAAACTAGAAGCCATAGTTAAAGGAGGTATGGAAGGTGTAGGAAAAAGACCATGATTAAGATCCATAGGAGGTATGCTTAATTCAAGAATCTTATGATGTTTATAAGCTTGATATGAATGGAAAAGATTATTAGGTTGAGGAGGACATGAATTAGGTAATGAAGGCCAAAAGAAATCAAGAGCAGCATAATCTCTAGGCCTAGAAGGTTGATATAAACTATGATTAACCATCTTCACTTCTTCATCATGAACAAATTTAAGACACTTATGGCTAGGTGAAGAAACAGTATGCAAACCTAGCTTAACTTGAAATTGATTAGAAGTAGGAACCACAACAAAGGTAGTGTTCACAATTTTTCCACAAAGTTCAATCGGTAAAGTAATAGAACCAAATGATGGATGAAGAAAACCATTACAAGTATGAATCCACACATACAATGTATCATAAGAATCACGTTGTAAGCTTTTCATAAAAAGATTTTCTTCAGTAATAACATTGAATAAGGATGTAGGATCAACAATATAACCATGAGTAGGTTTCTGAGAAATCCTAGCATAAATGTAAAGGGGACCATCAAGAGCTTTAATAGTCTCAGAGTCATCAAAGGTAATCAAAATTTCTTGAGGTCTTTTATTCTTAGGTTTTTGTCGAGCTTTAGGTTGAGTTTTCAATTTAGGCTTAGGTTTTGGTTGAAGTTGAGATTGAACTTGAGGTTGAATCTGAGGTTGAGGTGGAGATACAGATTGACCAACATGCTCCACTTGATTAACAACATGATTGAGATCATCCATCTTTGAATCATACACAATTTCCATAGTAGATGTCTGAGCAATGGTATTAGTATCATGCGTAGGTAAAGGATTCATATAGATTTGAAGATTTTGATTAGGAGGAGAGACATATTTGTTTCCACTACCATCAAGATTATCAACATATAAGGCATTAGAATCAATTAAGTCTTGAACCTTATGTTTTAAAGAATAACACTTTTCAATATCATGACCATTCTGATGGTGATATTGACAAAAATCTTTAGGATCCAAATATTTAGATGCAATCATAGTAGGTAAAAGAGGTCAAATAGGAGGTAAAGTAATCATATTAGCAGTTAACAACCTATTCATAATAGCATGTAAAGATTTAGAGAGAGGAGTAAATTTACAATTTAATAAAAAATCAGTGGATGCAGAAGTGGCATTGTGAGATGCAACAACAACTTGATCAGCAAATGCATTCACTTGTTTGTTTATCTTGACATAGTTGTTGAATTTTTGAAATTTGTTTGGATTAGGAGCAACATCACTTTTATCAACTAGAATAGGAGCCATTGGAGTGTTGCTCTCAAATTGACTCACTTGTAATTGATAATGATGAAGTGCTGCACACAATTGTTGAAAAGAGGTAAATTTAGTAAGCAGAATCTTATCTCTAATATCCTTTTGAAAATTTGAAATAAACATATGTTGAATATCAATATCAGGAATAGGATAGGAAATCTGAGCATACAAATGCTTAAATCTACCAATAAACTCAATCAATTTTTCCTTAGAACTTTGTTTACAATGCATCAAATTAGTCAAAGACACTTGCGGGCCAATATTGTTTTGAAATTGTTGAATAAAGGCATTGGCAAGTTGTGGGAAGGAATCAATAGAATAAGGAGGCAAGGAACAATACCATTTTAAGGCCTTGTCATAGAAAGTTCTAGCAAATAGTTTGGCTAAAATCCTATGGTCATGAGCATAATCACTACAAAGGATTTGGAATATTTTAACATGGTTAACGGGGTCTCCTTTTCCATTATAATTCTCAAGATGAGGCATATCGAATAGCTAAGGAATAGGAGTATGAATAATGGCTTGGGACAAAGGACTTCCCATGTCACATGTAGGAATACTAACCTTATTTTGAGTTAAGGAAGCAAGTTGTTGTTGTAAGGATGACACAGTTTGAGCCAAACTAATGATTGTTGAATCATTAGATGAAACAGGAGGAGTAGAAACATTAGAAATAATAGGTATAGTGTAAGAAGCTACAGGAATAGAAGGCACAACTAGAGGAACACTAGGAACTATAGTTGGAGGTGGATTGGAATAAGTAAAAGGAACATTATGATATGAAGGTTGTTATGTAGGGAGGGACACAGGAGGAACACTCATAAGAACAGAGGGAACCGTCACAGTCACCAAAGAATGAGTATAAGTAGGAATACTAGGTAAAGGATTAGAAGGAGGTTCCACACTAGTGATAGGAGGAATCAACCCTAAATCTTGAGCTTCTTGAGCTAGAGGTTTAACATTTGAATGCACAAGGTGAGTAATACCACGCAAGAGGTTAACACCTTGATCACTATCATGAAGAAATTTCTTAAGAGCCTCTATAGCTTGAATATAATCTTGATTATGGTTCTCTTGAATAAGCCAATTAACCATTTTATCAAGTTCAATTGAAAGTTTTTGGACTTGTTCAGGAGGAACTCTTAAAGCGTCATCCTAATCATGAGATGAGTGAGAAGAGTTTTTCTCTATAATAGGATTAGAATCATGAAGAATCAAATTATCATCTAGGATACTAAGGAAAGGAGAGGAAGATTCAGGATCAAAGGCACCCATGAGTCTACGACTTCTTCTAATTGAAATGTTATAAGTAGGACTAGTAGTAGTAAAGCTCATAAACCAATGCAATGCAAATGAACTAAACTAAGAACACATAAAGCATGAATATTTTTGCATTTTTGAAATCTAATTAGCATGAAAGATTTAACATAAAAGAGAAATATAATACCAACAAGATAAAAGAAAATCTAATACCACCAAACACAATAGGGCATCCAATTCCACAAAAGAAAGGAGAGTAAGTATGTCGGGTTCACCAAAATGAATAGTGAAGGTGAACACACAAGGGAATACCAAGGAAGATCTAACACAATAGAGCATCTAAATCCACAAAAAGAAAGGAGGGTAAGCATGTCGAGTTCACCAAAATGAATAAGGTTGAAATGGAATCACCTAATTGAATGGGGGAAATATGAGATCTACTTCTAAATCCAAATTCCCAAAAGAAAGATCCAAATTGATCAACCAAAAGGTTAATGCACAATTGAATCAATCTATGAAGAATATGAAAGAGGAAGAAAACCTTATATTTCCTTATAAAGGAGATGTGCTTGAAATTTTAAATAATTGAAAGACAAATACTAACCTCAAAATAAGACAGATCTAGAAAATGTTGACTTTTGATGTCTGTGTGCAGTTTCGGGCAATTCTGCAATCCATTTTGGATTGGAAATGCCGATACGAAGAAAACCCAAAAAACTTTTATCTTTCTGCCAGTAGGTAGTCTTTGACCTCGATAAAAGGTCAAAGGCTACATTAATATTTTGAAGGTCGACTTTGATTTTGTTCCTAGATCTTGAAAGTTCGCTGAAAATGGTATCCAAATCCAATCTCAGATCCGCAGTTCCACACCTATACCTACAAGAAAAAGATGGTTTTTGTTGTTTTTATGGGGGGTTTGCCTTGGTCAAACCCTAATTTATGAATTAAAATTGAAATTGAATAGAAATGTGCATAAACAAAGTAAATGAAACAATTCACCTTGCTTATGTTGAAGTCCTTGTAGAGGATTTGAATCCTCAAATCCACAAGTAAGGATGCTCCAATGGATGTAGAATGAATGTAGGATGTCTCAAATAAATGAAATTTGATCTTCAACACCAATCTTGAATGGATCTTTGCATAGAAATTGACTTGGATGAATGTGGAAGGATGGATCTTCAAGGGGGATCCAAAGAGATTGAATCCTTCAATGTATAACAATGGATCTCCTTGATGAATGAATGCTTGAACACTTGAATGCTTGAAGGCTTTCTTGAATGCTTGAATTCACTTGCACTTGAGAGCTTGCTCATGAAATTTCTTGAGATGAGATATGAAAACTTGATTGAGAGATGTGGATTGAAATGAGAGAGGAAGGCCTCCTTTTATAGTGAACTAGGGCACAAACCTCTAGAGAAGGTCGACATTGGGGAATTAAATCCTAATTAACCTTAACCCCTAGAAATGGACCCATATTAAATGAAATTTAAGGATTTACCATTTTGAAACCCAAAATGGCTGACCTGGAGGCAGGAAAAAGAATCTTTCCGAAACCCGATACCCAGAAATTAGAAAATCTTGAAATTTGAAATCTGGGTCAAGGATGAGGTAGACCCCGCCCTAGGTCAGGGTCGAGGTCATCCCTAACCTAGGTTAGGGTCAAGGTCAACTTTGACCCTCAAGGTCAACTTTGACCTTAAGGTCAAAAACCTTAGGACCTCAGTCCATAATGCCAGGAAATGCAGAAATAAAGTGAAATTAGGTGTAGAGAGAAGCAAAATAGGGGGAGAAAGCCAAATACATGCAAAGACCCGATCAAGGCACTTAACATGACCCCAGACCACTTACTCGAAGGGATAAATGCTCTTATCATGGAAGTGCTTCCATTTTAAGATGATACACTAAGATTCATTCACCATTAACATTATGCTATGTGATCTAGATTGAAAGAAAGAACAAGAAACTAACATGCTAAATTGCTATGAAATTATAGAGCTAAACTAACATGATAACAATGCAAAAATGAATTAGTGATTTTCTCTTGGAAGGATCTCTATTTATAGATTTTTGGAGGGAGGAAGAGGGCTTGGATGAGGTGGCACCTATGTGGCATCAACATGGGAGCCACATAGGATACACATAGGCTAGAGAGGATGGCTATGATGTAAGATCAATTTGAGACAAGATGGGCATTTAAGGTTTGAAGGGCTCAAGGTTTCTCACACATGTGTGAGCAACTTTGGGGAAGAGTGTGGGGGACAAAGTTGTAAGAAAGAGTTGGAGCATTTAAGAAAGTTTGGTGGCTTCCTTGGGAAGAGTTGATCACACATGTGTGAGAAAATAATTAGCACTAATGAGGTTATGGATCACTTTTTAAGTGAGGTTAAAGAGGTGATTAGGTGAGAGGGTAGGTTTAGTAAAAGAGGTGATGGGTGCAGGCTTGGTGTTAGGTAGGGATTTAGATTAATTTAAACTAGTTTTTGATTAATCCATGTTTAGAAGAATATTAGGATGTGGGGAGATTTAAATAAATAGTAATTTATTCAAAAATGGATTTATGAGGGGATATGTATTAAAATAAGTTTAATATATTAGAGAGGGAAGTATTTAAATTAAATTAAAATACTTTAGATAATGAACCCAACTTAATTAAATAATTATAATTAAATGGTTAGAGGAATATGACAATAATTGTTAATTAATTAAAATTAACTATGATATCACAGAGATTATTAATAAATAAATTTAATTAATAGGAACAATTTTTAGACATTTACATTTTGCGCATCTTTGATGTGACACCGCAAGTGGTGTTGTGTTAAAGAGAAGAAAACAAGTTGCCCCAAATGAAATGAGTTATGGTGAAGTGACGATGATAAGAGGTTGTGCCCCCTAGAGAATAGCATAAAGAGAAAACTTTGTAGAATTTTCTTGAAAAAGACACAATGCGGGAGGGAATGGGGAGGAAAAAATGGGGGAAGGGGAATGGATGATGAGAAAGAGAGGATAGATAGAAGTCATACCATGAGCAAAGATGCATAATACAAGATGAATCTAATGTAGCTAACAAGATTTGGGGATTTCACTGTGTTAATGTTGGAGATTGTACCCTAGTTTGATATAGCAACATTAGAAACCTACCAAGGTTACTAGGAACTCAAGGCCTTGTCACCAACATTGCATAAGACTGACACAACAAACACATAAGGGTTGCTCGGGCATCACACATGAATCTAGGAGGAGGCATGGTGGAAATGATGTTGAGGAACCCATAGACAAAGGACATTTTTGGATGCACCATGTAACCCAAAAGATCACATGTGGGATGTGCAAGGGTCACATGCAACTGACTCATAGGTAGAAAACAAAATGATCAAAAGAGATTCACACTAGATTGCCCTCATTCAAAATACACCATGATATAATGAGATCATGCCGATTGTGAGGAGAGAACAATGAGAAGCCTTTTAAAAGATAACCAAAGGACCAAAGAATGCAAAACCAAAACAAAGTGATAAATCCAAAAGACATCCTTTACCAAAGATAGATTGACTGACTGAGTGATGGGGAGATTAGGTCAGACATGAGGAAGGATGCATCCTACAAGGACCCATTGGTTTAATTTTCACAGAAAAAATGTGTTTAGTTGCAAAAATGACTATGAGACAATTACCTTATTGAGGATGGCGATTGAGGATCTTGCTGAAGTACAAGTTTGGATGGGACAACTCAATTGATCACATTTATATAGGATGCATGAGGATATATACAACAAGATGCGATGATATAGTACAAAAGGCATGGTTGATATATACAACAAATATTTATAAAAGCTCATGGATTAGGATAGGGCAACAGGGACAAAGATACATATAAAACTCAAGATGCGAGAATAAGGGTGTGCTATACAAGGAAGCTTAGGATTTGGGATAGTAATTCATCTCGTTGCTACATATACTTGATAATAGAACACCTTGGGAATGCAGGTTGATGACAGGGATTGGGGGGAAGTGGTGATGAGTGGGTGAAGGGAACGAGGGGTGGGAGTTTGATAGATAATGGCACGATCCACTATGTATGGAGCCTATTTCTGTGTTTTCACCAACATACTTTTCCAAGGCACTCAAGTGCCAAGTTTTCACCATTGGATGAGTATTTCTCTTTTTTTTTTGATATTTGGATGTTTTTGTTATCATTGAGGTGCCTATTTACCTTATTTTCACCAACATAATGATTTTCTTAGGATATTTTATAATTTTTATGGATTTTTTCAGATGTATAGGGGATAGTTCAAGCATAGAACCACTTTAGATGGATTATATTGATTAGATAATTTAGGGGCTCCCCTTCAAGTGTAGACAATTGATAAGCCCCTTATCCAAAACATGATATGACAATATAAGGACCTAACCAAGTAGGTTCAAACTTGCCTTTCTTTTCTCGATCCACTTTCACTTTTTGATTCTCTTTAAGGACCATAACGCTCACCTGGAACTATCTTGGGTGGAACCTTTTGTTGTGGCTTATCTTAAGCTAATTCTAGTACACAACTAGATGATCATAAGCTTGATGTCTCTTCTTGTCTAATAGGTCCAACTAGGTGAGGTGTGCTACGCGGTAGTCTTCATTAGTGGTATAATTTTACATAGACACATGTAATGAAGGAAGCTCAACCTCAATTGGTAAGATGAGATCAATACCATTTATTAAGGAGTATGGGGTGGTTCTTGTGGTATTGTGAAATAAATTATGGTATGCCTAAAGGGTAGGATTGATTTAGAGATTCCAATCACAACCATAATCATTGATAACCTTTTTGAGGATTTTCATAATGGTTTTGTTGGTTGCCTCAACTTGGCCATTCCCTTGAGGAAATTATGGGCTAGAGAAATGGTGATGGATGTAGAATCTGTCACATAGATCTTGCATATGCTGGTTTTCAAAAGGTGTGTCATGATTTGTGAAAATGGTGGAAGGGATGTCGTAGCGGAAGATGATGTGGTAAAGGAGGAACTTAGATATCTGAATGCCAGTGGTAAGGGTGAGCAAGATTTATTCAATCCATTTTGTGAAGTATTCAGTGATGGTTATGATATACTTATGTCCATCCTAGGAAAGAGGGGTTATCTTACCAATGAGATCAAAGCCCCAACATGAGAAGTGCCAAGGTGGTGCAATGGGATGCAAGTCTTATGCTGGAACATGGATAAGATTGGCATGCTATTGACATGGTAAGCATTTCTTTATGAACTCACAATCATCATGTTCCATTGTTGGCCAATAGTACCCAAATCTGAATAGCTACTTTGCTAGGACCATGCCACTCATGTGGGCACTACAAATTCCAATGTGAACCTCTTGTAAAGCCAGGATGACCTTGTTCAAATCTAAGCACCGAGAGAGGATTTTTTTGATACCCACGATGATATAGAGTATTAGCTACAAGAGTGTAGTAGGAAGATCTGTGGATAAGGTTATGGTGTTGGGTGTTTATGAGATGAGGAGATATGATACCATTTTTTAGATAAACATGGATGTTATGGTACCATAGGGACTGGGGACCAACCAAAATGCACACCATTTCATAATTGATATTTTTTTAAGCAGGTGTATATAGGTGCTCTGCTAAAAATTCATACTATGTAGAATCTTGAGGGATCTCTAGCAAAGACCCAATGGTAGCCATGGCATCTTCAACTTTGTTTTGTATCCTAGGTACTTGTGTGAACTATAAGCTTATGAATTGTTCTTTTAGTATGTCCACAAGCTCCTTGTATGGTAGTAGCTTGTTGTCTTTAGTTTGGAACTTATCTAGGATCTATTTGATGATGAGTTACAAATCTCCAAACACTTGCAACTCTATGATATTCCATTGGATAGCTATCTTGAGGATGAAGATGAGGGCCTTATATTTTGTAATGTTATTGGTGTAGGGGAATCCAAATTTGAATGACTTGGGGATGTAATCACCTTGGGGAGTGACAAAGAGGATTCCCACTCTTGATCCATGAGATGTGTAAGAGCCATCAAAGTAAAAATTCCATGTCGGTTGTTCTTTAACCATGCATAGATTTTTGTCAAGGAAATCCATCACCAATGGATACACATCTACTAGGAGTTCCTCAACTAGTTGATCTATAATGACCTGCCCCTTTATTTATTTTCTATTTACAAATTGGATTTCAAATTTTCTTAGGAGCATGACCCATTTTTTCATTCGTCCTATAAATATTGTTTTTGAAAGCAGGTATTTGAGTGGGTCTACTTTGAAAATGAGTCTTACATTGTGGCTAAGCATGTAATGTCGAAGCTTTTGAGTGGTGAAAACTACTACAAGGCATGCCTTCTCCATAGATGAATAGTTCAACTCATAGCCGACAAGCATGCCATTGATGTAATAGATGGCTCTTTCCTTGTCATTATCATAAAGCTGGGCCAATAGTGCCCCCAATGCTGTAGTGGTTGTTGAAATGTATAGGATGAAAGGGCATCCTGGTGTTGGTGTCATGTCCCCGTGAGGGAACCCATAGGGAATCAGGTCTTATGACCAAAAATTGCAACTAACAATTTTTTTTTCTGACATTACATCATTAATACTTCACATTTACATTCCTTAAGGTTCCCTTAATGAATTCATTTACTAACATATTTACATTACTTATCCAAATTGAATTTCATTTCTTTTCTTTATTTTCACATTTCATAACTTAAGAGATAGGGTAAGAAAATAACATTTCATTTGCAATTATATTCCTTACTTTATATACTAATTTCATTTCTCCTTCCTACACATTGAATAACTATTCTTTACAAATTACATTTTAACCTTAGCATAATAAAAATTTCCTTTCATTGCAACATAGGAGAGATAGAAAAGATAATTCAACATTACATTATATATTTCCAACTTTGATCTTTCAAATAACAACCCTTGAAACAAACCCTAGAACTATCCCTCCCAATTACATTGCTTTTCTTTTCAATTACATTTTTTTGATAATAAATCTCATTACAATAACAAGTACCCGAATGGCCCGAAGGCATTACAACATATATTTTCATCTTTCTTTTCAATAATACATAATAAAAAATAAAAAGATCTACATCAATGCATAAAATTGAACGCATCCAAGTCACGAACCATGAACAAGACCTCGAAAGATTTTTGCCACCCAACCATGTGAAATTGGTGAAGTTTCACCCCCGTGCTAGGAGATAGAACCAAGATACTCACAAGGTGCTAAGAAATCTAAGGCTTCACAAAACCCTAGTCTGAAAGAAATTACATAACATAACAACATATCACTTTACTAATCACAAGGGTTAGGTTTCTAGCATATCCTCTAGGTGAGTGTCATCACATATCCTAGATTTTGGGATCCTTCTTGGCAACCATGTAACCTCGGTCCCCCCTTTTTGAATAGGGATCCATCGTGGTAGTTACCCATGGTCTAGGTACTCCAACAAGACTATGTGGCCATTAATATGTTTTCTTTCATTATCTTTTGTTTCCCCTTTCTTAGATTCATTATTAGGTTATCACTTTTTACTAACCCACCCATAGGATCATCTGGTAACCACTTTAGGGTTTCAACACCTATGGTGAGCCACTCACCTAGGGTACCTAGTCCCCTACACACACAAAAACCATGAAAACATCAAGTACTTTCAAAAGATCCATCTCGCAGGTCTAGGGAGCCCTCTGGTGCACTCAGGCCACCTGAATGAGTCCTAGCCTCATATTATGGACTCTATCATAAGCCAAGTATGAATAAAATCTTATAATGCCAATAGAACCATGTATAGACAAAACTTTCCACATGCATTTACACAATGTTCCATAGTTTTTTTCAAAAGTCTAGGGAATTCTCATGTGCCTGAAATTTGGCTAAGTCTGAAATTTCTCAAAAAACCCCAAAATCTAAAATCTACATCTTAACTCCTATGAAGCTGAAATCTATCTCAAATATCCTAAAAGGTATTTATAAAAATATAACTTAAAGTATAAGCAAACTTATACTTAAATGTTATATTTGTATAAATCCTTCCACCATAATGAGGTCTGGCCTCATAAAATAAACTTAAGTACAAGAAAAGTACTAAAACACCATAAGTAACACATAATACATCAACAAAACAAGTAAATGAAAAACATAGGTGATACAATTTGCAGCCCAATCATAAGGAATGAGTTCTAGAGGTTCTAAACACAAATTCTGTAAATTTTGAACCCCTGAAACCCTCAAAAACTCCAAATGACTTTGTATATGAACTCATATGAAAATGTATGCATTCCCATATGAAATTTGACCAAGTTTCACATGGGTATGACTATATTTTCACATGGGTTTCTCGAAAACACAAAAAAATGACTTTTTTAAAGGCGTGGAGAGTGTCTAGGAAAGGTTTCCTGAGGTCAACCTGATGTAGGGACCTCAGTACCACATCCAAAACACATCCTCAACACTACCTAAGTCTCAGATAAGATTAAATCAAATTAAAAAAATCAATTCATAGTGGAAGCCTGTAGAAGCAAGGAAAGGGAAAAACTGATTGCAATCTTTCCTAAACCATCCCAAACCTTCCTAAACTTCCCTAAACCATTACATAACTCTCAAAAACACCAACATAAAGTGTCAAAAAAAATCCCAGACTCCTAGGAAAGATTTTACCATTAAAATATACAAACATATATAGAATTACTTCTCGAAAACATAATAGAAATACATAGAAGATAAGACATTTATATTTCCTTTTTGATACACAATAAACAATCATATTATAATCCAATATCATATCACACACCAACACATTCATACACACATAGGAAGAATGGAGATTCTTCCCAGTTTAGACCCTACCTGGGGTCCTATGGAGAATCCTCTTCCCTTGGCTGGAGACTCTTTGCAAAACTTCAAGCCTTGAGTAGATAGCCTCTTGGAAAGCTTCCTTTGGAAATAAACTCCAAGAAATCCTCACACACTTGTCTTCACCAAATAGATACTTTGAAACTCACAGAAACTTTCAAATAAATTTTTGGAAAAATCAATTGCAGACAACTCCAAAAACAAATCTTCCAAAAATTCTCATCCTCCAATCACACAAAAACCTTCAATTATTTATCCTCCAACTATGTGGCTGGAGGAGTTGCTTTACAGGAGCAAATTTTCCAACTTCCATAGTTGGTTGGAGGACCAAACAAATAATTCCTGTAAAGGACTTAATCAAAGTTTTAATAAATTTAATTAAAATAGCTTTCAAAGAAAACCATAACAAGAATAATAAACAAATAACTTTCAAGGAAAACATATAGCACAATAGGAAAACAACTAGCCTATGTTCTAGGAGGTCTCAAGTTCAAATCCCTCCTAGATAGCTAGTTTTACTACAAACAACATTTTCCTTTTATTATTATTATATTTAATACATTTCATTAAATACACTTTATTTAACTCACTTTATTTAATTATGTTGGTGTAATTAAGTATTTACTAATTACACTTAAGTTTACTTAGAATAATGCATTTGCATATTAGTTGTCATTGTGACACCTAGGAGTTTGCATTTCATTTTAGCACATGGTTAGGAGAATTTCCACTTTAGGTGTGATAGTTTTCATCACATACCTCTTTGTGTGTGAGATCCACCTTTAGTGCTCTTATCACATTATCATCCTCTCATTGTTGCACATGTTTCACATACTTTGATGTACAATGGAGGATGATCCACCTTTGGGGGACATGTGATTCCACCATGTCTAGTTGATAGCTTATCACTTGCATAACTTCTAGTTATCGTGCATTGCCTATATATTGAGACATCTACATTGTATGTAATCAATTCAATTGGCTATAATCAATTATTTGATCATTTTGCCTATCTTTCTTGTGCTATCTCTTGAGCTTCTAGATCTTGGCATTTATTCTTTGCCTTAGGAAAATTCTTACATGGTATCAGAGCCATAGGAGTTTCATTGTATAGCTTATTTGGAGAGATTTTTATTGCAGGTCAAAATTGGATCTTACTGGTGCAAATCAGAGGTTGGCATCACATTGAGGAGGTCCAAAAACCCCTAAATAAAATTTTGTTTCATCCAAATCAGACATTTGAAGCCAAATCTAGAGCCATTTGAATTTTCAAGGTTCGGCGGCGGCGATTCAGAAAAAATAATTTCAGAGGCGATTTTCAAACAGCGATATCTCAGTCATCCGGACTCCTTTTTTCGAGCAATTTTTTTTTGTTTTGGGGTAGAATTTCACGATCTACATAATGGTGTAGGTGATATCTAATCTTTGTTTCTGATATTTTTTGAAAATTGTAAATCCCAATTTTTACAACTTTAAAGGCTTCGTTCGGGCTCATATGGACACATTTTCAGGTGCTATTTTTTTTGAAAGTTCATGATTTTTTGTCTACTTTCCAGATCTAGTATTAGTTTGGAAAAATTCTAAGTGGACATAGTACTTTCAAAATTTGGTCTATTTTGGCCTATTTTTGGCACTTGTAATTTGTTGGATCCTTGAGTGGTCTTGTGTCTTAATTGTATGAGTCTACCATAGCTTCATATTTTCTATTGTAAAAATCAAAATTAGAAGTCCAATTTGATTCATTTTGGCAAGTGGCAATTGTACACACACTATATATAAAGTGCCAAAATCATCTATTTTGGGGGGGTTCTTTAGTTCATTGCATTTTGTGGGGTGCATTGATTTTTTTATCTCATTGTTTCATGTGAGGATTACGTCATGGATGGTTTAATTAAGTTGACAAGAGGGAACTATAAGAAATGGAGTGAATTGGTTCTTGCTCATCCTAGTGAGCATAACCTATTGCCCTATTTATATGAGTTGAGACCTAAAAGTCCTTCTTTCGATTGGGACTCTTACTCAAAAGTTATTAAGGTTTTCTATTGGAATATGGATATGGATGTTATGGATTCCCTTGATGACTATGATGATGAGACATAAAATATTCCTGATCTTTGGACTTTTCTTTGGGAAATGTATGGAGATCTACATATTCCTCCACTTCCAAAAGGTCTAGAACCTCTAGTTACAACTCCTCCTCCTATTGAGACTACTTCTACTCTTGCTCCTGATGATGCTTGCATTCACATAGCCATGGGTTCAGGTTCTTCAGTGCAACATGATCTTCATTGTCTTCCAGACTGGTTCCATGGGATGACTACTTGACGAACATTGCAGGTTTGTTTGTAGAGTCCTACACTTCAGATTTGGGAGACTTCATTGATGACATTCATCTTCTCTTTGTTGAGGATGATCTTTCTTTAGTTATTGCGAGGGAGCATGTTGACCCTCATCTTCACTCTCCACTTGATCCTTCTTTTAAGATTGACATGATTGTGGATCCTTTGATACAACATTTGGAGGAGGTCTCTTTAACTTCAGAGAAGACATTTGACTCTTTGGAGATTGGTTTTCATGAGTCTCAAACTTCACTTGAGATGTCACATTGCATGGTTCAAGCTGATCATACTCATGTGTTGGAGATTCCTATTCAGTTTCCTAAGACATCCTACATTTTGAGGATTCTTCCTATAGATTGGGAAGGATTCATTGATACACCTATGTACTTGTTTCTTCCTAAGGGGAGGAACATCATTAAGTTTTCTTGGTGCAGTTTCTACATTGATCCAGGTGCATCTATCATGGGTGTACATTCTACATTGAGGGGGGGCTTTCTTGCTTCTCTTCCTACTTCATTTGAGGAGGCATCTTTGTCTTTGGAGTTTGATCCAAATTCTTACATGGACCAGTTATCATTGGTTCCTTATTTGTCACCTTCTTCTATTGGGATTTCTCCTGATTGGTTCATGGCATCTTCATTAACCAAGGACATGGCGACACTTGGGCATACTTCAGAGACATCATACTTCATTTGGATTCCCCTTCCTACTTCCTATCCATAATGGGAAGCCTTCTTACATCTATACTTGGTGTATCTTCTTCCTAAGGGGAGAAATGTTGTTTGTAGGCATTGGACTATGTTTTGTCTTCAAGCACTTACCATCCTTGGAGGAGATTACTCATTATGGGGGAGATATCATGTCTCCTTGTTTCCTTCCTTTGGGGGGATTCTTTATTGTATATGCAATATGTATGTCATAATAGGGGGGTCTTGATTACTCCATCCTTCCATGCATCTTGTATTCATCTCTCTTTTTGGGGGAGGGTTTTTCCCATGAGGTTTTCCCTCTTTCTCCACTTTATGAGAGTTTGCATTATCTATTGCTCTTGTAGTTTGTACATGGGTACCTAACATGGCCTAGTAGTTGGGACCCATCGTGCATTGTGAGCTTAAGTGCATTCCCCTAAGTTTCACTTAAGGGGGGTGTTGGTGTAATTAAGTATTTACTAATTACACTTTACTTTAGTTTACTTAGGATAATGCATTTGCATATTAGTTGTCATTGTGACACCTAGGAGTTTGCATTTTATTTTAGCACATGGTTAGGAGAATTTCCACTTTAGGTGTGATAGTTGTCATCACATACCTCTTTGTGTGTGAGATCCACCTTTAGTGCTCTTATCACATTATCATCCTCTCATTGTTGCACATGTTTCACATACTTTGATGTACAATGGAGGATGATCCACCTTTGATGGACATGTGATTCCACCATGTCTAGTTGATAGCTTATCACTTGCATAACTTCTAGTTATCATGCATTGCCTATATATTGAAGCATTCCTACATTGTATCAATAATTCAATCCATTATTCATTATTTGATCATTTGATCATATCATATTTTGTCTCTCTTGTGCTATCTCTTGAGCTTCTAGATCTTGGCGTTTATTCTTTGCCTCAAGAAAATTCTTACATGGTATTAGAGTGATATCAAAATTCTTACAAATTATTATAAATAACATACCATTTACACAATCAATAAAAAATATACAAATATTATAATTTATATAAACATGGGTATATGCATGTACACCCACATATACACATACCTATATAACATACAAACAATTATAACATAATTATAGAATAATTATTATACATATAAACAAGGTTAATTCTAACTCTTAACATAAACTCAGACCAACATCGAATCAAGAACACAACGTAAACTAAATTCTAATTTCCAAACTAGGACAACTTCCTAAACAGAATTCTAAGTCCATGGGTAACCTCGAGAGTAGCTTGGTTAAATCTCCACACAAAAATAGTTTGAGGATTTTGAAGGCATGCTCAGACCTATGTAGCCAGGTGGATACGATGCCTGGTACCTACATCCTACATCACCAAATGATATGCATATACACATATATATAAATAGATAGTGACAAATAAGGAGGGAGAGTGCGACATCATGTGGACCTCCCATAGGAGTAACTATGACTGCCCCTCCTCATCCTACACTCACATCAACTAGTAAACATGAAATCATAATGGGGTCAGCAGGGTTAGATCATAATATAAACATCACAACATAAATCATTGTAAAACATTTCACTGATAGTTCATTTCTAACCATTCATCATTAAATGCTAACTTATTTAATATTTCCAAAAAAACTACAGTAACCAAATATATAGATATGCTCAAATGTCTCATAAAATGCTAACTAAATAATGATCATAGTCCAAACATATAATCCAAGTGTCAAAGCAATAGTTTTGTCAGTCTAACATAGGAAGATGCTAGGGTGGGCATTACAGTTGGCAACACAAGAATAGGTGAGTTGTCCAGGCACTCTTTGAGATTCTTGAAACTTCATTGACAGATTGGGTCCCCTTTGAAACTAGTCTCCTTGTAAAGTAGATGTGTGAACGGTTGACATTTTTCAGCCAGTTGGGATATGAAACTATAGACTAATTGTAGTTTTCCTTGTAGGATCCTTAGCTACTTGAGTGTGTGGGGAGGAGGCATGTCCATTATGGCCTTGAATTTCTTGGGATCAATCTCAATGCCTCATTGTGATACAATGAATCCCAATACCTTACCTGATGTTACGACAAAGAAACACTTCTTTGGGTTTATTTTTAGGCCACAATGATGTAGATAGTCAAACACACACTCAAGAATATCAAGGTGTTCCAACCGTGTCTTTGATTTGGATAGAATGTCATCCACATAGTCTTCAAGTATCTTGTGCATCATGTCATGGAATATGGTTGGCATTTCTCTTTGATAGATAGCTCCTGCATTGTTTAGCCCAAATGACATCATATTATAGAAAAAGGTTCCCCATGGTGTTGTAAATATTGTTTTATGCTAGTCTTCCTATGCTACATGGATGTGATTGTACACTGAGAAACCATCCATGAGTGAAAACATCTCATGACCAGATGTGAGATCGGGGATCATATCTATATTTGGTAGGGGAAAATCATCCTTTGGGCATGCTTTGTTAAAGTCTTTGAAGTTTGTTTAGATCCCGATTTCCCTTGATGGCTTGGTTACTGGAACCATGTTAGAGATCCACTCTAAATAATCAATAGTTCAGATGATTTTTGCTTGTAGGAGTTTTTCAAGTTCTTTTTTAACCAGTAGGGATACTTTGGGATGCATCTTGTGAAGCTTATGCTTGATTGGCTTTACACTTGGGTGCACTGCAAGGTGATGAACTACTAGGTTGGGATCCAAACCAAGCAAGTGAGTGTATGACCATGCAAAATTTATGATTTCTTCCTGGAGAAGTGTCATGAAAGCTGTCTCTTCACCTTCAGTCAAGGATCAATGCTGTGATGTATGCTATCCTTGGGCATTCCTTAGTTCCCAAGTTGATGGGCTTGGTGTCTTTGATGAGTATGGAGGATTTTTATTGTCTGTAATCATGGATAGGAGGAAGAGGCAAGCCTTCATCTTATAGTGCCTTAGAGAGGTTTTTACTAGAAGATACACCCTTTTTTTTACCTTTTTAGAGTTAGAATGTGCCTAGAGGGGTTTTCACAAAAAGACTCATTCTTTTCTTTTTCATTTTTGATTTTTTGGCTAAAGGCTTCCTCTTCCCCAAAGTATCTTGTGGGGTCCAGCTTGTAGATATATGTTGATTCATGCCCCCAATATTTTTAATGGCCTGATGCTCCCATGAATCTTAGGAGCACTTCTTCGCTTTGAAACTTATTGATGTGTGCAAACTTGGTTGGTCCTAGTCTATGGGTTCGGGATGGATGAGGGGGAGGTTGATAAGGTTGATGGAGAGTTGGCAAAGGATAGAGTTTCCCAACAAGGTTTCATCATCAAATATATCATCGTAAGATTTCTTTACTTCCTCTTTAGGGATGCCTTTGATGTCCATGACTTCATCCTGGATATTCAGGAGGGTAATGTTGGGAAAATTAGTGCCCCCCATTGTGGTATTGGGTCCTTGTATATGTAGGAAAGGGTTCTTAAATCCAAGGCCTTGATGTTTTGTATTTTGTGGGGGTTCTAGTGGGTCTTATGTGCCACCTTCTTTAATTCCTAGATTGCCACCTTGATAGTTCCATTGTTTTGTATCCCATTTGTGTGATGCAGGGTATTTATCTTTGAAGTACCCATGGATCTTAGTGTCACAAGGTGGGACATCTTTTTACAACCATTTGTTGATGTCAAGTTCCATCTCTTGATTATTCAAAATGCCATGTGAGATGAATGTGGATGTCCCCATTTTCTTTACTTTAGGTTCTGCTTGTGGAGGTGTGTTTGGTGACATGGGTGCCCTTGGGTATGTGGATTAAGTGGTAGGGCCCCTACTATTAAGGCATCAGTCAAACTATATTCATCGAAACCATTTTTGTTGATCTTGACAATGGAAAGGGTGGAGGAGAGGATCATCTCTGGATCATAATGAGATCAAGATGAGCTGGCCTAAAGTGCCAATGTCAGTTCTAGGACAATGGGTGTAATGAGGAAATACTGCTTCCAATGCATGACAGTATGCAAAGGGTTGGAGATCAGCATGGATGGTGAATTCAGTGCCTTGATGTGGTTAATGCACTGATGGTAGGTGGATGAGATGTCTTTGATGGAATGGATCCAGGGTTGACCAAGGAGGATATTGTAGGGAAGATCAAGATCAACAACATGGCAAATGGTTTCTTGAATGGCTAGGTCCAACATGATAGGCAACAAAATGGTACCTTTTGAGGTACGCTCCTGTAATATCCCAAAATTGGCACCTTACAATTCTAATCAATTTTGGTGCATTTCTTCCAATTTATGCATCATCGAAGTCCTATGGTACTAGGCAATTCTATGTCCTAATTGACTTTATTTGACTTGGTGTCAAATGCAAAAAAAACCCTAAATTTGCATTAATCATACACTATATTTAATTCCTAAATATTCAACATTTATTGGATAAATAATCCCTATGATTAATTAATTTAATTCTAAAGTCCTAGTGCTTTTAATTAAATTAATTCCACCCCCTTTAGCTAATACACATCAAAGGAATTAAATGTTATTTGGTTATTTAAATGAATTACTCTCATGTGGATTTAATAATTCAAATAATTTGGAAAGCCACCCATGTGGCAATAATTCATTTTTTTAATTAAATAATTCCTTCAATTTGTCTCACCTTCCTCCATGGAAATGAAGAGTTAGCCATTTCTTTCCAAGAAACTCTTCATCCTTCTCCCGGGCTCTTCTATATTATGGACTCCTTTTTCCTCATTTGAAGAGGCAATTTTAGAGTACCAAAACTATAGTGAATTTTTGTTTGAATTCTCTCATACTTTCAAGCTTTCATTGCATATTAGTATAATTTCATATTAGTAGTATTTAATTGCATTCTCATCTTAATATAGTTTTCTTATTTGTTAGTAGCTTAATTCTCTTTGCATTTCAAGCTCCTTAGATTAAATCTACATTATCATTCTTAGTTTAATTGCAATTCATTTTCTTTCAAGAATTTAATAATCCTCCATTTTAGTAATGGTCTATGGTTGTTGGCTCTCATTCTGAGAGTAATTCAAACACCCCATATAAATAGGAGGCAACAGGTCGATTAAGTTGAGTGTGCGAATTGGACAATTCATGTTCATTTTTGTATACAATGATTGAGCAATGACTATGTTGTGTCTATGGCTGAATTAGAGGTCAACATTTAGACATAAACAACTCCAAGTTATCATAGGCCTTGATAGTGATGACTTCATGTGATGTATTAGCCTCCATGTATCCCACTTGCTGGATGAATTTCAGTGTGCACAACTTAAGGGATGAACCATTATCTATCATGACCCTTTTGATAACAAAGTCATTTACCATTACAACAATACAGAGAGGGAGATTATGATCAGGTTCAATGGATGGCATGTCAGATGGTTTGAAGGAGAGGGCACAAGATGAAAATAAATATCCCATGAGGTCTCAAATTGAATGGTGTTAATTTATGTTGGGGCACATGCATCTTGGAGGGATTTATTGAGGATTTCCTGGTGAATGGGTGAGGTGTAGAGAAGGTCAAGGATGGATATTTGGGTGTGGGTATTCCCAAGGTGTTCCAGGAGGTTATATTGTGCATTGGATGTGAATTTTATATTATCATTGACAACAAATATTCTACCCCTACGGGTGGTGATTGCACACTAACTTTCTACACCTTTAACATGTATGATGTTGATACTGGGTTCGACCTAGGTGATGCAACTGACAAACTTTTCATATTTGATATAAGAAGTTGTGTAATATTTTCCATCATCATGGTCACTTTTCTTTCCTTTACCTTGGTTCAAGGGTGGCGGGTTAGCATTGGTTGTGTTCTTTCCAACATCGTGTTGAGGAAACACATTTTGGTATATTTGGAGATTGGCATTGGTTGACACTTGGACATGAGCATTGACTGTGATCTCATTTTTGTCAATGAGATCTTGGACATAATGTTTGGGTTTCATGAATTTCAAAGTGGCATGTCCCTTAACATGATGATAATCATAGTACTCATTGTCCTTGTACCATGTTGGCTTAGGGGTCGATTCATTGAAGGGCTAGGTTTGGGGATAAATAATCAAGTTGGCACTGGCCATTTGATGAGAAATCATGTCCAAAGACTCACCAAGAGGGGTGAATGTGTGCTTCTCATTATTTTGGATGTGTGACTTATTCTATCCTTGGGTGGCTAATATAGCTTTGGCTTGATTTTCTTGTTTTTGGAAATGTTGCATGGAGTGTTGGTAGGTTGGCCTTGACATTTGGTAGATGAGTGCATGTTGATATACTGGCATGGGTGGTTGTAGACCAGCCAAAACAACCTAAACATGCTTGGTGTTCATGAATCCATCTATAACAACATTCTTATTTTTGTTCCAGTATCAAGACCAATCATTTTTGGGCTTATCTTGTGAGCTTTCTTTATAATGCCTAATGGTACCATTGTTAAAGAGGCCTCTTTCAATATCCATTCCTTTTCCCTTAATGTCCTAGTAGGTTTTGTATCATCTTAAAATGGAAGAACTTCCATGTTAAGAGTGTTTAGCCCTCTGAGTGAGTAGTCTAGGTCATGTCAAGCACTTGGAATCAGCTCTTTGCTTGGATCATGCTTGTTTTGCTTCTATCTACCCCTGATTTTCACTCCAATCTACATTTCCTAGCATTCTGGGTCTGGATCCTAAGGTTTTTGACCATAAGGTCAAAGTCATCCTTATGGGGTCAAAGTCAACCTCTATCTTGACCTGGTCAGGATTGACCTCTATCCTGACCTAGTTAGGATCGACCTCAACCCTGACTTGGTAAGTTCCAACCTCATCCTTGACCCCTTGTCCAGATTTCAAGTTTCCTTGATTTCTAGGTGTTAGGTTTTTGGGGATATTTGTTTCCCACCTCCAAGTCAACCATTTTAGATTTTGAGATGGTAAATCCTTTAATTGCATTTAATCTAGGTATATTTTCTAAAGTTTAGGACCTAATTGGGATTTAATTCTCCAAGGTGGCCCCTCTAGAGGATTGTGCCCTAGTTCACTATAAAAGGAGGCCTTCCTCTCTCATTTTGATATCTCATCCTCAAGTTTTGCAATATTCTCTCTCAAGCTCTCAAGGTGATCAAGAAAGAATTCATTCAAGCATTCAAGTTATCTTCTCCATCCAAGTTCTCCATTGAAGATCAAGGATTCAAGCATTCAAGCTATTGAAGGGATTTGGTTCAAGCATTCAAGATTCATCATTCAAACCCTAGATGTAGCCATCATGATGGTGTGATCTTCCTTCAAGATCCTTTTGTTCATCTTCAATATCCATTCATTCTTCTATCAAGGTGGATTCCAAGCATACAAACATGGAGGTTTGATTTACATTTTCCATTGTTATGTTCAAGCTTTCATATCAATATACTTGTTTACATTCAAAATAAAATTACATATCTATCGAATTGCATAGCTTTGTTGTTAGATCCATTTATACTACTTGCTAGCATTCTCCATTTCAATTTCAATATTAAGGTTGATTCCAAACTAGGGTTTGACCAAGGCAAACCCCCCAAACAAACAATAAAACAATTTTTCTTGTAGGTATAGGTGCGGAATTTCAGATCTGAGAGTAGATTTGGATACCCTTTTTGGAAAACTTTCAGGATCCGTGAACAAAGTCAGAATCAACCTTTAAATAAAGAATGTAGCCTTTGACCTTTTATGAGGGTCAAAGACTACCTTCCGTCAGAAAGACAAGATTTTTGGGTTTTCTTCATCTCAACATTTCCAGTCTAAAATAGGTTTAGAATTGCCTGAAAGTACACACAAACATTAGAAATTGGTATTTTCCAGATTTGCCCTAATTTGAGGTTAGTATTTATATTTCAATTATTTCAGATTTCAAACACTTCAATTCCATTATAGGGAAATATAAGGTTTTCTTCCTCTTTCATATTCTCCATAGATTGATTTGATTGTGTATTAACCTTTTTGGTTGATCAATTTGGATCTCCCCTTTGGGAATTTGGATTTAGAATTAGATCTCATATTTCCCTCCTACATTTTAGGGTGAATCCTATTTCATCCTATTCATTTTTGTGAACCCAACATACTTACTCTTTTTCTTTTTGGTGTTAGATCATTTGTTTTCTTTCCTTAAGATTAGATTTCTTTTATGCTCTTACATTTCAAAAATCCAAAAAAATTGCAAAATTTCTTCAAAAATACAAAAACATTTACATTGCTTTGTGGAATTAGATGCTCTATTGTGTTTGATTTCCTTTTCATGTTTATAAATTTCATTTGAATGCATTTGGATATATCTAGATCTATTGGTTATCATGTTGCACAAGTTGTTTCAAACATTTTCCAAAACTTTTGGGATTACACAACATCCTCCTCTTACCTTACCATTGCATGGCGTTACACCTAGCAAGACATCATCTAGTGCATGTGATGTTGCTTTTTCTGCTTTTGAATTACCTTATAAGGATATATTAGAGAAAGATGATGACCTTGAGCTATATCTTCATCATATTTCTCTTTGTGGGGATGAGTTGAGGATTGATTCTTCTCCTAATAGATGTCCTTCTTCTCCCTCTAGGGATCAAGCTTTAATGACTTATGACACTCCTACAATGTGCTTAATGGATATGGATGATAATCCTCCTATTTGGGATGAACCTTTGGATTTGGATGTTGATTAATCTCTTCCTCATGAAACCATTATGGATAATTCTACTATTTGGGATGAACCCTTGGATAAATACATTGATATATCCTCTCCTTGTAAAGAATTTTTAATACAAGAAAATGACATATTCTCTAAAACACACTTCCCTTATGCGAAAGGAGATGAAATTATAAATCCTTCACCTCCATTTGGGATTCCTTACAGTGATGAGGCATTAGCAGAGAAAGATCTAAATTCCCTTAATGCTCTTCCTCTTAGTGGTGACCTTATGAAAAATCAAGATCCTACCTCACAATCTTCTTACCAAAGTATTACTTATATCTATTCAAATCCTTTTACAACTATGGTTCCAAGTGTTCCTCTGGTTGTGTCTTCCACTCATATCACTTCCTACACTTTTACCAGTGTTCCTAATCTTCCTAATCCTAATCCTATCTTTCCTAATCTGATTCCTAATCCTCCATCTGCTATTCCTAATTTTTACCACTTATGCTAGGGTTTATGATGTAGATGTGCAAAGATTCTTCAAAGTACCTTCTCCTTATTATCTAAGCCATAAAGATAAGAGAAAATAAACTTCTCCTTTGAAATTTATTCATAATTTTACCCCTCACTTTGATATAACATAAATCTTTTTTCCTCTAGACTAGGGGGCAAGAGGTATATTTCTTCTTGTCTTCTAGGATCTATTATGTTTATTCTCTGAGCTTAATTGGTTATTCTTTCATTTATCTTGATGGTTTGTATTTCATCCATTGCTCTTTTCTATTATTCAAGATATCTTTTCTAGGACATGTGTTTTGCAAAGATATCCCTCGCCTTTCATCCCTGGGGGGCAAGGTTCTTTCTTCTCTCTCTTTCTCTAGGGAACTACTTTCCTTAGCTTAGTGGTATTTGTTTATATTGTAATATTATTTCATCATATTGACAAATTTTTTGACTATGGATAACCTTCTTATATGAGAATTTGTTGTCCTAAGTCGTCACTTCTTCTCTATGTTGCAAATTATGTTCTTTATGAACTCTCACCCTTCCTTTGGTGTTAGAGTTGTTTCCCTCATTTCAAAGATTCATCTTCCTCTTCCTTGCAAGGGGCTTGATGATTGAATCTTTGTTCCCACCTTTTTGAAAGATGATATTTTATCTAAAGCACTCCTCTTTGGTGGGGGTCTTGTTGATAAGATCTCTTTCTTTGAGGATCCTTTTCCATGAGTGATATATCATTTTCATGATTATCTATATTCTTGGATGTAGGGGTCAATATCCCTCACAAAGGATATGGTATACATTATTTCTAAATAGGATATCTCCTTGCATTGTGAAGTAGGTATCCTCTTCCATCATTGTTCCTACACTTGGGGGGCAAGGATGCCTTCTCCTTCTTTTTCTATCTTTTCGGGATTCACCTCTTTCCTTGGGTAAGTAGTATCTATCTATTATGTGATATCCAATCATACATGAAAATTTTGGTTTGCATTGAGGATCTATGTCCTTGATCACAACCTATTTTGTTGTTTGACATTGGGTTTCCATGGTTGATATACCTCTTACCTTGGAAACTGAACAATGTGCTATCCCTTATAAGGGTTACTTTCTTTTCACTTCTTGCATGATATCTCTTTTCATTCGTCCCTTCCATGGTCTCATAGGAGCTATGAACTTCTTGGTTTGGATTGGGTGTTGTCTATGGATATTGTCTTGATGCTGAAGAAGGCTCTAACCTTGTTCTTTTCTTTCCTTAACATATCAAAATAGTATGTTTTTGCCATATTAAGGAGGGGGGCATATATAGGGCCTCCCTTGTACTATAGTTTTTTATTTTTACATGCTAAATCTTGGAAGGTAATGCACATAAGTTACTAAATCCTGAAAAGACACACATTTATATGCTAAATCTTCTGAAGGTAATGCACATAAGTTGCTAAATCCTGAGGAGACACACATTTTTCAAATTTTTCAATATGCTAAATCTTGGAAGGTAACGCACATAAGTTGCTAAATCCTAAAGGGACACACATTTCCAATTTCAAATATGCTAAATCTTGGAAGGTAACGCACATAAGTTGCTAAATCATGAAAATACACACACCTATATGCTAAATCTTCCGAAGGTAACACACATAAGTTGCTAAATCCTGAGGAGACACACATTTCATATTCATAGTGATACAAGAAGGTAGATCTATGAATATTCCAAAAGCTGTTAGAAGATGCATTACAATTGCAAGCATAGTTTATGGGTGAACCTATTGGGCTCTCCCTCCAGGGTGATTCATGGTAAGGTGGGCATCTTACTAGGTGAGGCAATCACTCTTTTCCTTCTCTCTCTTTTTGCTTTCATGCTAGTAGGACTGGATCATGAAGCTATGTCATTTATAGTGTTTTTCTTGTCTTTCTTATGTAAACATTTATGCTTTTATGATAGCTTTCCATATATGATTTTAGTATAAGAAATGTTTCGTAGCAATTTTTCTTATGCTAGTTGATTTGGGTTTGTTTTAGTACTAACCCCCTCTTTTGTGTCCTATTTTTTGCACCCTTGTGCGCGTATGTTGAGTTAGAATCCTTAGCTTGGGGGCTTGTGTCCCTAACTAAGTGTCATTCTATCTCATTTTGAATCCACTGGGATCTCTTCTTCCTTCTCCTTTACCAAGAGTTTGCATCGAATTCATACTCTTGCTAAAGTGGGGGCTTAATGTATCATCTTAAAATGGAAGCACTTCCATGTTAAGAGTGTTTAGCCCTTTGAGTGAGTAGTCTGGGTCATGTCAAGCACTTGGAATTAGCTCTTTTCTCAGATCATGCTTGTTCTACTTTTATCTACCCTTGATTTTCACTCCAATCTACATTTCCTAGTATTCTGGGTCTAGATCTTGAGGTTTTTGACCATAAGGTCAAAGTCGACCTTATGGGGTCAAAGTCAACCTCTATCCTAACTTGGTCAAGATTGACCTTATGGGGTTAAAGTGGAACTCTATCCTGACCTAGTCAAGATCGACCTCAACCCTGACCTGGTCAGTTCCAACCTCATCCTTGACCCCTTGTCCAGATTTCAAGTTTCCTTGATTTTCGGGTGTCGAGTTTTTGAGAATATTTGTTTCCCGCCTTTGGGTTAGCCATTTCGGGTTTCAAGATGGTAAATCCTTTAATTTCATTTAATCTAGGTACATTTTCTAAAGGTTAGGACCTAATTGGGATTTAATTCTCCAAGGTGGCCCCTCTAGAGGATTGTGCTCTAGTTCACTATAAAAGGAGGCCTTCCTCTCTCATTTTGATATCTCATCCTCAAGTTTTGCAATATTCTCTCTCAAGCTCTCAAGGTGATCAAGAAAGCATTCATTCAAGCATTCAAGTTCTCTTATCCATCCATGTTCTCCATTGAAGATCAAGGATTCAAGAATTCAAGCTATTGAAGGGATTTGGTTCAAGCATTCAAGATTCATCATTCAAACCCTAGATGTAGCCATCATGATGGTGTGATCTTCCTTCAAGATCCTTTTGTTCATCTTCAATATCCATTCATTCTTCTATCAAGGTGGATTCCAAGCATACAAACATGGAGGTTTTATTTATATTTGCCATTGTTATGTTCAAGCTTTCATATCAATATACTTGTTTACATTCAAAATACAATTACATATCTATTGAATTGCATAGCTTTGTTGTTAGATCCATTTCTACTACTTACTAGCATTCTCCATTTCAATTTCAATATTAAGGTTGATTCCAAACTAGGGTTTGACCAAGGCAAACCCCCCAAACAAACAATAAAACCATTTTTCTTGTAGGTACAAGTGTGGAATTTCAGATCTGAGAGTAGATTTGGATACCCTTTTCAGTGAACTTTTGAGATCTACGAACAAAGTCAGAATCGACCTTGAAATAAAGAATGTAGCCTTTGACCTTTTATGACGGTCAAAGACTACCTGCCTTCAGAAAGACAAAAGATTTTTGGGTTTTCTTCATCTTGACATTTCCAGTCTGAAATAGGTTGCAGAATTGCCCGAAAGTACACACAGACATCAGAAATTGGCATTTTCTAGATTTGCCCTAATTTGAGGTTAGTATTTATATTTCAATTATTTCAAATTTCAAACACTTCAATTCCATTATAGGGAAATATAAGGTTTTTTTCCTCTTTCATATTCTCCATAGATTGATTCGATTATGTATTAACCTTTTTGGTTGATTAATTTGGATCTCCCCTTTGGGAATTTGGATTTAGAATTAGATCTCATATTTCCCTCCTACATTTTAGGGTGAATCCTATTTCATCCTATTCAAGTTTGTATGCAATTCATACACATGAAGTGGGATAACTTCGGGTGTAGATTGTCAATGAAGATTTTTGTGATATGTTTATTTGGTGATTGATATGATAGCCTTGTTGTGAGGTTTTTCTATCTTTGTAGGTAGTAAGCTAGGCTCTTACCTCCCTTTTGTTTTGAATTGCATAAGTCCAAAAGGGACAACTCATTTTCCACATTGTGTGTGTATTACACTATGAAATTTTCATAAAGTTTCACAAATGTTGTTATTGACCCATATGGTATTTTATAGAACCACTCGATAACAATTCCTCCCAAGCTCTTGGGAAAGAGGTGCATGAGGAAACTATTGTTATACATAACCTCTTGGCAAGACATGTCAAATTCCTTAACATGGTTGACTAGATCTTCCTTCCCTCAATATTGATCAAATTTAGGTGTCTCATAATTCTTGGGGAAGTGGACCATTGTGATAGTCCTGTCAAAAGGAAAAGGGAAAACCCTTTGAATTTGAAAGCCTTTCTTTTTGTTCTGGCCCTGAGCTCCTTGAGAGGGTTCTTCATTTCCTCCCATTTTGAATTAGCAGGCATTGAAGTGGGTACTCCCATTGGGAAGGGATTTGATGGTACATGAAAATATGGATGGTTCTGCAAGAGATATTATGGGATTTGAAAGGGAGATTTCCCAACTATGTAGGCAAACTGGAATAGATTTTGTGGTAGTGGCTGGGAAATATATTATTGCTAAGGTGCAAAGGCATAATATTGTGTAGGGTATGACATTATTTGTTGTTGCTGGGGAATGATGGGATATTTTTGTTGTGCAGGGAATTACTACTTTTGTGGAGGAGGTTGGTGAAATATTGTGGATTGATGATGTGATTGGCTTTGTATTTTTCCAATGTAGGTAGGGTACATTCCTACATTATTGAGTGGTGGAGTGGGCCTCTAGATGCTAGAGATAGGAGGTGGTTATGTAAGATAAGTAGAAAAATGAGAGGAGATTTTCTATTGTGGTGGTGGCATGGTTTGAGAGATGGCTATAGACATAGATAGATAATTGGTGAATTTGGGGAGAGATATGGTTTGAGGCAGCAGTGGTGGCTGTGCTACAAATGGAAAATTTGTTTGTGGGTTTATTGGATGGGATATGTGTGATTGTGTTTGTATCCCTAGGGAATGCATTTTCACTTGAGTAAGGCCCCAAGAAGATGTTGGAGATTTGACAACAAGCTAGATTGCTGACTGTATATTTGTCATTGATGACAACATATGGTAAGCAGCATGCATGGAAGCCTGATGGAGAGAGCCTTCAACATATGTTGCATGGATATTTTATCAACATGATATCATAGACACAGAGGTTGATTTTGAGTAAATATAGTAATACAATTATGTATATCAGTGAGTGTTCCTGACAAGTCCCAGGAATAGTTCTGTATGTGATTGGCCGTACGGTTTTAGTAGAGCCTTGCACCTTTAAAATTATGTTGTAGACATATGTATGATGTTATGTTCATGGATGTAGAGTCTAATATATAGTAGAAGTTAACTTATGATGATTACAATTGACAGTCACAGTTTCCTGAGTTTATCTAGAGAAGTTGACAAAGATTATATTGGTAAAGTAGTTGTGCCTATCATCTTGATATGCATGCTTGGATTAGTGTTTTTTGGAGAGTTAAGAATGTTTGGTTAAGAGCACATGTCTCAATTCAACACTAGAAGAAAGTATCAGTTAAATTGATGGAGCTGACAGTATGGAGTAACATGTTCACTCATATTAAGTTGGACAGGTCCATGTTCATGTTGCATGCTTAGTAGAGCTGAAAGAGATGTTATTGGAAGGTTTTATTGTTTATCTAATATGATTTCAAGGTGGTTCTAATAGTCTAACTTGATTATATCATTTAGAGGAAAGATATTTATAGACAGTCATTTATGATTGCTAAGTATGGCTTTTAGTTGAATGAGTAGAGTAGAGAAGAGAGTGTGAAGCATTGAGCCATCAACAGAAGGTATATGTGACATAGTAGAGAGTATATGATATTCATTAGAACTGATCAAGAAAAAAATTCTATGCGTAGTTCACCAAGATCTAGATATAGTGTGTATTTGTTAAACTGAAGGTTACAACCTTCACCCCTTTGAGTAGTGTGCTTTTGGACAACACGTCCTCACCCCTAATAGGGTTAATTGTAAAAGACTCCTAACAAGGTCTAACCCTTGACCAGGTCACTATACTAAAGCATTGTAAAGAGTAAATCCTAATAGGGTTGCAATATCTTCTAATAGGGATCATAATACACTAGGGCAGTTCTTAGTGGGTGTCAAATCCCACCAGAGTTTTTACATATTTTGGTTTCCCCATAACCAAAATTGTGGTTGTTTTTTAAGTGTTATTTCATTGTGTTTATAATTAATGTTCTTATATACTTAATTGGATAAAGAATTAAATCTTGTAGATAATTGATTCACCCCCCCGCTCTTAGTTATCTCTTGGGACTTTTCCTAACAATTGGTATCATAGCCAAGTGCCTCGGAGAGAAAGTCTAACAGCTTGAGGTTGATCAAATGGCATTATTTAGAAAATAAAGTCCTAAGTTTGATGGAGAGAAATATCTATACTAGAAGAACAAAATGATGACACATTTGCAGTGCATTGCCTTTGAGATTTTTGAAGTAGCTACCAAAGAAGTTGAGATTCCTTCACTAGCTGATCTTGCAAAAGAAGATGCAACCTTGAAGCAAAAGGAGATGTTCACTTCAAATGTTTTTGCTAAAGAAGCCCTTATCAACACCCTATTTAACAATGAGTTTTCAGAGATCAAGAAAATGGACAAAGCCTATAAGATATGGAAATACCTAGAAGACATGTTTAAAGGAGATATTCAAGCTAAGAATGTGCACAGAAAGACATGGAAGAAAATATACAATACATTAGAGATGCTACCTAATGAGAATGTCAGAGCCTACAATCAAAGGATTAATGAAGCAATTGTAGGAATTAGAAACAATGGTGGAGAAATTGCGGAAGAAGATATAATGGATAAATTGATGAATACCTTGACTCCAGAATATGACAACATGATATGCATCCTAGATGAAACTATGCAGTCCACAAAAGACTTTAAAAGAGAGACTTTAATTAGCAAGCTTTCAGCCTTTGATATATCAAGATTGAAGATAGAACCTAAAAGTGAAACAATATTCAAAGCTTCAGTACATGGTAAGAAATCCTTGAACACCTTTGGTAATTTTGATGATGATAATGAAGAGAAAACACTAGATGATTTTATTGCTATGATTGCTAAAAGAGAAAAGAAAGGAAAAGGAAAATATGTAGGTCAATTACCATTCAAATGCTTTTCATGTAATAAGATTGATCACTTTGCATCCAAGTGTCCTACAAGAGTTAAGAAGTTCAAAAATAACTACAAGCCTAAGTATACAAATGAATGTTACTATGCTGGAGATGGAGTATCAGATGAAGAATCAGTAGAGGATGAAATTGGATTCATTTCTCTTGAAGATGAAAATAATGCACAAGAGTTAGCATTGATTTCACAAGCTAACATCATGACAGATTGGATCATTGACAATGGTTTCTCACACCACATGAAAGGAGACAAAGATAGATTTGTACATCTAGATAGATACAAAGGAGGCATGGTTAGATTTGGAGATAACACTCCTAAACCTATCATTGGTAGAGGATCCATCACCCTATATTGAAAGAACAACACTGATGATGTTCTATATGTTGATGGTTTGCAACATAACCTACTAAGTGTTGAACAGTTGCTTGACAAAGGATACCGGTTGAGTTCAAAGATAACAAATGCATCATTAATAATAAAGAAGGTGAAATGATTTCATCAGGATCAAAGACTAAAGGTAATGTTTTTTAGCTTAATCCTGAAGCAAGTTGTTTTGTTGCTAAAGTAGATGACAGTTGGTTATGGCACAAAAGAATGTCATATCTATTTTGATAACATAGTAAAGATAAGTAATGTAAAAGTAGTAAGAGATCTTCCTAGAATTGCAAAACCAATTGATGCTATTTGTAGGGAATGTGTGATGGGAAAGCATGTAAGGAATTCATTTAGAAGCAAGCATAATTTGGCAGAAAAAAAGTTGGATCTGATACATACAGACCTATGTGGACCAACTCAAACAAGATCATACTATTTTGAAAGGTATTTCATTCTGTTTGTCGATGACTATTCTAGAATGATGTGGGTTGTGTTCTTAAAGGACAAATTAGAAGCATTTGACAAATTCAAAATATTCAAAGCTAAGGTTGAAAATGAGTCTAGATTGAAGATTAAATGTCTGAGATCAGATAGAGGAGGATAATTCACCTCTAAAATATTTTATGAGTACTACAAAGAACATGGGATAAAGAGATAGATAAGTGCCCCTAGAACCCCTTAGTAGAATGGAATTGTAGAGAGAAGGAATAGGATCATTCTTGACATAACATGCACCATCATGATTGAAGGAAAGGTCGCACACCTATTGGAGAGATGCGGTCAATACAACACTCTACACTATTAATAGAATTAAATTGAGGCCAAGTGCACACAAGACACCTTATGAGCTATGGTTTGGGAATGTAATTATAGTGAAATACTTCAAGTTCTTTGGAAGAAAGTGCTACATCAAGAGAGATGAAGCAATTCACAAGTTTGATGCAAGAAGTGATGAAGGTATTTTTCTTGGTTACTCTACTAAAAGCAAAGCTTATAAATGTTTTAATCTAAGATTGAAGAAGATCATTGAAAGTGCTCATATTGATGAGAAGTTTATGATTCAAGAGAGATACCATGATTATGCACCTATGATTGAAGAAGAACCTAGACCTACCAGTAGTGAAGCAGTTGTTGAAGAAATCTTTGACATCATATATGTTTTATTCAATGACCCTAAAATAAGTGAAGAAGAAACACAAAAGGTAGATGAAAAGGTCACACCTAATGTTCCTAAATTCACATCTAGATATCATTCAAAGGAAGACATCATTGGAGTTTAGAGTAGCAAAGTCATGACAAGATCAAGAGCAAAGAGTTCCACAACAAATGAAGAGGTATGCCTTGTTAATAATATCAGTCCACAATACAACTAAGAGGGGGGGGGTGAATTAGTTGTATAATAGAATATTAAACTTTAAAATTTAAGCTCCAAAATATCAGATCCAATGAACATAATGAATGCCAACACAATAACACAATATTTTGGTTTTGGGGAAACCCTGTTAAAGGTAAAAACCCCGGTGGGAATTAGCACCCACAAATGATGTACTGAGAGTATAGTAGTCCTTGTTAGAAGATATAGCCCCGTTAGGAGCTTATTGAAACATTAAAGTACATGGTCGTTGTTAGAGGATAGACTATGTTAGGAGTCAAGAACAAAAGAGAGGGCTCACTACCTAAAGAAGGTTAAATCCACCTTCAGAACTCACTAGTTCACAACAGGTGTATATAAAGAAATACACAATCTTTTGAATTGTTTGCCAACAACTATCTTTGCTTGATCAGTTCCAATAAAGTCCACCAGTAAACCTCTTCTCTACATGCAACATACACAAGCTCACAACTTTTACAAACTCCTTATATCATATACATTCCATCCATGTATTTTCCAAAGAAAAGACCTTTCATTTATACCTTATTACAATTTACCAAGATCAGGTCAGCCTGTGAGGTTTTCTTAATTATGAATAATTACATAAACCCTTTCTTAGATACACATGGTATCTAGAACAAGTCTACAATGATTACATTACAAAAATTAAGGACTGACATCTTTAATTTATGCTTGCCAAATAAAAAAAATGCTTCATTCCCTAAGTTGGCTTCAGAATAAACCATCACCAGGACACACGCAACAGATGGCATCACCAATCATTCCATACCTTGTGCTAACCAATGAAAATTATTTAGTATCATTTCTATCATCCTTCAATCTTGCATACCTTGAATCCAAATCCTCTAAAAGATATACCAAAAACCTAGAGACTAACTCTGTCAATTCTCATTGTCACAGTCTAGTGACTAGTCTTTACCAAAATAGTTGTAACTCTCTCAATATGAAACATCTAATGATGTGATCTCAGACATAAGATCACAACATCCATATGAACTTTCATCTAACTTCACAACACCTGAAACATCCGTACAGTGTCCGTACACTATGATTACCAGTATGGTTCCTTCATAGAAGCATATGTTGACATCAGTGACAAAACACAAATGACAATAGTATGAGTGCCCAATTAATAACATAGTGATTAAACATATTAAATGTCTCAACTACCACCCATGCATTATCAATATCCAACAATCTCCCCCTTTGGCATTGATGTCAACATATGGGAAAATCGTATCCCAAAGTTATATCAATCCAAAGTCTTTCAACTGAACAATCTCCCCATATAGTGGGGATTTTATCATAGCAACACTCCCCCTTTGACATCAATGGAAAAGGGCACCATGAGCCTTCAACTACCTTCACATATAAACTTTCTTCCATGATCACTTCCCCTGAGGAGTAGATCCCTACATCCAGTCCAGATAATGATAAGGCTCTGAATACCTCTGGACTGATGCATCTTTGCATCATTTAGTTCTGACTAGGAGGGGCCTGAACCCCTAGCATACATCTGAGATATTCAAAGGTATATTTTGGTAGTGGCTTTGTAAAAATGTCTGCAATCCGCCCTTTTGTATTGATATATTCTAGCTTGATTTCCTTTTCTGACACCTTGTCTCTCAAGAAGTGATACTTGATAGAAATGTGTTTAGTTTTAGAGTGCATCACTGGATTCTTTGACATATTTAATGTATTGGTGTTATCATAATGGATAAGCACAAGCTCATTAAAAGTTATTCCAATGTTTTTCAGTATTTATTTCATCCATATAATCTGAGTGCAGTTTATAGCAGCATCAACATACTCTGATTTAGCGATAGATTGTGCTATACAATCTTGTTTCTTGCTTAGCCAAGAAATCAACTTTTTCCAAGGAAAAATGCACCACCAATGGTACTTTTTCTGTCATCAATATTTCCTGCCCAATCAACATCAGTATAAGCATGAAGTTCAAAGCTATCATTTCTATCATACTATAAACCATAGTCTATGGTTCCTCTTAGATACCTCAGTATCCTTTTCACAGTAGCTAGATGTGTTTCTTTGGGTTCTACCTGATATCTAGCCACAATTCCAACAACATTAGGAATATCTGGTCTAGTGTGAGTTAGCTATTGTAGTCCTCCAACCATTGATCTATACAAAGTCTAAAAAACACACTTTGATTCATCATCAATTGTTAGCTTTTTTCCAGTCACCATAGGTGTTCCTACTAGTTTACTGTAATCTTCCATTGCAAATTTCTTAAGCAATTATTTGAGATACTTGGTCTGAGAAATGAAAATACCGTTCTCATTTTGAGTTATTTGCAATCCAAGAAAGAATTTCATTTCAACCTATCATGGACATCTCAAAATCACTTTCCATTTCTTTAGAAAATTTCTTACATAGATCATCATTACCTCCAAAGATAATGTCATCCAAAAATACTTCTACTATCAGGATTCCATCTTCAGTAGTTCTTAAGTATAAATTACTGTTCGCATTACCTTTTCTGAAACCAACCCCAAGTAGATACTTGTCTAACCTTGCATACAAAGCCCTAGGGGCTTGCTTCAACCTATACAGAGCTTTATTCAATTTGCACACCATGTTTTTGTCTTTGCATAGAGGAAATCCATTTGGTTGTTGTATGTATACTTCTTCTTCAAGATCTCCATTCAAAAATGCAGATTTAACATCCATCTGATACACTTTGAAGTTTTATGTGCAACATAAGATAGGAATAATCTTATTGCCTCTATTCTAGCAATAGGAGCAAATGTTTCTTCAAAGTCTATGCCTTCTTGCTGTGAGTATCCCTTACACACTAGTCTTTCTTTGTTCCTTAAAACAGTTCCTTCTTCATCCATTTTATTTCTAAAGACCCATTTTGTTCCTATAACATTTTTATTTTTCAGTCTAGGAACTAGTTCCCAAGTATTGTTCTTCTTGATCTGATCCAATTATTCTTTCATAGCATTTATCCAAGATTCATCTTTGAATGCTTCATCTGTAGTTTTTGGCTCAACTTGAGAAATCAAACAAATTTCTTCTCTAACCTTTGATCTAGTTAGCACTCCCTGATTGGTATTGCCAATAATTTGATTTTTAGGATGGTTATTTTTTACATACCTTGGTGTTTTAGGAGTTTTAGTAGCCTTGCTTGTGCTAGCATCACAAGCCTCTTTTTCACTTTCTTCTTCAACAAGCTCTTCTTCTTCTGCAACAGTAGTAGTTTCTTTTATTTCTGAATTCTGACTGCTGTCATACATTCTTTCTTGTATTTGAAATTTCTCATCTATTCTTACATTATTACTTTCAACCATCTTCCTCAATCTTAGATTGAAACATTTTTAAGCCTTGCTTTTAACAGAGTAACCAAGGAAGATTCCTTCATCACTTCTAACATCACATTTCCCTATCTCATCATCCCTCTTGATATAACATTTACTACCAAAATTTTTGAAATATTTTATAGTAGGAGTATGATCAAACCCTAGTTCATAGGGAGTCTTACTTGTACCTTCTCTAATTTGAATTCTATTTAATGTGTATACCACTGTTCCAACAGCTTCTCTCCAATGTACACAAGATAAATTTCCTTCAATCAACATTGTCCTAGCAACATAAAGTATAGTCCCGTTTCTTCGCTCTGCTATCCCATTTTGTTGTGGAGTCCTAGGAGTAGATGTTTGTCTTTTTATCCCATACTCTTAATAGTATGAATTGAATAAATTTGATGTAAACTCTCCACCCCTGTCTGATCTTAGACACTTTATTTTTTATCCTGATTCATTCTCTCCTTCTTTAAACAACTTGAATTTATCAAATGCTTCTAATTTTTCTCTTAAATAAGTAACCCACATCATTCTAGAAAAGTCATCAACAAAGAGTATAAAATACCTTTCACCATAGTATGACTTTGTTCTTGTAGGTCCACATAGATCTGTATGTACCAGATCCAACTTCCCTTTTGATGTAAATTATTTTCTTTTATGTCTGCTTCTAATTTGCTTTCCCATAACACATTCTCTACATACAATGTTAGATGGTTTCACAATCTTTGGTAGATCTCCTACTACATTAGCCATACTTGCCTTCATAATGTTATCAAAATTAACATGACAAAATCTTCTATGCCATTACCATATATCATCTACCTTCGCAAGAAAACAAGAGGCTCCAGATGTGTTTATTTCAAATACATTACCTCTAGATTTTGAACCGGTAGCAATCAGTTTTCCTTCCTTGCTTCTGATAATACATTTACCATTAAAAAAACTTAATTGGAAATCTTTATCCATTAACTATCCAACACTTAACAAGTTATGTTTTAGTCCTTCAAAAAGTAGTACATTGTCTGTATTAGTCTTTCCATCCAGAGTAATGGATCCTACTCATATGATGGATTTAGGGAGATTGTCCCCAAACCTCACAACACCTCCATCATAATTCACCAATTTAACAAAACTTGTTCTTATCACTAGTCATGTGATGAGAACATCCACTGTCAATTATCCATTCAATTTTCTTGTCAACATGAGATACTAAGGATTTTTCTTCATGTACTGGTTCATCTTTAATAGAAAAAAATCTAATCTCTTCACAATCTAAATCATCATCATTAGAGATTCCTTCACTAGCATAATTACATTCTTTGTCTCTTCTAATCTTTGCATAATCAAGTTTGTACTTAGAAACTCTTGTAGGACATCTAGATGCAAAATGACCTATCTTATTGCATGAAAAACATTTCAAGGAAAACTTGCCTTCAAATTTTCCCTTACCTCTTTTTTCTCTTCTATAAATCAGTGCAAAAAGCTCTTCCATCTTTCTTTCTTTTTCCATTATCTTTTCTCATTCCCCAGCATACTCACCAAGTGATGTATGATAAACTTCAAGGCTTAGATTTCAACTCCCTCCAAGAGACTTCTCTTGCCTCTTAGTATCCTATCCTTTTATAGGATCTCCTAATAGGATTATATCATTAACTAATACCTATTGAAACTCTTTTACAAGAGTCACACCTTGAAAAATTCACCTTGAATGATCCACACCTTGATTTTGATTCACTTTCCCACTATCACTTAGAAGGCTCTAAGTGCCAAATCTCCATAAACTTGCTTCAACATTGCAGGGATGTTCTAAATCATGTAAAGAATCATAATATTTCCCATTTGAACCATTTTGGAAGGATCTTGAATCATCTTCCTATCAGCTTCATCAATTCATCATGTAGAGACCTTAAAATAGGCCTATTCCCTTGTAGCCTTCACCAACCCGTTTTCCCCCTTTTCAATAAAATTTTCCCAAACAAATCAAAAAAATAAAACTTTATTTGGATACCCTTTTGGAATTTTTAAAACTTTCATTAAGGGTTCTGAGTCTGAAAGTGACCTTACAGGGGGTTCCTACAAACAAGGACATGAGGCCTAATAGGCCTAATTTCTAGGACTGAACTGTGGTTTTGATAGCAAACTTGCTCAAACTAAATACTAAATGATTGGTATGACTCCTATATGCATAGAATGGATAGATATGATGTTTAAATTCATGAAAAATTTCTGGAGCAGTACGGATCCATACAATCATGCAATGTTTCTTCACTCTTTTCACCTCTAGACTTCTAACCGGGCTGCACAAACTCACCTAGGGCCTAGCATATAAAATAGTTCTTCATGCTTTCACGTATCCTAACTCATAAAAATATGTACAAAAAATGAATCCTCTTCCATTTACATCTATCATGAATGATTATCCATGGTTAGATTTCATGGAAGAGCCATGACTCTTTAAACTACTCAAAACAAGCTGAAAATAGACTCCTTGAACTAAAATGCCCAAAACCAGTAATTAGATGAACTCAAAAAAACCTACTATTCAAATGAAAAATTTCATAAACAACCTATAGAACACTAATAAAGAATTATATTTAGTCTTTCAGTCCATTAAGTATGAATTTCAACACAAAACAGCAAAAAATTCACTGTAAAATGCTTGCAGAGCTCTATTAACTTTCTCTAAAACTATTACAATGCATAATAAAACTTGGTGTTTGAGTCTTAGGTATAATTAGATGAAATTTAATTCATTTTAGGGCCTGTTGGATGCAACATAACCATCCTATAACTTAGGGAATCCAAAGATACCCGAATGGCATGCACTCTTTTGCAATAATTGCAAAATTGAAGACAACTTCTTCTCAACACTTGGCAACTTTGTCAGGTGCCTCAATCCTATATTATAGGACTAATAACCACCTATTTTTCATGGATCCAAGGCCATTTATGACCTTATGGCATCTTTACAACAACCATTATGTGTTTAGAACACATTTAAGACTCCAACTTAAGCTAAGCTCCTAACACTAGGAAATTGAAATAAAAACAAAAAAAGGTTAATTAGCGACCTTAGTCCTGTAATCATCTAAAAATGGTCACCTAGACTATTAGCCCCTTTTTCTAAATTATCAATTGCTCATTCTTGATCAAATCCTAATTCTATCATTTATTCAATTATTTTCTATGGGCTAACCATCCTATCCTAAAGTCTTTATTTATTTAAAAGGAATTTCCTCCCCTTTTATTAAATAAAAAGCCCCCACTTTTCCTCTTATCCTAAGTTGCACAAATAAAGTATTTTATAAAAAGGGAAAAAGCACTTTTTGTCTCATATGGGCACAAAAGTCAACTCTTATTTTCTCATTGGAGGATACTTGTGCACATGGATTGCTCCTCTTTGATGCTCCACCGTTGATTAAATCTTTTGTCTCTTAATCTCCATGGTCCATTCCTTCTCATTTCTTATAAAAGGAGAGCTCTCTTCTTCATTCTAGATCCCCAACTTTTTATGCTAACTTTATGCTACAGGATTTCTTGGAGACTTTAGCGCTTTTGAAGACTTTGGAGCCTTTTGGAGATCTTTCCACATTTAGCTTTCATTATTGCATTCTTAGCTTAGCTTCATGTTTATGCTTTCCTAGATTAGTTTCCTTTCAAGCTCTAGCTTAGATCTCACATAGTCTAAATAGTAAGGATTTGTAATACTTCTATCTTTCATTTTTATAGCTTAGCTTGCATTTCCATTTCTAGCATAGTTGCATTGCATTTGCATTTCCATTTGATTCTTGGGGATATTGGCATACTTGCCCTTGTCTTTATTTGAGTCTCCCATTGCATGGTTTACTAGCAAGGTTATTGGATTAATAGCTCTAGCTGAGAGAATTCTTAACACCATTGCTCTCCATGCCTACGGAGCTCTAAATCAATTTCTTAAGGTTTCCAATCCATGGATTCTCTTGGAAGCAATGATTTAGAGAAGTGCACTTTTCCTAGTGACTAATTCACCTAACTAACATTGCAAATAACCTTCTAAGGTCTTCAAACAAACAAATCTATCCTCTTGACTTGGCTAGAGTAAAGTACAAGCCAAAAACTTATAAACAATAGAGGCTAGCCTAGGTGCTCCTACACCATCCTCCCCAAAATAAGAATATCAATCCACCCTTGGATTGATGATGGTAGGATCAACTCCCATCTTTTTGAACTCTGATTCTTTTATCCAAATAGCATCAACATCATTTTGTCCATGCCTTTTAATGAGATGCTCCTTGTACTCTTTAGTCCTTGTCTTTTTATAGACTCTTGTATCTAGTATGTTTTCTGGGCCTGTGACTGTAGTAGTAGGTAATTGGAGATCCTCCACATCTTTGATCACTTCATGAAGGGTCTGATCCATGTCTTGCTGTGGTCCTCTATAATGGACTAAGTCAACAATATTAAAAATGGGTGACAATCCACTATCTTCCAGCAGTTCAACCTTGAATGCATTGTCACCATACCTTGCCAATATAGGATAGGGTCCTATCCTCCTCATTTGTAGCTTGTGAGGGACTCCTTTTTGCAATCTAGATTTATTTAGATGCACCATGAAAAGATCACCAACATTGAACTCAACTATCCTTCTACCTTCATCCATCTTTTCTTTGTATTTGTTGGTGTTGTCCACTAATGTTTTCCTCACTGTTTCATGAACCTCTTTCATAGAAAATGCAAAATCATCTTCATATCCACTTACTTTGACTCCTTCTTTCAGATCTCTCAATTCATAGACACCCCTTGGATGTAGTCCATAAACTATCTGAAATGGACTCTTCCCTGTGGATCTATTCAAGGTGTCATTGTAGGCATATTCAGATTTCCCAATCAACTGATCCCATTGTTGTCTATACTCTTTAGTCAAGCATCTTATAAGATTCCCAAGGCTTCTATTAACAACCTTAGTTTGACCATAGGTTTGGGGATGGTAGGCTGATCCAAAAGATAAGTTGGTGCCCAATCTTTGCCAAAGAGTATTCCAAAAATGACTCATAAACTTAGTGTCCCTATCTGACACAATGCTGACAGGTAACCCATGGATTCTCACAATTTCTTTGAAGAATAAAGATTCTATTTGACTTGCATCATTTGTGGTCTTGCATCGCACAAAGTGATCCATCTTGCTGAATCTATCCACAACCACATAAACACTGTCCATCCCTTGTCTTGTCTTGGGTAACCCAACTACAAAATCTAGGCTTAAGCATTTCCATGGCCTAGTAGGAATAGATAGTGGCTAATAAAGACCAACATTTGTAGAAGTACCCTTGGCCTTTTGACATACTACACAACTCTCCACATACCTCCTAACATCAAGATTCATTCTAGGCCAAAAGTAAAACCTTGAAACAAGGTCTTGAGTCTTAGTGATCCCAAAGTGACCACTCAAAGCACCATTATGCTTTTCTTGAATCAAATTCTCTCTAATGGAGCCTCTAGGAACACACAATTGATTCCGTTTGAACAAGAGATCACTTTGCAAAGTATAATCAGCATATTTACTATGAAAATGATTCTTGTATTCAGTACATACCTTGTAGATGTGAGCAAAGTCCTCATCATCTGCATATAGATCCTTGAAATGATCTATCCCCATGCTTTTCAACTGAATTTCTTGGAGTGTGAGGGCTCTTCTTGACAATGCATCAACCACCTTGTTTAGTACACCCTTTTGTTGGACTACAACTGATTTGGAATTTGATTGAAGGATCTGTGATTGCAAGATCACTAAGAAGTTGCTAATTAGATATGTAATATGATTAAATCAATATTATGTTGTCATTGATGTCAACTAGTTTGACATCACTTATCTTGTAAGTTACTATACCAAGACATCTAAAGAAAAGTGGAAAAGAGATGAAGAATAGAGAATTCTACATGTGGAAAGATGTACATGATAGATGAGGATAAGGAACACATTGAGTAACTTATTAATGAGTCTATGACTTGATGATATTGACTTTATTATGTTGCATTCTTCTATAATGAAGTATAGAGCTGAAAGACACAAAGTAATGCTATTGGTAAATGAAGCATTTTAGTATACACCGATGGAGTGTAGTGTATATCGACTGCAGTTTAACCGAGCAGTGTTCACCGACACATTCTTTGTTAACCGAGAGGAACAGAATGAATTAAATGATTAGTTTAAGCTGATAGAAATGATGAGCTGGCAAGAGTATAACATCGAGGTAATAGATAATGTTTGTTACACAGATCAACGGCTGACAAAATTCAAAGAAGATCTAACCAAGAAGATTGAAACGTGTTATTGACACAAGTACTGAGAAAGTTTTAAGTGGAAAAATCTATGAATGTGATTAAGTGGTAAAATCTGATGGTGGAGACGAAAATGATCTACTCATCTATATAAGAGAACAAAATTTCTTTAGTAAGATGCCGAAAAAGAAGAAGAAGCTACAAGAATTTCGCGTGAACAAGCTTTCATGCATTTTGATCATACTAGTTAGTGAGAACCGAGCTGCAGAACAATTACTGAGCTACAGAGAGTTATTACCGATGGACATAAGTTGATACAGTATTGAAACTGAACTGAAATGTTGATCAGAAGGATTTGTATGGACTAAATATTGATCTGTAATCTACAATTGAAGTTGTATTAAGGCAGGTCATTTTACTGTTACATATTTAACCATTGTATATAGTTCAAATCTCTTAACTAAGTGGACTCTAAAAGTCTTATGATGTATCATTCATAGAATGAACATTGTTATCCTGTCAACCCCATAGTGAATGCTAGTTGGACGATAACTTCTAGTCTAAAATCCTCTAACAAGGTCACACCTGATAGTGTGTTTGCAACCTTTAACAGGGTTGGGTCTTAACCGACCTCACTTCAGAAGAGTGAACAATTTTGGGTTCCCCATCCCAGGTGGTTTTTCCCTTTACAGGGTTTCCACATTAAATCTTTCGTGTCATGTGTTGATTGTGATGTTTTTTTGTTATCATACTTTGCATGTTATATGGTAGATTTGATCGGTAAATAGTTTAGTATTAGACTGGTAATCGGTAAAAGCACAGATAGTGAGAGTTATTATTGGTTACTGATGAGTAGAAAGTGAAGAAATTGTTTTGAATTATATTTCTTGAATTGGGACACTGGATAACTAATTCACCCCCCTCTCAGTTATTCTAACAATTGGTATCAGAGCACTAGTTTCTTGGAATAGAGTTTTAAGGACTTAAGCATAAAGGTCTCAAGATGTATAAGAGGGAAGTACCAAAATTGAATAAAGAGAACTTCACAGTATGGCAAAGCAGAATGAAGCTGCACATATCTAGAATTGGGAACTCAACACTAGAACTGATGGAGAATGGCTACATGCAACCACCCACTAGTCCCCTAACTATTGATCAACTAAAGTATAAGCATGAACACAATGTTACTATGATGGAACTTGCTGCTGCCTATACCGATGCTGAATTTGAAGATATCAAGACATGTACAACTACCAAAGGAATGTGGGATAAGCTAGCACAAATCTACAGTGGAGATCTGAATGTCAAAAGAGCTCGAGCTGAAAGTCTGAGAGGCATATTTGATGATATGAGAATGAAAGAAGGTGAAAATATTGTCCAATATTCAAATAGACTCAAAGAGGTGGTACATGCTATTAGAGAATCTAATGGAGTAATTGATGATGAAACAATGATAAGCAATATTCTTAGAACTTTGCTACCAATTTATGCAATCAGGATTTCCACAATTCATGAAATAAGAGCTACATCCAACCTTACTCTTGACACTCTGATTGGAAAACTTACAACCTTTGAATTAAACAACTTTGATAACAGTGTTGTTCCTTTTGTTGAATCCGCTTTCATGTCTTCTCTAAAGATTGGAAAGTCTAGCAGGAATGGTAAGAATTGTGATAGTGATGACAATACCGATGATGAACTTGAAGAGCTTGAAGCACTTATGGCTAGAAGATTGCCCAAAGGAAAAGGAAGGTATAGAGGCAAGCTACCTTTAGCATGCTTTAACTATAAAGAAGTTGGTCACATTGCTGCTAGATGTCCTCAGAAGAAAAATGATGATAGATCTAAAGACCGATCTGATGGAAGCTATGGAAGAAGAGTCAATAGAGGTTACCGACATGACAACAAAGACAACTGAGATGAAAAAGGAAAAAAAGGTATGTTACATAGCTGAAGATATTGAAATTGAATCTAATTTTGATGATGATATAGAAGTTGTATTTGTTGCTATGAAAGATGACTCAAAAGAGGAAGAGAAACATGAAGAGACAGCCCTGATCTCTAAAGTAAGCAAAAATGATACATGGATCATAGACAGTGGCTGCACACATCATATGACCGGTGATGTAGAGAAGTTTGATCATCTTGTTGAATATAATGGAGGATCTGTGAGAATGGGAAATGATGCACCTTGTATGGTAAGAGGTAAAGGCTCGTTGATGATCAATGACAGATTACAATGTGAAAATGCATATTGGGTAGATGGATTGAACTATAATCTGATAAGTGTGGCATAGTTGAATAATTTAGGCCACCGACTGGCTTTTGAGAGCAAAAAGGTGAAGATTTATAATGATAGAGGAAGACTTGTTGGAATTGGTACACAATCTAGAGGTAATCTATTCTATCTTGATATGGATCAGTCTTCTTGCTTGCTAATAAAGGATGAAGATGCTTGGTTGTGGCACTGAAGGTTATGCCATGTGAACTTTGACAACATGATCAAGATTAGTAGAAAGAAAAGAGTTAGAGGACTGCCTAACTTAACAAAACTTGATCATGCTATGTGCCATGAATGTCAAAGAGGTAAGATGACTAAGTCTAGTTTTAAAAGTAAAGACTACTCAACAAAGAAGATACTTGAGTTCATTCATACCGACCTATGTGGTCCTATGAGAACTCAGAGCTATTCTAGTGATAAATATTTTATTCTTTTTGTTGATGATTATACTGGACTGATGACTGTTATGTTCTTGAAAGAGAAATCTGAAGCTTTCAAAATGTTTAAATGGTATAAAGCTAAGGTAGAGAAAGAAAATGGAAAGGAAATAAAATGTTTAAGATCTGATAGAGGAGGTGAATTCATCTCTGATGAATTTACTAACTTTTGCAATGAGCATGGAATCAAGAGGCAGGTATTTTCACTGAGGACACCTCAGGAAAATGGCATTGCTGAAAGAAGGAATAGGTCTATAATTGACTGTGCTAGAACACTGATGATACAGAAGAATTTTGCTCAGACATATTGGAGGGAAGCTATCAGCATAGCTGTATATGTTCTTAACTGAGTAAAACTGAAGAAGGACTCTAACTAAACACCTTATGAACTATGGTTTGGACACAAACCTACTGTAAGTTATTTCAAAATTTTTGGAAGTAAATGCTTTATCTTGAAAGATGAAAGAAATGGAAAATTTGATTCTAAAGGAGATGAAGGGATATTTTTGGGATATTCCACTACAAGTAAAGCATACAAATGTTTGAATAAAGCTACACATAAGATTGTTTGAAAGTACTAATGTTCGTGTTGATGAATTTGATGATAAGTACACTAAGGAAAGTACAAAGGAACCAAAAGACTATGGTAGATTCACTTACATTGAATATCCAGAGCATCTACTGACACTGCAAACAGTGTCAACCGGTCAGCAGGGAATCAATGCAGTACAACAGGCACCACAAACAAGTGAACATGAAGAAGCTGCCGAGGAAGAAAATGACCCTGAGCAGGATGAACAAGAAAGGAGAAATCAAGTCTTGGCTAGTTTTGTCAAAAGACATCATCCTAAAACACAAATCATTGGAGATAGACATGCTGGAATGCAAACCAGAAGCAAAACAAGACAAGGTACATGTTTAATTTGTGAATTTGAACCTAAGACTGTGAAAGTTGCATTAGAAAATGAAGAATGGGTTAATGCAATGAAGGAGGAAATAGAAGAAATTGAAAAGAACAAAACCTAGTCCTTAGTACCCTAACCAAAAGATAAGAATGTTATTGGTACTAAGTGGATATACAGGAATAAATTGAATGAAAATGGTGAAGTCACAAGAAATAAAGCTAGATTAGTATGCAAGGGATATGCATAGGAAGAAGGCATTGACTATCATGAGACATTTGCACCTGTTGCTAAATTAGGAGTTAGAATGCTACTTGCATATGCTGCACATAAGAAATTCAAAGTCTATCAAATGGATGTGAAGTCTGCATTTTTGAATGGTATACTTGAAGAAGAAGTCTACATTGAACAACCTGAAGGATTTGTTGATCCTGACAACAAAGACATGGTATGTAGATTACATAAAGCTTTCTATGGACTAAAGCAAGCACTGAGAGCATGGTATGAAAGATTGCATACTTGTTAAGTATTGGATTTGTTAGAACAAGTGAAAACAACAATTTGTATGTGAAAGGTGATACCGATGACACCATTATCATTGCTGAAATTTTTGTTGATGACATTATCTTTGGAGGCTCAAATCTTGTCTACAAGGCATTTGCTAATGAAATGCAAAAGGAATTCGAAATGTCAATGTTTGGAGAGATTAAGTTCATTCTTGGACTACAAGTGATTCAGTAGAGTGATGGGATATTCATCACACAATCTAAATACATAAAGGAAGTACTGAAGACATTTGGCATGGAAGATGCTAAACCTGTAGGAACACCGATGGCTACTATATGTAAACTAAAAAATGAGGATGAAACTACCAAGGTAAACCAGACACTGTACCGATCCATGATTGGTAAGTTAATGTACGTAGTTCACAGTAGGCCAGATATAGCACATGTTGTAGGAATTGTTGCAAGATTTTCTGCTAATCCTAGAGAATCACAAATGAGAGCTACAAAAAGGATCTTAAGATACTTGAAGAAAACAAAAAATTATGGATTATGGTATTCTAAGGAAGGGAAGTTTGAACTGAAAGTTTACACCGATGCTGATTGGGCTGGAAATGTGGATGATCGAAAAAGCACCAACGGAGGAGCATTTTCTTTGGTGAAAGACTTGTAACTTGGACAAGTAAAAAATAGGCTTGTATTTCTCAGTCTACAACTAAAGTAGAGTATGTTGCTGATGCTACTAACTGTTCAAACATTGCATATATCAAACAAGTGTTGGAAGGAATGAATGAGGTAATCACTGACCCGGTGATTATATACTGTGACAACACTAGTGCAATTAATATTTCAAACAATCCTATGATGCACTCTAAGACAAAGCATATATCTATTAAGTATCATTGCTTGAGAGAACAAGTGTAAGAGAAGAAAGTTAAGTTAGAATTTGTTACATCCAAAGAACAACTTGCAGATATTTTTACAAAACCCTTACTGAAGGACACATTTGAATACTTGAGGACTAGACTTGGGGTCTGTCCCCTGTCTATCGGTCACTAAGGTGATTTGGTTGTTGCATCAGCCCACTTCTATCAGAAGATCATTCATGTTGATGCAGCATAGCTCACACTTTAAATCTTGTTCAAGGTTTTGATTAAGTTTGATAACTTGAACCGATGAGATATCAGTATACAGAGATACAGAGGAAGTATTGAACACCACAAAGAGTTACTTGGCTATTACATAGCTGATTGTTTATTTGTTTCTTTGGCATTGCTGTCAAAGGGAGAGATAAACAATATGAAATGAAAAAGGGAGAGATAAACTAAAAAGGGGAGAGATTAAAACCAAATATGAAAAGGAACAAGCACCGATGACAATTATCTAAGAGAGAGACAATTTGAATGAGACAGAGTATTGAAGATTAGTTATAGAGAATAGAAGCAAGAACAAGAGAACTGAAAAGATCACAACTATAGAAAGGTAAAGCTGTATTACTTAATGCTGGTTCAGTAACGTAGTGATTAAATATATTAAGTCTATTCGACTGACAACATTTTTTTACAAAGTTGTAGAATGTATGTTTGGTATGTGTATGGTACACTTCATATTACTTGAGTTTCCATCAATGCCAAAGGGAGCGATTGTTGGACTACAACTGATTTGGAATTTGATTGAAGGATCTGTGATTGCAAGATCACTAAGAAGTTTCTGATTAGAGATGTAATATGATTAAATCAGTATTATGTTGTCATTGATGTCAACTAGTTTGACAACACTTATCTTGTAAGTTACAATACCGAGACATCTGAAGAAAAGTAGAAAAGAGATGAAGAATAGAGAATTATACATGTGGAAAGATGTACATGACAAATGAGGATAAGGAATGCATTGAGTAACTTATTGATGAGTCTATGACTTGATGATATTGACTTTATTATGTTGCATTCATCTATAATGAAGTATAGCGCTGAAAGACACAAAGTAATGCTGTCGGTAAATGAAGCATTTTAGTATACACCAACAGAGTGTAGTGTATACCAACTGCGGTTTTAACTGAGCAGTGTTCACCGACGCATTCTTTGTTAACCGAGTGGAATAGAATGAATTAAATGATTAGTTTAAGCCGATAGGAATGATGAGCTGGCAAGAGTATAACATTGAGGTAATAGATAATGTTTGTTACGTAGATCAACGATTGACAAAATTCAAAGAAGATCTAATGGAGAAGATTGAAATGTGTTATTGACACAAGTACCAAGAAAGTTTTAAGCGAAAAAATCTATGAATGTGATTAAGCAACAAAATTTGATGGTGGAGAAGAAAATTATCTACTCGTCTATATAAGAGAACAAAATTTCTTTAGTAAGATGCTGAAAAAGAAGAAGCTACAGGAATTTTGCGTGAACACACTTTCATGCATTTTGATCATACTGGTTAGTGAGAACCGAGCTGTAGAACAATTACTAAGCTACAGAGAGTTATTACCGATGGACAGTAAGTTGATATAGCATTGAAACTAAAGTGAAATATTGATGAGAAGGATTTGTATGGACTAAATATTGATCTGTAATCTGCAATTGAAGTTTTATTAAGGTAGGTCATTTTATTGTTACATATTTAACCATTGTATACAATTCAAATCTCTTAACTGAGTGGACTCTGAAAGTCTTATGATGTATCATTCATAGAATGAACATTGTTATCCTATCAACCCCATAGTGAATGCTGGTTGGATGATAACTTCTAGTCTAAAATCCTCTAACAAGGTCACACTTGACAGTGTGTTTGTAACATTTAACAGGGTTGGGTCTTAACCGACCTCACTTCATAAGAGTGAACAATTTTGGGTTGCCGGTCCCAGGTGGTTTTTCCCTTTACAGAGTTTCCACGTTAAATCTTTCATGTTATGTGTTGATTGTGATGTTTGTTTGTTATCATACTTTGCATGTTATATGGTAGATTTGATCGGTAAATAGTTTAGTATTAGACTGGTAATCGGTAAAAGCACAGATAGTGAGAGTTATTATTGCTTACTGACGAGTAGAAAGTGAAGAAATTGTTTTGAATTATATATCTTGAATTGGGACACTGGATAACTGATTCACCCCCCTCTTAGTTATTCTAACACCCTTCTTGTGTTTGATATTGAAGGTGTAAGCTTGTAGGTACTTAACCCACTTCATGTGCTTGTGACTCAACTTCTCTTATGAATTTAGGAAGGTAAGTGCTTGATTGTCTGAATACACAATGAACTCCTTGGGAAGGAAGTAGTGCCTCCACTTTCTTAGAGCTTGGACCAATGCATACATCTCTAAGTCATATGAGGAGTACTTCCTCTTAGCCTCACTTAACTTCTTAGAATGGAAATCCATCGGTGTGCCCTCTTGGCTTAGAACAACCCCAATTGCTATATCGATAGGATCACATTCAATGGTGAATAGCTTCTCAAAGCTTGGAAGCACCAAAATAGGTTGGGTAGCTATTCTTTCCTTCAATAACTCAAAGCTCCTGTTAGCATCTTCATTCCACACAAACTTGGTTTTCATTCCTCCTTTGATAGTATCTAACATAGGAGCACAAATTGCACTAAATTGTCTTATGAACTTCCTCTAGTATTGTGTAAGACCATGAAAATTCCTTACCTCAGTTGCTGACCTTGGAGTAGGCCAATTCATGATTGCCTCCACCTTGCTCTTATCCATTTTCAGATTGCCATGTGATAAGACAAATGCAAGGTACACTAATTCTAATTTGATGAACTCACACTTCTCCAAGTTGATCATCAACTTATCCTCACGTAGCTTCTTGAAGAAAATATCAAGATGTTTCAAATGCTCACTCTTTGTCTTGCTAAAAATTATTTTATCATCTAGATATACAACTACAAACTTGCCTATGTAGTCCTTGAGTACTTCATTCATGAGCCTCATGAATGTAGAGGGGGCATTTGAAAATCCAAATGGCATGACAAGCCATTCATACAACCCTTCATTTGTCTTGAAGGTTGTCTTCCACTCATCTCATTCATGGATTCTTATTTGGTGATAGCCAATCTTCAAGTCTATCTTGCTATAGTACCTTGCTTTACCTAAACAGTCCATTAAGTCTTCAATCCTAGGGATAGGGAACCTATATCTTATGGTTATCCTATTGATAGCCCTTGATTTAGTACATAGCCTCCAAGTTCCTCCCTTCTTAGGTGCAAGTATGGTAGGTACATCACATGGACTAATACTCTTTCTAATTAGGCCTTGGTCTAAGAGCTCTTGTATTTGCCTTGCTATTTCCTCATTTTGTTGAGGGGTCATCATATAGGCTACTTTCTTGGGCAAGGTAGCTCCTGGGATAAGGTCTATTCTATGACTTATGGCTCTTTGAGGGGGTAAGGCTGAAGGTTGACCATCACTTACAATGCCTTGGTAAGTCTGCAACATACCTTGAATCTCCTTTGGTAATTCAGTCTTCTTAGTCACCTTGTCTTCACCTCCTTCTCTTGGTTTCAACACCAATGCATACCCTATGGCTTCAATCTCTTCCATGGTTTTTAGGAACTCTTTTTCACCTACCATAAGAACATTTGGACCTACTATCTTTACTTCAGCATCCTCCAACAATGATTGAATTTTCAAGGATGTATTATCCTTCTTGAAAGAATAGGAATTCTTTCCTCCATCATGTATGGCTTGGTGGTCAAATTTCCATGGTCTACCTAGGAGAAAATGACATGAACCCATAGGCAACACATCACATAAAACTTTGTCTTTATACCTTCCAATGGAGAACTCCACCCATGCTTGCTCATTCACTAACACATGCTGTCCTTTGTTAAGCCAAGTGACCTTGTAAGGATTGGTATGGGATATTGTTGTCAACTTCAACTTGCTAATTGCTTCCTCTGACACTATATTATCAGTAGAGCCTAAATCAATGATGACTCTACATACTTTCCCCATTATCTTGCATTTGATTCTAAACAAAGACCTCCTTTGGCTTGACTCCTCCTTCACCAATTCCTTGATTAGAGTCCTCCTCATCATGAGGTTCTCTCCTTCCTCTAAATTTAATGGAATCTCAGAATGCTTGTCTGCTACATTTGTGTCTTCATGAACAAGGTTAGCTCTCTTATCACCTCCTTGTGATGAACCACCTTTCTCAGGGCATCTATAGGTAGGGTGCCCCATTTGATTGCAATGGTAGCACTTCATATTGGAAAAATAATTGCCTCTTCCTCCTTGTGAAGAACCACCACTTCTTCCTCTAGAGTTAGAGTTAGAATTCCTTCCTCTACCACCTCTACTTGAGCTTCCTTCTTGCTGCTCACTAAATTTTACCTCAACTTGAGCTCTTGAATCAGAACTTCTTCCACCATAGCCACTTCTTTGACCTTTGGTATCTTTTCCTTTGCCTTTACCTTTGGAGCTTTCTTGCTTTCTCTTTCTCTTCTCCTTTATATTCAAGGCCATTTGATAGCATTTCCTAATGGATTTGAAGTTCACTAGGCTCATCTCTTCTTGAATTGACCATTTGAGGCCATTCAAGTATCTTGCAAGCTTGATACTCTCATCTTCAACTAGCTTGGATCTCAAACATAGTTTTTGAAATTACTCATTGTAGGCTTGGACATCTAGTTCCTTTTGCCTCAGATTGTGTTTCCTCCTATGAAGTTGAACTTCATAATCATCAGGAAGGTGGGTTTTCTTCACTTTGGATACCATTCCCTTCCATGTCACAATAGGACCTTTTCCATCCTTTTCCCTCTCGGTTTGTACAAATTTCCACCAAGTAAGAGCTGAACCTCTTAGTCTAGACTTGGCCACCATTACCTTTTGTGCTTCAAAGATACCATCACATTCAAAATGGTTCTCAATGCTATCTATCCAATCCACAACTAAATCTGGATCCATTTGTCCACTAAAGAGTGGAACACCTTCCAAAGCCTTGCCACTCAATGCCTTCAATGCTTTTAAGAATGGCTCTTTAGGAAGAACAGGGTCAGGAGCTCATGCTTCTTCCTCTGAATCTAATTCTTTCTCCTTTTCTTCATCTTCTTCTTTAAGGTCAATCTTCTCTTTGATCCTATCAGCTTTGTCTTGGGCTTCACCCAAGAGCTACTCCATTTGAGCTAGTCTTTGCCTTAACAATTTGTTATCCTCCTCTTGTTCCTCAACCTTCTTTGCTAGTTCAACACTAGTAACCATGGGTCTAGTTGGTGTATTATCTCTTACTGATTTAGAAGATTGATGCATTAACCACAAGCTTGATCAACCAAGCTCTGATACCAATATGATGTATGATAAACTTCAAGGCTTAGATTTCAACTCCCTCCAAGAGACTTCTCTTGCCTCTTAGTATCCTATCCTTCTATAGGATCTCCTAATAGGCTTAGATCATTAACTAAGACCTATTCAAACTCTTTTACAAGAGTCACACCTTGAAAAATTCACCTTGAATGATCCACACCTTGATTTTGATTCACTTTCCCACTATCACTTAGAAGGCTCTAAGTGCCAAATCTCCATAAACTTGCTTCAACATTGAAAGGATGTTCTCTATCATGTAAAGAATCATAATATTTCCCATTTGAACTATTTTGGAAAGATCTTGAATCATCTTCCTATCAGCTTCATGAATTCATCATGTAGAGACCTTAAAATAGGTCTATTTCCTTGTAGCCTTCACCAGTCTGTTTTACCTCTTTTTAGTAAAATTTTCCCAAAAAAATTAGAAAAATAAAACTTTATTTGGATACCCTTTTGGAATTTTTAAAACTTTCATTAAGGGTTCTGGGTCTGAAAGTGACCATATAGGGGTTCCTACAAACAAGGATAGGAGGCCTAATAGGCCTAATTTCTAGGATTGAACTGTGGTTTTGATAGTAAACTTGCTCAAACCAAATCCTAAAAAATTGGTATGACTTCTATATGCATATAATGGATAGATATGATTTTTACCTTCCTAAAAAATTCCTGGAGCAGTACGAATCCATACAACCATGCAATGTTTCTTCACTCTTTTCACCTCTAGACCTCTAACCGGGCTGCACAAACTCGCTTAGGGCCTAGCATATAAAATAGTTCTTCATGATTTCAAGAATCCTAAATCCTAAAAATATGTACAAAAAATGACTCCTCTTCCATTTCCATCTATCATGAATGATTATCCATGGTTAGATTTCATGGAGGAGCCATGACTCTTTAAACTACTCAAAACAAGCTGAAAATAGACTCCCTGAACTAAAACGTCCAAAAATAGTACTTAAATGAACTCAATACGACCTGATATTCAAATGAAAAAGTTCATAAAAAGCCTATAGAATACTAATCCAGCATTATATTTAGTTTTTCAATCTATTAAGTATGACTTTCAACACAAAACAACATAAAATTCATTGTAAAATGCTCGTAGAGCTCTATTAACTTTCTCTAAAACTATTACAATGCATAATGAAACTTGGTGTTCGAGTCTTAGGTATCATTAGGTGCCATTTCCTTAATTTTAGGGCCTATTGGACACAGCATAACCATCCTATAACTTAGGGAATCCAAAGATACTCGAATGACATGCACTCTTTTGCAATAATTGCAAAATTGAAGACAACTTCTTTTCAACACTTGGCAACTTTGTCATGTGCCTCAATCCTATATTATAGGAATCATAACCACCTATGTTTTTTGGATCCAAGGCCATTTATGACCTTATGGCATCTTTACAGCAACCATTATGTGTTTAGAACACATTTAAGACCCCAACTTAAGCTAAGCTCCTAACACTAGGAAATTGAAATAACAACAAACAAAGGTTAATTAGTGACCTTAGTCCTAGTGAATAATTCACCTAAAAAAAATTGAAAATGACCTTCTAAGGTCTTCAAACAAGCAAATCTATCCTCTTGACTTGGCTAGAGTCAAGTACAAGCCAAAAACTTATAAACAATAGAGGCTAGCCTAGGTGCTCCTGCACCACCAAGCTCTTCTTTTAGGTCTTCTTTGCTTGTGCTTGGAAGTGTAGATAATTTATTGTGAGAGGATGCCTTAAATGTAGATTCAACTTTAGGTGCAACCTCTCCTAATTCTGCAGCTTCAAAAGTAGTTAGCTTTGCAATCAACATCTCTCTGCTAAAGTTCAGAGCTAGAGGTATAGTTTCTTCAATAGACATAGCCTTGAACTTGTAAGCAGGAGTTAAAGATCTAAGAATCTTCACAATAACTTCATCTTCATCATAAGTGCCTCCACAATTCTTGATTCTGACTACTACTTTTGTAACCCTTTGAACATAGGCCCTAATGCTTTCATCTTCATTCATTTTTAGATTCTCCATTTTTGTCTTCCAGTTTTGTAACTTCGCTTGTTTGGTATACTTGTCTCCTTCATAAAGTTCCTCTAATCTATTCTAAATTTCATGTGGCGAATCTAGATCTTTAATCTCAGTAAACTCACCCTCAGATAGTGTGCTGATCAATGCTTGTCTTGTGACCATATTGCATGAAAATAACTTCTTTTCATCATCAGTGACTGACTCCAAATCATTCTCAGCCTTCAGAGATTCCTTCTTCTTTACAATCGTACAATAGTCTATGCCCAAATATAGCAAATGTGTTCACATCTTGTTTTTCCAACTGTCAAATTTTTCAGGGTCAAATTTAGGACTATCCTTCCTATAGAATGCCATCTCCAAGATCACCTCAAGCTATTAAGCTTTCTCTCTGAGAACCACAAGCTCTGATACCAATTGTTAATAATATCAGTCCACAATACAATTGAGAGGGGGGGGTTTGAATAAGTTGTATAATAGAATATTAAACTTTAAACTTTAAGCTCCACAATATTAGATCCAATGAACACAATGAATACCAACACAATAACACAATATTTTGGTTTTAGGGAAACCCTGTTAAAGGTAAAAACCCCAGTGGGAATTAGCACTTGCAAATGATGTACTGAGAGTATAGTAATCTTTGTTAGAAGATATAGCCCTGTTAGGAGCTTATTGAAACATTACAGTACATAGTCCTTGTTAGAGGACAGACCCTGTTAGGAGTCAAGAACAAAAGAGAGGGCTCACTGCCCAAGGCTCACTTCCCAAAGAAGGTTAAATCCACCTTCAGAACTCACTAGTTCGCAACATCTATATATAAAGAAATACACAATCTTTTGTACTATTTTCCAGCAACTATCTTTGCTTGATTAGTTCCAATGAAGTCCACAAATAAACCTCTACTCTACATACAACAAACACAAGCTCGTAGCTTTTACAACCTCCTTATATCATATACATTCCATCCATGTCTTTTCCAAAGAAAAGACCTTTCATTTATACTTTATTACAATTTACCAAGATCAGGTCAGCCCATGAGGCTTCCCTAATTACAAATAATTACATAAGCCCTTGCTAAGATATACACAATATCTAGAACAAGTCTACAATGATTACATTACAATAATTAAGGACCGACATCCTTAATTTATGCTTGCCAAACAAAACACATGCTTCATTCCCAGAGTTAGCTTCAGAATAAACCATCGCTAGGACACATGCCACAGATGATGTCACCAATCATTCTGTACCTTTCACTGACCAATGAACATTCTTCAATATCCTTTCTATCATCCTTCAAGCTTGCATACCTTGACTCCTAATCCTCTAAAAGATATACCAAAAACCTAGAGACTAACTCTGTCAATTCTCACTGTCACAGTCCAATGACTAGTCTTTACCAAAATAGCTGTAACTCTCTCAATATGAAACATCTAATGATGCAATCTCAGCCATAAGATCACAACATCCATTTGAACTTTCATCTAACTTCGTATTACTTGAAACATCTGTACAATATCCATACACTATGATTACCAGTCTGGTTCCTTTATAGAAGCATATGTTGACATCAGTGACAAAACACAAATGATAATAGTATGAGTGCCCATTCATTAACATAGTGATTAAACATATTAAACATCTCAACCACCACCCATGCATTAGCAATATCCAGCATGTCTACTATCACAGATTGATCCCTTAAGTTTTGAAGATGCATGCAATGATGCAGATTGGCATGAAGTAATGAAAGAAGAGCTAGATCAGATAATTAAGAATGATACATGGGAATTGGTCCCTAGGCCTAGTGATAAGAATGTGATTGGAACCAATTGCATATTTAGAAATAAGATGAATGGAGATGGAATGATAGTAAGAAACAAAGCTAGATTAGTATGTAAAGGGTATGCACAAAGAGAAGGAATTGATTATTCAGATACATTTGCACCTATAAGTAGATTGGAAGCCATAAAGTTGTTTCTAGCTTATGCTACATACAAAAACTTTAAGGTATATCAAATGGATGTTAAGTCAGCATTCCTGAATGGAGAGTTGAAGGAAGAAGTTTACATAGAGCAACTTGAAGGATTCACCTTATCATATAGAGATATGGTATGCAGATTGAAGAAAGCCCTCTATGGACTTAAGCAAGCCCCTAGAGTATGGTATGAAAGAATTGATGGTTACTTGACTAAGATTGGATTCAAGAAAGGAGCAATAGATTGCAACTTATTTATAAGAGAGACATCTAATGGACTATTGTTAGTTGCTATATTTTTTGATGACATTATATTTGGTGGCAATGATAAGCTTAGTGTGGAATTTTCTAAAGAGATGCATAGAAAATTAGAAATGAGCATGATTGGTCCTATCAAGTACTTTTTGGGATTATATGTGCATCAGATAGACAAAGGTATATTCATAAATCAAACTAAGTATGTGAAAGCTGAGATTTTGAAGACATTCAAGATGGATGATTGCAACCCAGTAAGTACCCTTATGATAACATAATGCAAGCTTTCAAAAGAAGATGATTCACCAGCAATAGACATAACCTTGTATAAGTCTATGATTGGTAAACTTATATATCTTACTCAAACCAGACCAGACATTTCCAATGCAGTTGGTATTGTTGGAATATTTGCAATAGAACCTAAGAAAAGTCATCTCATGGCATAAAAATAATATTTAGATACTTGAATGGAACCTTATACTATGATTTATGGTATCCTAATTTAGAGAATGTAAAGCTTCATGTATATACAGATGCATATTGGGCAAGATGCGTGGATGATAGAAAGAGTACCTATAGAGGAGCTGTATTCCTTGGAGATAGACTTGTTACTTGGACAAGTGAAAAGTAGAATTGTATCTGACAGTCAACAACAGAAGCAGAATATGTTGCAGCAGCATTGAATTGTTCTACAATTGTGTGTATTAAGCAGATGATAAAAGATTTTGGCATTCGGATTGACTACCCTATTTTTATTCATTGTGATAACACTAGCACTATCAATATGTCAAAGAACCATGTGATACATGCAAAAATAAAACATATTGAGATAAAATATCACTTCTTAAGAGAGAAAGTTGCAGAGAAAGAAGTAATGGTGGACTATGTGAGTACAAAAGATTAGCTAGCAGACATATTCACAAAACCTTTACCTAAGGATACTTTTGAGTATCTTAGGGAGAAGCTAGGAGTAATTCCCTTCCCTGAATTTGATTAGAGATAGCAGGAGTGCATCAGTCCCCAGTGACTGATGAAAGGTTAACTACTCTACCTCAGGATTAGTATTGGTGCTTAATGTTTTTGGTGCCCTTTACCATTGATGTCAAAGGTAGAGTAATATATAGTCATGAAAAACAAAAAAATAAGGAATGTGTAGTAATAAAAAACAAGTAGAAAGGGGGAGTAAAAATACAGTCATGGGAAGCAGTACAATTGAGGAAATGGAGAATATTGAAGAATATTGTAGTAGTTGGAGGATACTTCCTTGGGGGAGTTTTTGTTGAGGAAATGGAGAATTTTATAAAAGAACTGATCATTTGGATTGGTGGTGTTTTTCATTCCATATGTTTCCATCAATGCCAACGGGGGAGATTGTTGGAGATTTTCCAGCAAGCTAGATTGCTGAATGTATGTTTGTCATTGATAACAACATATGGTAAGAAGCATGCATGGAAGTGTAATGGAGAGAGCCTTCAACATATGTTGCATGGATATGTTATTAGCATGATATCATAGATGCAGAAATTGATTCTGAGTAAAGATAGTAATAAAGTTGTGTATATCAGTGAGTGTTCCTGACAGGTCCACGAAATAGTTCTGTATGTGATTGGCCATACGGTTTCAGTAGAGCCTTGCACCTTTATACTTATGTTGTAGACATATGTATGATGTTATGTTCATGGATGTAGAGTCTAATATATAGTAGAAGTTAAGTTATGATGATTACAGTTGATAGTCACAGTTTCCTGAGTTTATCCAGAGAAACCGACATAGATTATATTGGTAAAGTAGTTGCACCTATCATCTTGATATGCACACTTGGATTAGTGTTTGTTGGAGAGTTAAGAATTTTTGGTTAAGAGTGCATGTCACAATTTAGTACAAGAAGAAAGTATCAGTTAAATTGATGGAGCTGACAGTATGAAGTAACGTGTTCACTCATATTAAGTTGGACAGGTCCCACATCGTGTTGCGTGCTTAGTAGAGCTAAAAAAGATGTTATTGGAAGGTTTTATTGTTTCTCTAATATGATTTAAAGGTGGTTCTAATAGGCTGACTTGATTATATCATTTAGAGGAAAGATATTATAGGATTTGAGCAATACAAATCCATAGAAACCCGAAGATCACCTGCATACAAAAACCTGTCACAAGAAGTCAAGAGAAGAAGAGGGCAAGGGTTTGACTCAGAAGATGAAGAAGAAAATATCCTCAAATAATTGAGTGAATAATAATGTACAATGGATCATACTTATAAAGGAGATCGAAAGCCTTGAAAGGCAAAGTCTAGTGCATGCAATAATCAGTTTGACTATTACATGACTAATGCATGAGTTTAGACCAACTAATGCATGTGATTTTAACTAAAGCAAAAGGAAGTTGACATCTTAAGAAGGGAGTAAAGATTAATTAACATAATTAATACTTTACTCTAATAGATATTTATAGACAGTCATTTGTGATTGCTAAGTATGGCTTTTAGTTGAATGAGTAGAGCAGAGCAGAGAGTGCGAAGTGTTGAGCCATCAACAAAAGGTCTATGTGACATAGTAGAGAGTATATGCTATTCATTGGAACTAATCAAGACAACAAATCTATGCACAGCTCACCAAGATCCAGATATAGTGTGTATTTGTTAAACTGAAGGTTGTAGCCTTCACCCCTTTGAGTAGTGTGCTCTTGGATAGTGCATCCTCACCCCTAATAGGGTTAATTATAAAAGACTCCTAACAAGGTCTGACCCTTGACCAGGTCATTATGCTAAAGCATTGTAAAGAAAAACTCCTAATAGGGTTGCAAGATCTTCTATCATGGATCATAATACACTAGTGTAGTTCTTAGTGGGTGTCAATTCCCATTGGGGTTTTTACCTATTTGGGTTTCCCTATAACCAAAATTGTGGTGTTGTGTAAGTGTTCTTTCATTGTGTTTATGCTTAATGTTCTTATATACTTAATTGGATAAAGAATTGAATCTTGTAGATAATTGATTTGCCCCCCCCTCACAGTTATCTCTTGGGACTATTCCCAACAGAAGAAACTACCCTCGTAGTAGGTTGGGATGTGGAGATAGTTGGAAATGTGGTTGTGCTGGTGGGGATTTGTGATGTGAATGGTTAGTTGGGAGTCACATGGATGGAATTCCTATCGTGTAGAATGGTTGTTAAGCTTGAGTACTAGCAACAAAAGCTGGGAGAGATACTTGGGTGAAGGCAAGTTGGATGACATTGAAGGCTTGTTGAGTAGTAAAGGGAGGTGCTTGTGTTGCCCCCTGGGAGAGTAATGCTGACATGAAGGCTTGGCTCATGAAAGGTGGGGGTATTTCTTGTGTGTAAATCTATGCTTGTGTGGTGGCTTGCGATGTGACAGGTTTGGGTGGTAGTCCCATGATGGAAAAAGGATTGGATTGTGTCATTGTGTGTGCTATGGGAAAGGTGGTGCTAGATTGTAGGAGATGGGGGATATGTGAGACCACTTGGGATACTTGCAAGCTAGGGTCAATGATCTATTGGACACCGATGGGTTAGGCATTAGAGGGGATGTATAGGGGTTTTGTGGGGTTGAAAGGCTGAAGTCCTGGGGGAATGTGAGTACCCTCCTACGTGTAGTTAGCCAAGATGACGAGATGATTTTGGGCTATGATTGCATTGACCATTTGTGTGTGGCCAAGATGACTAAAAAATTCTTCCATGGAACCTATGGTGGGCACTTCAGTTGGGTCCACCCACACATTCTTGATTTGTGCTTGTGATTATGGATCATATGTTACCATTGCATTGTTAGGATCGTTGGGGTCAGACAAACTAGTGGTGAGATTAGGATCCATATCCTTTCTCTTCTTTGACCATGTCTCGACATGCATGAAAATGAAATTCCTAAGATGGGGAAATGAAGATGAAGTGATGGATGAATGCAAGATGTTTCTAAGGAAACCTAAAGATGGGGATAAGATGAACCTCTGGATACCTAAGGATAAAGGTAATACTTGGGATGAACCTGGATGAAATAAAGGATGCCTTGATGGTGATTGGATTAGGATGATGGGGATGTCCTAAGAGCTAAGGATTACCTAGTGCTAGATGGGAATGAGTTTCCTTTTCCTGGTGTAAGATCAAATTGGATGGGATTGTCAACCTTAGATAGACTTATGATCTTTGGAAGATGAGATCCTTATCAATGCAAGCCAATATTTAGATCAAGATGATGAGGCCTACACAGACAAGTATGAGCTACCCTAGACAATGATTAGTCAAAAGGGTGGAGCTATAAGATGGTCTTGATTTAGGATAAAGGCTTTGAGAAACTCAAAAGGATATGGCCCTAGGTGGATACTTGGATGGTTTGATTGATTTTTTGGATTTTTTAGATTAAGGATGATGGTTTTGATTTAAATGAGATTATATAAGGGGATGATGTAAATGCACCTAAAGGATGATCTATGATGCAAGAATTCAAGGATGTCAAGACAATTTCATAAGATTCAAAAGGATGTGGTGTGTGATAAGCCAACTAGCCTTTACTTGCAAGGGTAACAAAGAGATGATTTATTTGGAAGCATGCTCCAAACTGTATGATTTTTGCATTTTAGGTTACTCTATCAAGCTTCTCTTGATACTTGGTTTCTTCTTTGATTGTAGTTAGGATAGGTTGATGATCCTTAATATTACATTCAACAACTTTATTTTCTTGATAAACATGGGCAATTGGTAGCTTTTCTTTCTTTTGCTTTGTTGAATTAGTCATATCTAGAAAGGATGGTGATTTAGCTAGGTTGATCACTATTTTTGAACAAATGATTTTGAGAGTGCTTAGGTTCAAGAGCATTTTGGAAGAATCTGATCAATTGGGATTTTAGTATTATTTTTATCTTCAATGAAAAAGGATCCACTTTCAAGCATTCAAATGAGAAAAGATAACAGTCACACATCTGAAAAAATCTAGCAAGGGACAAAGCAACCTTGCGGGAGACAAGAAATAGTGAAAATGAAGTTGACAACATCTTTGAAGTGTGTATGTTCCTGGAAAAGTTTGCAAATAGTCAAGCACAATTTTTATCCTAAGAAGTTGGTAGAGTATGAAAATCCTCACTCGCTAACTTAGGCACACTTTAAGAGCTAATCAGAATATAGTCATCACCAAACATGCAATGGCTCCAGTCACGATCTCATATTATCCAAATCCAAACACTTAGGAAGGAACGATATGGTGAGTGTCATGGGGAGGCCTCCTTACACTTGGATTATCACATTTTTAGGGGTGAACCAAGTAGCTTCTACTTTAAGGATCTTAGTGAGGGTCTCTATTTGAATACATTATTTGTGTCCGTGCACCCACAATTTAGGCATATAGCCCCACAAAGCACCTTGGCACAGGTAATCATGTAAATGTGATTAAGACCATAAAGCCCTAATGATGTGTTAATGATGTGTTAGGTGAGAGTTGAGTATAAGCTCAAATGGTATCTGACTTTGGAGTAAATAAGAAATGCAATTTATGATCGAGAATATGGAGGAATCAGTATGAGTATTCTCAGAGTGCAATACTAGTAAACTCCAAAAATAGCATGAGAAAAGGTAGAAACTGTGTCAGACAGAGATGACTGGAGCCAATATGAGTATTCTCAGTAAGTAGTAAGAGTATACTCACTATATAGTATAGTTAAACATCACAAAATGTTGTTTACTCCTTTGAGGATTCTCACTATCTTGTATGAGGATTGTCAGGGTTTCGGAAAGCAAGTCAGGAATCTACAAACAAAGGTCTATTTTGTGAAGTGGGTGTCCCACCGTGCATGCCAAAATGTGAATGAAAAGAACCTAACCTACCGGGAGCATGTGTAGACAATCAAATGTTAGTTCAAACAAGAAAGCAACATAACAAATATTCAAACACACCACCTTTGATTGAACCAAAATGGGAGAACCCAAGTCCCATTTGATTTGTTCATTTTGGAGAATGTGGATGTGCTCTCCAAGCACAAGGAAAAGATCTCCAATGCAATATTAAAATGATTAAGAGACTAAATGGAAGCTAAGATGGATCCCAAAATGGTACAAAACTAGTATGGAGAACTAGCTTGCAACAAGGGTTTCCAAATAAGCATGATGAAGATGAGGATTAACAACTACAAAATGCTATGCAAGATTGAGATTCATTTACCATTAAGCATGCTATGTGATTTAGATCAAAAGGAAACTACAATTCTATGTAAGCTAAGATTCATGCACCATTAACATTATGCTATGTGATCTAGATTGAAAGCAAGAATGAGAAACTAACATGATAAATTGCTCTGAAATTCTAGAGATAAACTAACATGATAACAATGAAAAAATGAATTAGTCATTTTCTCTTGTAAGGACCTTTATTTATATATTTTTGGAGTGAGGAAGAGGGCTTGGATGAGGTGGCACCTATGTGACATCCACATGGGAGCCACATAGGAGACACATAGGCTAGAGATGATGGCTATGGTGAAAGGTCAATTTGAGACAAGACGGGCATTTAAGGTTTGAAGGGCTCAAGGTTGCTCACACATGTGTGAGAAACTTTGGGGAAGAGTGTGGGGGAAAAAGTTGTAAGAAAGAGTTGGTGCATTTAAGGAAGTTTGGTGGCTTCCTTGGGAAGAGTTGCTCACACATGTGTGAGAAACTCATTAGCACTAATGAGGTTAGGAATCACTTTTTAAGTGAGGTTAAGGAGGTGAATAGGTGGGAGGGTAGGTTTATTAAGTGAGGTGATGGGTTTAGGATAGGTTTTAGGTAGGGATTTAGATTAATTTAAACTAGGTTTAGATTAATCCATGTTTAGAAGAATATTAGGATGTGGGGGGATTTAAATAAATAGTAATTTATTCAAAAAGGGATTTATGAGGGGATATGTATTAAAATAAGTTTAATATATTTGAGAGAGAAGTATGTAAATTAAATTTAAATACTTTAGATAATGAACCCAACTTAATTAAATAATTATAATTAAATGGGTAGAGGAATATGACAATAATGATTAATTAATTAACATTAATTATGATATCACAAGGATTATTAATTAAATAAATTTAATTAATAGGAATGATTTTTAGATGTCTGTAGGAAGATTCATCACTTCTATATAGGGTTTTCTCTTCCCTTCAGTAAGACATATCTCAACTTCCAATTGTGTGGAGAACATTTGTATAACATGGTGCCAATAAATATTTGATTCTTAGAAATTTGTTATTAAAAATCATTTTTGCTTTTGTATTTGTAGAATTTTTCTTGAAGATATGTGGAGCATATGAGATTTTTTATTTGTATGCACCTCTGTTTTGATAATATAAAGCGATTCCATAAATGTTGTTTTACCTAAGAACAAGTATGTCTAATCTGTAACCACATACTTTTACATCCTCTGTATGGTATTGTTAACAGCTAAGCTTTCTCCTTATATGGTCAAACTAATTAAAATTTTAATCAATGAATGTTTCCATTGAAATTCTCCCCACTTCCAATGGAAGTTATTCATATTTAATTTCATTTTAGCCAAAGAGACATGTAAGAACATATAGTGTTTTCCAATTATTCCAAAAATGAAATTCGTTGTCATTGTGGTATAGTTCAATAGACATTGTGCCCTTTACAAATGAAGCAAACATAAAAAATGCATTGATCTCCTTCCACTCATTGATATGAGAGTGTTATAAAATTGAGTTCTCTAATCAATAATCACACTGTGCTTTCAAAAATGCGCTTTTACTATTTTCTAGTTTTTATTAGTTATAGATTATAAGTTTGCTTGGGTGTATAATCTTTGCTCCGCCTTTGTAGAACACTATTTATCACATGCAATTTCCTCTATTCCAAGTAGTTTTTTACACATTTCATGATTTTTTGTACCTTTTTTTTGTTTGTATAGTATTCGTTGGATTTTTTGTATTTAGCCATAGTTATTTTCTTCTCTTCTTGGAATGGTAAGAAAATTTAAGATTCTTTGTTTTATGTACTTACTTTTTAATCAAATTGCATGATAGCTAGGATGACACAAGGTCAGGTAATAACAGTCCAAAAGTTATTCATGGAGAGTATATTAGAACAAACCCACTTATAAAATATTTAATGTTCCTTTTGTTATAGTAAATGCTCCTTTTACCACAACAATGCCATCACCCATGCCATGACAAATGAAGATTGAAAAATGGATCCCACCAAAAGGTAAGCATAACAAGTTACACATTTTTCTTTCATTCATTAGTTTCCATTTAATATCTCCTCGAACAAACTTATTATTCTCTAACATCCACGATATCGAATTTGCAAGAACACAAAAAAAAATCATGGATATCTATCATTCTAAAAAATTTCACATGGTACATCAAGTTGCAAGTTATGTTGGTTGTAAGAGATATACATGTCAATAAAACAAGAAGTGGACATTCATATTTTGTATCCATTATATCAGATCCAAATTGACTCACTGTGTCAACAATACTCTGTACTATGTGCTTCTCTATATTTACTAGCTCTTGCTATAGTGTACTATCAGGACAATATTAAGTTTACATATACATGTAACATGTATTTTTGTATTCTTCATTGATATCTAATCTTATTTAAATATAATATGTTATTAATGTCATGTTCTGCCATTTTCTACTATGTAACAAACCTTGTGTCCAAAACTAAAACTTTAAACTTGACAATATCTTACTCATTAGCTTTCAAAAAATTACATTTAACTTTGGCAAGAACTTTGACGTTAAATATATACTATAGCTATTTTGTCTTCCATTTTATAGATTAATATTGTGGAATGTTTAGTACATGCTTCATTGACATCTAATCTTATTAAAATACTATAGTTAATTAATGTCATGTTGTCACATTTTTCTATTCTAATGCATATTTTGTGGCCAAAAGTAACACTTCAATTGCTATAGTTTCTTATTGATTAGCTTTCAACAAATAATATGTAGCTTAGGCAGGAACTTTGATTTTCTGCGTCCTTGTTTTTATATTGTATATGGATAGTTGCACGTCCACTTTGTGAATTATTTCAATTGAGGCAATTATTTTTTTGAATATTTTTATATGTAAAAAGTGGCTTGTAGTTCATGTATTCAATCCATATTAACATTGAGAGTCTCTCTTCATCTATAATATTAACTAAAATTATTTTGGTTGAAGCAATTTCTTTTTTTGAAACTTTAACATTTGGTGTGATTTTCTGCTACAAAATATGTGACATAAAATTATCAGAAAATGCCTTATAACTTTTCTTTCTTTTTCGCATAAAGATGAGTCTTGTTCTATCAAATTAAAATTGTAACATTTCCTATCGAGTATTTTCATGCATATTCAATGCATATATATTTCTAGAGTAACTCGTAGAAATCTTGAAAATTCTACTAAAGGCTTTATAAATTATTCCAATGCAAACAATTATTTGAGAAGATTTTTTTATATGGACAATGGCTAGCATTCACCTCATTAAATGCATATAAAATGCATTTTAAATTTTAGAGCCCCTCAATGAAAATTGTGTCATTTATATTTGCTAAATTTATGTTTGTGATTATCATTAACAAATATCAGAGTTGAGGAGAACAAACATCAGAGTTGCCTGAAGCGCAAAAACAATTGTGTTCTTGCAAAGAAGCTCTTCTAGGATTTTTTATTTCTCCTTTTCTTCTCTTTCAAATGTTTATTAATTGATACCTATTGCATATTCATAAGCTTTGTAAATAATGGTCTTATATGACTTTGAATTTATGATCTTCAAACATAGTATCAGACGAGGTTAATTTTTCTATAAATTTTCTTGTTACGCTTGAACTACTCAAAATTTTGATTTTACTTTTCATTTTAGTTATGTAGAGAATATTCCAAATGCATTTAAGTTACTCGTTATGTTAGTCCCAAAAACATACTTTGTCATATCCTTATGTCCTTGTTAAGACTTATCTTTATGGCAAAAAGAAAGAAAAGTTACATAGCATTTTTCAAAACCTTTGTCACATCATTGGCAATAGAAAATCACACTCAATGTTAAAGTTTCAACAAATTTTTTTTCTTCAACCAAAGGAGTGAACAGTCCAACCCATGCATTTACTGTTAGTCCTTTCCACCAATAAGATCGGACATAAATATTTTCAAATTATGAAAATTGAGATATATATGACAAATATATAGATAAAATAAATATAAAAAAGCAAGTTATATGATTTGCAAATTTAAATAATTTGTAATGTATTTCATATATATTTAAAGATTTTTATGTGACCCTCTAGAAATTTCTATGCATTGAATATACATTTAACTATTGGGCATGAAAATGTGACAATTTTAATTAAATAGAATAAGACTTATCTTTATGAAAAAAAGAAGAGTTGTAGGTCATTTTCAAAGAAACTTGATGTTGCATCATTGGTTGTAGAAAATTGAACCTCATGTTAACGTTTAAAAAAAAAAATTGCTTCAAAGAAAAGTGAACAATCAAAACCATACACTTACTATTCATTCTTTCAGACAAATATTTTTATATCAAACTATATATATATATATATGAAAAAATAAAGTCATATGATTGGAAAATTTAAATAAAATGTTGCATTTGCATGAATGCATAAGTATCTTATGTATGCATTATTTTATTTTTCTTAGGCTATTAGTTTGGACCGATCAACATAGTGAATTTATATTTTCAAACAAAAAGTCTATAGTGTTTTTTTATAGTTTTAAAAATATCATGTTACTTAAATTTTATTCGTCCATATTGCAAACAATCAGTGTAGAAATCAAAATTTTCTTTCTGTAAATTGTATTTCTATTCATATATTCACATCACATGCGACATGACAATAAAATTTTCAGAGATAATACATTATTATATGTTTAATTGATTGTGAATTTATTATATATTTAATTTAAAAGATATTTTTTTGAATGACAAAAAAAATCACCTACCTATCCTACGTAGTGATTTCTTTTGACTTTTTAATCTAATGTATTAAAAGCACAAAAAAATTGCCCCTCCCAAAGTTTAAAATGTGCTTATCTTTATGTTGTATATGGAAATTTGTTCGTCCACTTTGTGAATTATTTCAATTGAGGAAATTAGTTTTGTTAAGATTTTTACATGTGGATGATGGCTTGTAGTTCATGTATTCAATGCATATTAAGTGTAGAGAGACTCTCTTCATCTATAATATAAACCAAAATTATTTTGGTTGAAGCATTTTTTTTTGTTTGGTAAAAGGTCGCAGTTGATTAATTTTATTAATTTGTAAAATATAAAATCCTACTTTGAATGAGCACTGGTAGGAAAGAATCGGGAAAAGAAAAATGTATGGTCTTGCTCCTATAAAGTTAATATATAATCTATAAAATTACAGTTTGGAAACAACCATCTTGAAGGAGTATTTTGGAGTATTTTAATAATAAGTAGATTTATTGTTGACAATACTCCAAATATTGTTAGAAGTAGGAAATACTGAGAGGGGGGGTGAATCAGTATTTCACAAACTTTTACTTTTTCCCAATTATGGATATAACAAATTAACTTGAATCTTGCAAAATAAATTAAACTAAGCAAACTGAATAACAAGCATAGAAATAAAGTAAATGAACTATAACACCATGTTTGTTCTCGAGAAAACCTTGGCCAAAGGAAAAACCCAGTGGGGATGATACCCACAACTGATCCACTAATCAAAAGTATCTGGTTAAGGATGTTGACCCTGTTAGGATTCTATTATATACATATAGTGTCTATGTCCTGATTAAAGGACTCTAGGCCTTGTTAGAAGCCTCAACCCTGTTAGGAGTTGGTATTACAAAATAGGATCTTCAAAAGATGAGCTCACTGCCCAAACATGCAATATACAATGATATCTGAATACAAAGGTAAAGTACATAACCTTTTTATGTTGCCTAATAGCTTTACTATTATGATTTAGCTTTCTAGGCTCTTCGCTTTCATATACAGAGTCTGCTTACTTTCCTTCTTACAATATACAACTTCACATTACTTACAATCATAACATTAAAACATTACAACATTACAACTTCACATTACATGCTTCTTACATATATACAAGTTATTATAATTAAAAACTCCCAGTCGGCTTACAAAACATAGACTCTTTCCAAAATACAAAACTAATTCATGCTGCCTAAGGGTTGACATCTAGGATGTCATCCCTTATATGGTTAGGTCATTATTTTGATAAAAAAATAATCCCTTAACTTAATATTCACATTCTATCTTCTTGCTCTGTTCAGGTCGGCTTCAACACTGTCTCTGTAATTCTTTAATATCTTCTTTCATACATGCCATACAGACTTGCGCTTTCACATGTAGCTATGATATACATAGAATTATCCATGTTCAAGTGTGCATGCACTGAACCTTCTTTTGTGAACATCGCTAACCAAAACTGTCTCTGATTAGACTGGTAAACATTGTTGTGCTTAGACAATTTTCACTTGCGCTCATACAAAACTGCTTTCTTCTATTATGTGATTATCATGGTGATTATATGTTTCCATAATGACAAAAATATGATATCCTACTTAGCCAAATTGCCAACAATCTCCCCCTTTGTAATTGGTGGCAACATATGGGAAAATTGGCTAAGTCCCAAAAAACTTTAAGATACAAAATTGTGGTCATATATAAAAATTCACACAACTACTTATATCTCCAAATACTTATATCTCCAAAATATCTATACTCCCCCTAAGAGTATAATGGCTATACATATAATTTTATACTAATACTACTCCACCTTTGACAACAATGCAAAGGTGTTAAAAACTTATGTCAAAAATTGTTTTACCTTAAGATTTCAGGTTTGCAAGGCCGGTAGGCTTGCAACAAAATTTGCAAAATTTATCTTCAGGCTCTCTATCTCCTTGTCACATGACTTCTTTACTGCATCTAAAACACTTAGCAGTGCACATAGGCAAAGAGATGTAATTTCACATGCCTTTAGGTTTGCATAGTGAAATTTTCCATAAGATGCCTTTGAAGAAAGATATTCCTCCAATTGATTTTCAAGAATACTCAATTTTATAGATACATGCTCTCTTAATAGAGACAATATTTTCAATCTCTTCTCCTTCTCATCATTCAAAAGTCTTATATCATCATAGATTTTACTTATGTTCCTCTCAATGTCTGAGATCTTCACATTAGGGCTTGAAAAAAGGTTTACTACCACTTGTAAATTTGCCTCTTTGATTTTCATCTTCTCTGTTATCTCTGATATATGGTTTTATGATTTTGTACACTAAGTGTACAATGCTTTTCCTCTTTCCAAACATCTTCTTAATTCTTTAATACAAATATCTAGATTGTCTATATCATTTCTAATATTCTGACATACATCTTAAAATATTTTGGCATCATGAGCTGCTAGGGATTTTATTGTGGCTATATCTGATAGGTTAGTGAATTTTGTATCAAAAGCTTTCACAACCTCTTTTTCTTTTCCCCGTGGATTTGCCTCACTTATTTGAGTAGATATTATGCTTTGTAGTTTCTCAGTCACCTCAAGTAATATTCCTTCTAGGATTTTCACCTTCTTATTCTTGCCAATGATCTTGTTCAAAGATGAGATCAACTCTATTTGATCATCATCATAAACTTCTTATCCAAGACTAGCAAACATTGATCCAATCTATTGTTTTTGTACTGATTCTACTGCTTCCTTGGGCTTAGGAATGATTATTGTCTGCTCCTTAGGAGCTTCCTGTTCTATTACTACTACATCAATCTATGGTTCTTCTTATGTTACTTCTACCTCTTCTTCCTTCCTTGTTTCAATTTCTTCTACCTCATTTACTACCATGTCTTATTGCTCATCAACCGAATTGTCAACAATGTCTTCAAATAGATTTTCTTCATTGTCCAGAGTGATGTTTGTTCCTTCTATGGTCATAGACTCATCCTCAATATTAATAGATGGTGGTTGTGCTAGTTATGGATCTATTTGATGCTCTACTTTAATCTCTTGATTAGATTCATTAATGTTCTTACTAGGTCCAGATGTCATGACCTTCACAATCACTTGCTCTGTTTCCCTGTTTATTTCTTCATAGTTACCTCCCATTATTAGTATAGTTCTTCTTTTCTTTCTTAGATGGGTGCTAAGATTCTTCATGATCTCCTTAAAGTTTTCTTCATCTTTCATAACACACAATTTCCTCACATATCTTTCTCTAATCCCATTGTCTTCCTTTGTTGCTCTCTTTTTCCTGTTTACTAATTTCTCATACAATTCATTAGGAATCTTTCCTTTAATGTCATTAAATTTATTATCTTCTAGTATCTATTGGACTACAACTGATTTGGAATCTAATTGAAGAATCTGTGATTGCAAGATCACTGAGAAGTTGTTGATTAGATATGTAATATGATTAAATCAGTATTATGTTTTCATTGATGTTAACTAGCTTGACAGTACTTATCTTGTAAGTTACTATACCGAGACATCTGAAGAAAGGTGAAAAAGATGAAGAACAGAGAAATCTACATGAGGAAAGATGTACATGATAGATGAGGATAAGGAACACATTGAGTAACTTGTTGATGAGTCTATGACTTGATGATATTGACTTTATTATGTTGCATTCATCTATGATGAAGTATAGAGCTAAAAGACACAAAGCAGTGTTGTTGGTAAATGAATAATTTCTAGTATACACCGATGAAGTGTAGTGTATACCAATCACAATATTAATTGAGCAGTGTTCACTGACCCATTTCTTTGTTAACCAAGTGGAACATAATGAATTAAATGATTAGTTTAGCTGATAAGATTGATGAGCTGGCAAGAGTATAACATCAAGGTAATGGATAAAGTTTGTTACATAGATCGACGACTGATGAAATTCAAGAAAGATCTAAAGGATGAGAATCAAATGTGTTATTGACATAAGTACCGAGAAATTTTGAAGTGGTAAAATCTATGAATGTGGTTAAGCGGAAAAATCTAATGGTGGAGAAGAAAATGATTTACCCGTCTATATAAGAGAACAAAATTTCTTTATGAAAAATGCCGAAAGAAGTAGAAGCTATAGGAATATCACGTGAACAAGGTTTTCATGCATTCTGATCATACTGGTTAAGTAAGAACTGAGATGTAGAACAATTACCAAGCTACAGAGAGTAATTATCGACAGACAGTAAGTTGATATAGTATTGAATCTGAAGTGAAATATTGATCTGTAATCTGCAATTGAAGTTGTATTAAGGCAGATCATTTACTGCTACATATTTAACCATTGTATATAGTCAAAATATCTTAACCGAGTGGACTCTGAAAGTCTTATGATGTATCATTCATAGAATGAACATTGTTATCATGTCAACCCCATAGTGAATGCTGCTTGGACGATAACTTCTAGTCTAAAATCCTCTAACAAGGTCACACCTGACAATGTGTTTGTAAACCTTTAACAAGGTTGGGTCTTAACCGACCTCACTTTAGAAGAGTGAACAATTTTGGGTTGTTGGTCCCAGGTGGTTTTTCCCTTTATAGGGTTTCCACATTAAATCTCGTGTTATGTGTTGATTGTGATATTTGTTTGTTATCATTCTTTACATGTTACATGTTAGATTTGATTGGTAACTATTATTGTATTAGAATGGTAATCGGTAAAAGCACAGATAGTGAAAGTAATTATTGTCTATCGACGAGCAGGAATTGAAGAAATAGTTTTGAATTATACATTTTGTTTTGGGACACTGGATAACTGATTCACCCCCCCCTCTCAATTATTCTAACAATTGGTATCAGAGCACTGTGTTGCTTGGAACAGAGTTTTAAGGACTTAAGCACAAAGCTCTCAAGATGTATAAGAGGGAAGTACCAAAATTGAACAAAGAGAACTTCTTATTATGGCAAAGCAAAATGAAGCTGTACATATCTAGAATTGGGAACTCTACACTAGATTTGATGGAGGATGGCTACATACAACCACCCACTGGTCCCTTAACTCTTGATCAACTGAAAGAAAAGCATGAACACAATGTTACTATGATGGAACTTGCTGCTGCCTATACTGACGCTGAATTTGAAGATATTAAGACATGCACAAATACCAAAGCAATGTGGGATAAATTAACACAAATATACAGTGGAGATCTAAATGTCAAAAGAGCCCGAGCTGAAAGCTTGAGAGGTAGATTTGATGATATGAGAATGAAAGAAGGTGAGAACATTGTACACTATTCAAATAGACTCAAAGAAGTGGTACATGCTATTAGAGCATCTGATGGAGTAATTGATGATGAAATAGTGATAAGCAAGATTCTTAGAACTTTGCTACCAGTTTATGCAATCAAGATTTCTACAATTCATGAAACAAGAGCTTACTCTTGACACTCTAATTGGTAAACTTACAACCTTTGAATTAAACAACAACTTTGATAATAGTGTTGTTCCTTCTGTTGAATCCACTTTCATGTCTTCTTTGAAGATTGGAAAGTCTAGCAGGAATAGTAAGAATTGTGATAGTGATGACAATATCGATGATGAACTTGATGAGCTTGAAGCACTTATGGCCAGAAGATTGCCCAAAGGAAAAGGAAGGTATAGAGGTAAGCTACCTTTGGCATGCTTTAATTATAAAGAAGTCGGTCACATCGCTACTAGATGCCCTCAGAAGAAAGATGATGATAGATCCAAAGACCGATTTGAAGGAAGCTATGGGAGAAGAGTCAATAGAGGCTATCGACACAACAACAGAGACAACTGAGATGAAAAAGGCAAAAAGGTATGTTACATAGATGAAGATATTGAAACTAAATTTGATTATGAAGATGACATAGAAGTTGTATTTGTTGCTATGAAAGATGACTCAGAGGAAGAAGAAAAACATGAAGAGATAACACTAATCTCTAAAGTAAGCAGAAATGATACATGGATCATAGACAGTGGTTGTACACATCATATGACCGGTGATGTAGAGAAGTTTGATCATCTTGTTGAATATAATGGAGGATCTGTGAGAATGGGAAATGATGCACCTTGTATGGTAAGAGGTAAAGGCTCACTGATGATCAATGACATATTACAATGTGAAAATGCATACTGGGTAGATGGACTGAACTATAATTTGTTAAGTGTGGCTCAGCTAAACAATTCAGGCCACCAATTGGCTTTTGAGAGAAAAAAGGTGAAGATCTATGATGATGGAGGAAGACTTGTTGGAACTAGTACACAATCTAGAGGTAATTTATTCTATCTTGATATGGATCAGTCTTCTTGTTTATTAATAAAGGATGAAGATGCTTGGTTGTGGAATAGAAGGTTATGCCATGTGAACTTTGACAACATGATCAAGATTAGTAGAAACAAAAGAGTTAGAGGATTGCCTAACTTGACAAAACCTAATCATTCCATGTGCCATGAATGTCAGAAAGGTAAAATGACTAAGTCTAGTTTTAAAAGAAAAGACTATTCAACAAAGCAGATACTTGAGTTGGTTCATACCGATCTATGTGGTCCTATGAGAACTTAGAGCTATTCTGGTGATATATATTTTATTCTTTTTGTTGATGACTATACTAGACTGATGACTGTTATGTTCCTGAAAGAGAAATCTAAAGCTTTCAAAATGTTTAAGTGGTACAAAGCTAAGGTAGAGAAAGAAAATGGAAGGGAAATAAAATACTTAAGATTTGATAGAGGAGGTGAATTTATCTTTGATGAATTTACTAATTTTTGTAATGAGCATGGAATCAAAAGATAGGTATCTGCACCGAGGACACCTCAGCAAAATGGCATTGCTAAAAGGAGGAATAGGTCTATAATTGACTGTGCTAGAACATTAATGATACAAAAGAATGTTTCTCAGACATATTGGAGGGAAGCTATCAGTACAGCTGTGTATGTTCTTAACCGAGTACTATTGAAGAAGGACTCCAACTGAACACCTTATGAACTATGGTTTGGACACAAACCTATTGTAAGTTATTTCATAATTTTTGGAAGTAAATGCTTTATTTTGAAAGATGAGAGAAATGGAAAATTTGATTCTAAAGGAGATGAAGGGATATTTCTAGGATATTCCACTATAAGTAAAGCATATAAATGTTTGAATAAGGTTACAAAAAGGATAGTTGAAAGTACTAATGTTTGTGTTGATGAGTTTGATGAAAAGTACATAGAGGAAAGTACAAAGGAATTGAAAGACTATGGTAGATTCACTTACATTGAACATCCAGAGTATCTACCGATGCCGCAAACTGTAACAACCAGGCAGTAGGGAAACAATGCAGGACAATAGGCAACACAAACCGTGGAACAAAATGGAGCTACCGAGCAAGAAAATGACCCTGAATAGGATGAACAAGAAAGGAGAAATCAAGTTTTGGCTAGTTTTTTCAGAAGACATCATCTTGAGACATAAATCATTGTAGACAGACATGCTGGAATGCAAACTAGAAGCAAAACAAGACAAGGAACATGTCTAATTTGTGAATTTGAACCTAAAACTGTGAAAGTTTCATTAGAGAATGAAAAATGGGTTAATGCAATGAAGGAGGAAATAGAAAAAATAGAGAAGAACAAAACTTGGTCCTTACTCTGACCTAAAGATAAGAATTTTATCGGTACTAAGTGGATATACAGGAATAAATTGAATGAAAATGGTGAAGTCACAAGAAATAAAGCTAGATTGGTATGCAAGGGATATGCACAGGAAGAAGGCATTGATTATGGTGAAATATTTGCACCTGTTGCTAGATTAGAAGGAGTTAGAATGCTACTTGCATATGCTGCACACAAAAAATTCAAAGTCTATCAAATGGATGTGAAGTCAAGATTTTTAAATGGTATACTTGAAGAAGAGGTCTACATTGAACAACCTGAAGGATTTGTTGATCCTGACAATAAAGACATGGTATGTAGATTACATAAAGCTTTATATGGATTGAAGCAAGCACTAAGAGAATGGTACGAAAGATTACATACTTACTTGTTAAGTATTGGATTTGTTAGAACAAGTGAAAACAACAATTTGTATGTGAAAGGTGATACTGATGATACCATTATCATTGCTGAAATATTTGTTGATGATATTATCTTTGTAGGCTCAGATCTTGTCTGCAAGGCATTTGCTGATGAAATGCAAAAGGAATTTGAATGTCTATGTTCGGAGAAATTAAGTTCTTTCTTGGACTACAAGTGATTCAACAGAGTGATGGGATATTCATCACACAATCTAAATACATAAAGGAAGTACTGAAGACATTGGGAATGGAAGATGCTAAACTTGTGGGAACACTGATGGCTACTAGATGCAAATTGACAAAGGAGGATGAAACTACAGAGGTAAACCATACACTTTACCAATCCATGATTGGTAAATTAATGTATGTAGTTCACAGTATACCAGATATTGCACATGCTATGGGAATTGTTGCAAGATTTTCTGCTAATCCTAGAGAATCACACATGATAGCTACAAAAAGGATCTTAAGATACCTAAAGAAAATAGAGAATTATGGATTATGGTATCCTAAGGAAGGGAAGTTTGAACTGAAAGTTTACACCGATGCTGATTGGGCTGGAAATGTGGATGATAGAAAAAGCACCACCGGAGGAGCATTTTTCTTTGGTGAAAGACTTGTAACATGGACAAGTAAAACACATGCTTGTATTTCTTAGTCTATAGCTAAAGCAGAATATGTTGCTGCTGCTACTAACTATTTAAACATTGCATATATCAAACAAGTGTTGGAAAGAATGAATGAGGTAATCACTGACCCGGTGATTATATATTGTGACAACACTAGTACTATTAATATTTGAAAGAATCATGTGATGCACTCTAAGACAAAGCATATATCTATTAAGTATCATTACTTAAGAGAACAAGTGCAAGAGAAGCAAGTGAAGTTAGAATTTGTCACATCTAAAGAACAACTTGCAAATATTTTTACAAAGCCTTTACCGAAGGACACATTTGAATACTTGAGGACTAGACTTGGGGTCCGTCCCCTATCTATCGATCACTAAGGTGATCTGGATGTTGCATCAGCCTATTTTTATTAGAAGATCATTCATGTTGATGCAGTATAGTTCACACTTTGAATCATGTTCAAGGTTGTGATTAAGTTTGAAAACTTGTACCGATTGGGATATCAGTATATTGAGATACAAAGGAAGATAAAATTGTTTGTTTATTTGTTTCTTTGGCATTGCTATCAAAGGGAGAGATAAATAATATGAAAAGGAACAAGCACCAATGAGAATTATCAAAGGGAGAGACAATCTGAATGAGACAGAGTATTGAAGATTAGTTATAGAGAATAAAAACAGGAGAAATAGGAGAACTAAAAAGAACACAACTACAAAATGGTAAAGCTGTATTATTTAATACTAGTTTAGTAACGTAGTGATTAAACATATTAAGTCTATTTGACTTACAACATTTTGTTCACAAAGTTGTAGAATATATTTTTGGTATGTGTATGGTACATTTCATATTAATTGAGTTGCCATCAATGCCAAAGGGAGAGATTGTTGGACTACAACTGATTTGGAATCTGATTGAAGAATCTGTGATTGCAAGATCACTAAGGAGTTATTGATTAGATATGTAATATGATTAAATCAGTATTATGTTGTCATTGATGTCAACTAGCTTGACAGTACTTATCTTGTAAGTTACTATATCGAGACATCTGATGAAAGGTGAAAAAGATGAAGAACAAAGAAATCTACATGAGGAAAGATGTACATGATAGATGAGGATAAGGAACACATTGAGTAACTTGTTGATGAGTCTATGACTTGATGATATTGAATTTATTATGTTGCATTCATCTATGATGAAGTATAGAGCTGAAAGACACAAAGCAGTGTTGTCAGTAAATGAAGCATTTCTAGTATACACCGATGGAGTGTAGTGTATACCGATCACAGTATTAACCAAGCAGTGTTCACTGATGCATTTCTTTGTTAACCAAGGGGAACATAATGAATTAAATGATTAGTATAGCTGATAAGATTGATGAGCTGGCAAGAGTATAACATCAAGGTAATGGATAAAGTTTGTTACACAGATCGACGACTGATGACATTCAGGAAAGATCTAAAGGATGAGAATCAAATGTGTTATTGACACAAGTACTGAGAAAGTTTGAAGTAGAAAAATCTATGAATGTGGTTAAGCGGAAAAATCTAATGGTGGAGAAGAAAATGATTTACCCATCTATATTAGAGAACATAATTTCTTTATGAAAAATGCCGGAAGAAGTAGAAGCTACATGAATATCATGTGAACAAGGTTTTCATGCATTCTGATCATACTGGTTAAGTAAGAACCAAGCTGCAGAACAATTACCGAGCTACAAAGAGCAATTACAGACAAATAGTAAGTTGATATAGTATTAAATTTGAAGTGAAATATTGATCAAAAGGATTTGTATGGACTAAATATTGATTTGTAATCTACAATTGAAGTTGTATTAAGGCAGGTCATTTACTGTTACATATTTAACCATTGTATATAGTCAAAATCTCTTAACTGAGTGGACTCTGAAAGTCTTATGATGTATCATTCATAGAATGAACATTGTTATCCTGTCAACCCCATAGTGAATGCTGGTTGGATGATAACTTCTAGTCTAAAATCCTCTAATAAGGTCACACCTGACAGTGTGTTTGTAAACTGTTAACAGGGTTGGGTCTTAACTGACCTCACTTCAGAAGAGTGAACAATTTTGGGTTGCCGGTCCCAGGTGGTTTTTCCCTTTATAGGGTTTCCACATTAAATCTCTTGTGTTATGTGTTGATTGTGATATTTGTTTGTTATCATTCTTTACATGTTACATGTTAGATTTGATCGATAACTGTTATGGTATTAGACTGGTAATTGGTAAAAGCACAGACAGTGAAAGTAATTATTGTTTATCGACGAGCATAAATTGAAGAAATAGTTTTGAATTATACATTTTGTTTTGGGACATTGGATAATTGATTCACCCCCCCCTCTCAGTTATTCTAACAGTATCATATGCTTGACAACTGCATTATCCAAGTTCAATTTCTCAAAATTATCATACATATCATAGTATTTGTTTAGTTTAGTGAAATCACCTTCATTTATTATTAAAGGGTTCACTTTGTCAATCTTTGGTTTCCATTTATTTTTACTGCTTCCTACCTCCTCATCTACTTTAGTTGATGGTGTTTTCCTCTGAATAGGGGTAAAGATGGTCTTCTATCTTTTACCTGAACCTCTTGCCATTTGCTTCACTCTTTTTGCTGGTGGAGTGGTGGAGGATCTGGTGGATTTTCTTACTTCCTGCACTTCCACTTCTTTAACTTCTTCATCTGAATCCTGAATTTCTTCAATAGGGGCTACAAGAGATGTCAAGGGTGGAACTGATAAGATCTCTTTCTATCCTATATCTCTTATTGTTGTTGTAGTCTTCTTTGAAATCTCAAATTCATGCTCTGTCATGCTAGTATCTTTAAGAATTTTCTTAATAGTACTGTCTACTCTTTTCTTAGCTATCTTCTATGCCTATAGTGATTTTGTAGAGTCAAATTTCTCCTCATATGTCCCAAATATAGGACTCTTGGCATCCAAATCACTTTTAAGTAATCTTCTTATCTATCCTTCAATTTCAACTTCAAAAACTTCATATTCTAGTGGATCTACAAATTCCACTCTAGGTTCAACTGCTTCAATGAAAGTAAAGTCAGTGTCAACCAAAAAACATATCTCATTTTTGTATTTCTCCACAATAGCTGGTGGAATCCTTGATCTTTTTCTCATTTGATTCTGAAAAGTTTTGATTACCAAAGTGGCACTCTCATTCACTTTGTCTATAGGGTGTCTTAGGTACACCTTGTTTATTATGTCCATGGTATTCCTGTTATCATTCCAATCCTCTCCAATAGTATATGGAAATCTCCTTAACAAATGAAAAAACATATATGTGATCAAAGATGAGAATCTAAACTGCGAGTTCTTAGTTTCTTGATCTTCTCAAGGTACTTTGTCAGCTGAATTATCAAAATTTCAAACATGTCTATTTGAAATTTCTCAACACACATAAGATAAGATGCATGTACCATGCTAGATGCCATATCATCCTCTCTAGAACTTGCAAAAAACTTTGAGGTTAAAATCCTGCATACATATCTAACATCATCTTGTATGATCTTGCTCATTACAATCCCTCTTCCATTATAAGATGTCTTAGTGTTATCCAACATAGTTTTCTTCACATTTTTCTCATTAAAAGGAATTAATCTAGATTTAGATAGACTGGTTACCTCATGAATAAGGTCTGTGGTGATGTCTATGGCTCTATCATCTAACCAAAATTTCCCATTGTGAATCCTGCTCAAGATTATCTTAGTACATTCATTATCTTGAAATTCATAATGTAGTGTGTACTTAATGATATCAATATCTTTCAGATGTTCAAACCCTTCTTTGTATGACATGTACTATTTATATACCTTCTCATATTCCTTGATCAGATTACCATCTCCTATGGTCTCAAACTTACATTTCAAATAACTTTTTATATCTTCCAAGTGCAAAACTTCATTTGGAACGGATGACAACCCTAGACTAGGGTCTTATTCTAAAGGTTCTACTAGTTCCCTTTTTATTCTAGGTCTAACTAAATCTTTTATATGGTGAAAAATTGATGCATCCATGATTCTTATAAAACACAACTGCTTGATAGTGATTACTTAGCAAAATACCTCAGAAACACAATTTAGGGCTTTGCGTAGATCTGGCAAGAAATCCTTCTCTAAATCTTGCAAACTGCTCTTAATCTCCACTGAATCGCTCTCCTTATCACTTATAATCACTTGAATGATCAACTAATACTGATCATATGCTTTTATCCTTTAAATCTTTCAAGATTCTGAGATCACATTAAATTTCTTTGCTGCTTCATATCAAAAAGTTGTTCTTGGTTACCTGCAAAACTTCATTCTTTTCATGTACTCGCATACATTCATATAAATTCATGCACTCTTAACCATAGAATAATTACATCATATAATATGTCATACTAACTTTTCAAGACTTAATTCAATCTACTCTAACTTCTACACTATTCTAATGCTCTACTCTAATACATAATTCATGAAATAATTTCTCAAATGCTTTGAGATGAATTAGGAAATGATTCACACTTACTATTAGGTACTTCACCTGTGTGATTTCCTGGTATATTGAGTGTGCTCTCTTGATCTATGGCTTTTAAAAAAAATTCTTCCAAGTTACTACAACATCCTTTCCGACTCTTGTTTGTGTTCTCATTTCTCCTTGTATAGTTTCTAGGATTAGTGTTCCTCATGTTGTTCATTCTACAAAATCTTATTGTATGACCAAAGTTGTTGCATATCTGACAAACTACTCCATTGTTTCCATATCTTGGTCCCATTTGACTAATTTGTGTTCTGCAATTTCTAGCAATATGTCAAATCTTGTTGCATGTATAACACACAAATCCATTCCTTTTGTTCATGTCTCCAATAGGTTTCTTATTTGCATGGTTAGTATCTTTAAACATTCTACTACTATTATTATTATTAGATCTAGGTTTCTTACAATCAGTAGCTCTATGTCCAAAAACATGACAATTATAACGATAACTAGAGATAGGTTTGAATTACTTACTTGTACAATCTGTTTTCATATGTCCAAAAGAATTGCATGAAAAATATCTACCTTTGAATTCTCCTCGCATATATTTAGGTGGTTCATCTTCTTTAGGTGGATTAGGTATATCTTTAGATTTGTTAGCTTCATCAGATTTATTTTCAGTTTTTCTCTTTGAGTGTTCTGGATCTATTTCTTTACATTCCTCAATCTTCTTAGGGAACTTTTCTTCAAGATATCCAGGACCGGTTTTATCATAGCTTGGTTTCTAATAATACATTTGTTCATCAATCTTTTCATTGTTGGAATACAATTTCTCAAGATGTTGTTTAGACTGAGTCAATTCACCTTTCACAATTGTATTGTACTTCTCAAGTTCAATATACTGCAAATTTTCTTTCTCAAGTTCTAAAGTTACTTTACTAAGTTTAGACTTCAGATCTTCATTCTCAGATTTCAGATTTGATTCATCTTTGTTGTTTTCATCTTTCAAGCTTAACTTTAGATCTATAATCTTCAACTCATGTTTAAGGATCTCATTTTCTTTCTTTAGTTTTGAAACATCATCACAGTCCTTGACTTGAATTGTAGGTTCTTTCTTTGATTTCAGTTCTTCTACTTTTTCTTTTAGCTTCTCAATGTAGTTTTTCACATCTTCATATTTCTCTTTCAAAGTATCTCTTTCTTCAGTAAGAATATCAATCTGTTCAAGAGCTTCTTTAAGATTCTTCTGTAACTGATCCATATCCATAAAGATCTTACTCAAGCTATTGGGATTTCTCTGAATACATTTTTTCTGAGTAACTAAGCTCTGATACCAACTATTAGAAATAGGAAATACTGAGTTGGGGGGTGAATCAGTATTTCACAAACTTTTACTTTTTCCCAATTATGGATATAAAAAATTAACTTGAAGCTTGAAAAACAAATTAAACTAAGCAATTTGAATAAAAAGCATAGCAATAAAGTAAATGAACTCATAACACCATGTTTTTTCTCGAGGAAACCCTGGACAAGGGAAAACCCCGGTGGGGATGATACCCACAACTGATCCACTAATCAAAAGTATCTGGTTAAGGATGTTGACCCTGTTAGGAGTCTATTTCATACATCTACTGTCTCTACCATGATTAAAGGGATCTAGGCCTTGTTAGAAGCCTCAACCCTATTAGGAGTTGGTATTACAAAATAGGATCTTCACAAGATGAGCTCATTGCCCAAACATGCAATATACAATGATATCTGAATACAAAGGTAAAGTACATAACCTTTTTCTACTGCCGAATAGCTTTCCTATTCTAATTTATCTTTCTAGGATCTTTGCTTTCATATATAGAGTCTGCTTGCTTTCCTTCTTACAATATACAACTTCACATTACTTATAATTATAACATTACAACATTACAACTTCGCATTACATGCTTCTTACATATATACAAGTTATTATAATTAATAACTTCCAGTCGGCTTACAAAACATAGACTCTTCCCAAAGTACAAAAATAATTCATGTTGCCTAAGGGCTAACATCTAGGATGTTGTCCCTTATATGGTTAAGTCATTATTTTGATAAATCCCTTAACTTAATATTCACATTCTATCTTCTTGCTCTGTTTAGGCCGACTTCAACACTATCTCTATAATTCTTTAATATCTTCTTTTGTACACGTTGTACAGACTTTCTCTTTCACATGTGGCTTTGATATACATAGAATTATCCATGTTCAAGTGCACATGCATTGAACCTACTTCTATGAACATCACTAACCAAAACTGTCTCTGATAAGACTGGTAAACATTGCTGTACTTAGACAATTTTCACTTGCGCTCATACAAAACTACTTTCTTTTATTATGTGATTATCATGGTGATTATATGTTTCCATAATGACAACAATCTGATATCCTACTTAGCCAAATTGCCAACAAATATGTTTGTTTCTTTATCCAAACATACCTCCACCTCTGAACCAATAAAACTTCCTTTGTCAAAAAATTTCATCCTAACTAAGTGATCCCAACTTGCATTTGTTAGAAGAACCATGCAAAATCATAGGCATAATTATTAGTAAAAAATGTGATAAACTAATCTAGCCTAACATACAATATTACTTTTCCTTCTGAAATATTTAGTTGCTAATCACAAAATCTTAGAACCAACAACCTACTAATTTATAACTTTTCTAAGCCACTTTTTTGTTAAAAAGAAACCATCATGAGCATATCCAATTTTTTAATTTCAAGCTTAACACTTAATATGAATTCTCAAAAAGGTTAGCTTCAAAACTTCTAGATGACTTAGTATTTGCGAGAGCCCTACTAACACCCTTCTTTGATGAAAGATACCCTAAAATTTATTAGTCTATCTACACATCTTGATAAACACAAATGTAAATGAGTTTATAAAACTTAGCTAAATCATAGTTATTGGAGTTGATGAGAAAATAACCCACAACTCCCAAGAACACCTACATGCAAACACCTACCACAGAAAGAGAGAAGAAAAAGCTATGGAAGCCTGAACACAAGGATCCATGAAAGATGAGACATTCTCTATATGCAAAAACAAAAGTTGCAATACAATAAGAATGAATATTTTTTTTACAAGAGAGATAAATCCTTATAAAAGGAGATCAAAACCCTAAAAGAAAACCTAGCTTGTATAATAATAATTAATAAAAGAATTAATCATTATATGCCTAAAGTTTAGCTTAATTAAAGAAAGAGATAATAAGTGACTTAATAATTAAATCAATATGATTTAATTAATTAGAAAAACAACTTATTACTCTAATACCCCCCTTAAGATAAACTTAGGGAGTAGCTAAAAACCTAGAACATCTATTGAAAGCAAATGGGTCCCAATAATAAAGGCCTGATTAGGTACTTAAGTACAAAAGAGACTCTTTATAAAGAAGAGAAATAGAGAAAACCACATGGGAAAAACTCTACTCCAAAAAGAGACGAAGACTAGTTGAAGGACTGAAGAAGCCTCCAAAACTAGGGAATGTTCTAGAGAATAGGAACAAAGAATAAACATGTAGAACACCACTGAAGCAAGAAGGTGAAAACTTTGTCAAGAAGTAACTACTGATCTGAAGAACCTCCATTGAAATAGAACATGACTAGGTAGAGAAGACTGTAATCTGTATGAGTTCCCTCAAATGACACTACTCGAATCAGGAGGCAAACAAGTAAACTTGAAGATACAGGTGGCATAAAACACCAAAGCCTGAAGAGCTAATTAATCAAAGATGGAAGATTTCCTTGAAAAAATAGGAATGAAAGAGTGTCCATATGGTAAATGATCCATCTCAACGGAATGCATAGGTACCCAACCACTACATCCACCTAGTACATAGGATGAAATACTGAATACATAGCTCACTCCATTGAACCAAGGAAGTAGAAGAATGAACTATATAAACTCCCCTATAATGCTAACAAGGGAGAGGTGACAGGTACACTGAAAAGATTGGCCAATAAGAATTGCATCATGAAGAACCAAGAACATCGAAGGTGTAGACAAAGTAAAAACACATATAAATACATCCTAAGGCTAATGTCATGGAAGGAACACTCACATGACAAAGGTAGATGGAAAACAAAGGAAAACATCAAACCCCCCATGACACTTTATAATGGAGTGCAAGTAAAAAAGATACAAACATGTGCAAGATCCCAAGCATGCAAAATAATGACACTTTATCTCAGTGCATTTTCATAAAAGCATGCTTACAAAAGATGTATACAATTCTCAAAGAAGATAGAGGGGTGTAGAAAAATGAATAAAAACCAAAGATGAGCCATCCCATACAGGGAAGAGATCCCAGGACTTGAAGCATCTAAGATATTCATGAGAGTGCATAAATGCAAAAAATGGAATAAAATATACATGTAGTAGAATCTAGAAAAATGACTCATAGCACTAGAAATTTCATAGAACAATCTTTCCAACAATATCTCATTTTCTGAAAATGGATTCTAGATGCACAAGATATGGTTCCCACAGTGCCAAAAGGAACTTCTAGCTTTCACAGAAAAAGCCATAAAAAATGCAAAATGAGAAATTTAAACCTCCAGATTTGGATAGATCTCATAAAGAGCTTTTTGACAATATCTTATTTTCCCAATTTTGACATCGTATGCTCAAGTTATGAACAAAAAACCATAGAGTGCTCTAGAAGGGCCCAAAATGTGCATGGAAAATGTTGATGCAGTGCTAATGTAAGCAAGTCACAGGCCTAAATTTGATAGTCAAATGGTTGTCATTGCAAGAAAATGATAGGGCTTGGGGGCCAAAAATTTTGAGCCATGGTCATGTGGTGACCGGGGGCTAGCGGCTGGGGGCTAGAGGTTGGAGCTCCTGGGCATCAAGGTGACCCATGATTGACATTATGGGAGCTACACATTTGGTAATTACCATGACATAAAATGCCAGTGGTGACCGCATGGGTCCCGATGTCCATGGCGTTCACTAGTGGTGACACCGACGGTGATCGTTGAACGGTGACCGCGGGCTGCCAAGAGGTTACTGCGGGCCGCCAGGTGGCTATCGGATGGCACATCCAAATAGATTTTTTTTTCAATGTGCATTGGGGTTCATGCCAAGGCCATACATCTTTGGTGCAATTTTATTTTTTCCTCACATTGCAAAGTTGTCCAAATTAAACAAATTTTATATGGAAATAGGGAGTTTTTTGTCACTCTAAGATCAACAGTGAGGTTTGTTTGATCCCAAAGTGACCTGAAACAAAGGTCCCCCCAGATCCAACACAAAACCTTTGAAAATTATAGATTTGATGAACAAGCTCGAATATCTCAAGAAGAGAACATGGGCATGAAGATCTGAAGCTCTAATACCATATTGGAGTTGATGAGAAAACAACCCAAAACTCCCAAGAACACCTGCATGCAAAAACCTATCACAAAAATAGAGAAGAAAAAGGTATGGAGGCCTGAATGCAAGGATCCATGAAAGAGGAGACATTCTTGATGTGAAAAAACAAAAGTTACAATACAATAAGAATGAATGTGTTTTTGTTTACAAGAGAGATTGATCCTTATAAAAGGAGATCAAAACCCTAAAATGAAACCTAGGCTACATAATAATAATTAATAAAAGAATTAATCATTATATGCCTAAAGTTTAGCTTAAGTAAAGAAAGATAATAAGTGACTTAATAATTAAATCAATATGATTTAATTAATAAGAGAAATAACTTATTACTCTAACAATAGTTACCTTTAAGAACCAACATGACTATCATCCTTATCTATTCAATTATTACAGGGAAATAATCTTAGAACCATTGTACCTATCCAACCTTCCTACCATACTTCCATGGAAATCCACTGACTAGATCACTTGACTCTTTATTAATTAAGGAATGAAGTAGAAGATCCCTTAGCTCTTTCAACACTATCAAAATGCTATAACTAATTAATAAATCACCATGGAAATATCATAACAAGGCTTGCTAATATTCCTGAATAAGGGTAATGACATCTAATCTCAAAAAAATCATTTTACCACCATGTTTGTTAAAATAAAGATTTCCCTATCCATTCCTAAATTGTAAGATAATTTTTAAGAATTGTGTGGTAAAAAATGTGGTCTTCTTCAAGCCAATTATACAAGGTTGTTGATTAACACTTAATCATGCTCTTACTTTGTTCTCAAATTACTTATTCCATGAGACCTTGTCTATAATTTCTCAAACTTAACTAATACACTTCTTATATCTTCTCCAAATAACTCAGTCATTGGAAAAAATACTTACATATGCGTATAAGTGTGTGTGTCTCTGTGTGTGTATACATCTCAATTAATCTTCATATCTAAATCTTAATCTTAGATTTTTTGGAAATTCTATTGGAGGAATTCTTCCTGAATTTATCAAATTAATAACAACCTCACCAAAATACTAAAATAAAATCCCATCATTCATTCCATTTATTCAAACCTCATATTTATTTATAAACCAATCCTACTTATTCTAATCATGATTTAGGGGAGCTAAACAATGTGTTTTTCCTTTCCAAGTGCTACTTTATTCAATCCACTAAATAGTAACCTAAATGATGCAATCCTTTTAATCAAATATTATCATACTACCAACACTCAAATGGGTACTTCAGAATAAATCATTCTACCTAGGGGTAGATAGAAGATTTGTTACCAAGGACTAACATTTTTATAACCAACCAATGAAGAAAGGAGAAGAGAAATTGGAGCGAGAGTGGGAGTGGGAGAAAATTTGAATAGGAGTGAGACTGGGAACAATGGCAAAGTGGGAACAATGGCAAAGCAAGTTTGCAGGCTGGAGGATCATGACAGGTAGTGGGTGTTTTGTTGGACTTGGGGGGTCAGGCTAATGGAAAGTCAATAGAATTTTGGAAAAAAGTGGGGCTTCAAAGATGGGGACCCATGGGGTGATAGTGTGTCTTTAGACCCGAGAGGTGGAGAATGGGAACACAATTATCTTGAAGCTTAGGGCCAAGCAGATTCACATCAGATTGATAGTCCTTGGTTGGCATTGTTTGGGAGAAAACCAACTAGTAAATCTTCTCTACCAAAAGTTAATAACATCTCCAATCCATCTAAAGGTGATTTTGTGATCTTCATCCCTGATCAGGTTTTCAAACAAACCATTGATTTGATGGATTTAATGTTGGTTGGAAAGTTTGTTGGAACCCTACTGAACATAGACAATGTTTTTCATTTTATTGAGAGAGGATGGTTTCTAAAGGGTCAGTTGGACATAGAAGCTATGCCCAAGGGGTTCTTTTCTTTCTCCTTCATGAACAAGGAGGACCTGCCCAAAGCTCTTTGTGAAGGCCCTTGGGTTATGGGTAAGTCATATGTGGCTCTGCGAAAATGGGGATTGAACCTTGATCAGAATGATTCTTTCTTGGATTTTTCTCTTGTGTGGGTTAGACTTCCCGAACTCCCTTTGGAATACTAGAGTGAAAGTTTCTTTAAGGGGATTGCTAATGTGTTTGGAGAAATTTTATCCCTGGATCTAGTAACTACTTCAAAATCAAGTCTGGTGCACGCCAGGATTTGTGTTAATTTTTACAATACTAAAAATTTACCAGTGACTAAAGAATTGGTGTCCAAGATGGGAAAATGGCAACAATATCTAGAGTTTGAATCTTTACCCTTTGCCAGTTTTAATTACAAAAAAATGGGTCACTAGCCCAAGAACTATCTGTTAAAAGCCAACAAGATGAAGGATAATCAGAAGGTTGAGGCTAAGAAGAACAATACTGAGTGATGACCAAAAAGTACCATTATTAATTATGTTTCTAAAGAATCAGTAAAGAAAGATGAGGAGGAACAAAATAAAGATGAAGGGCAGAAGAAGGGGTCCAGGTAATAATACAAAGGATTCTATTGATCTTGGCCCTATGGAAGATAGTGTGTCATCCCAGGTAGAATTTGGTATTAGGAGTCTTCCTTCTCCATGAATGAGGGGCACTGATGTTGTCTTAGACTTGAAATCAACCAGTCTGTTCCCCCGAGGCATGATCTAGAGAGAAGTAAGGGAGGATTCCGACAAGACTTTGAAGGAACTATAGAAGATATTAAGGAGGGAAATAAATTTGAACATAATGACATCCTCCAGAAGGTGGAGAATGTTTTCCCCATCTATTTTATAGAGATGAAGTTTAATGGTAACCATACATAATAACTCAGCCAAAATAACCCTGGACACAATAACCCCGCCATAATAACCCAAGGACACAATAACCTAGGGTCACAATAACCCATGGTCAAAATAACCCATGGAAAAAATAACCCATGGTCATTTTAGATCAAGTTAGTATGCTAAAAAAGGGATTGTGAGGCACCATAGAGGATATTTAGGTCATTTGTAGACCATATATCCATCATATACCCCTAAAATAACGTTAAAACATCTTTAATATGCTTAAATAACTTAAAAAATGGTAAATAATTATATAAATGTTAGCCTACTTTTAGCACCAAGTTTTAAACTCTTAGAAAATTATGTCACATGGAAGGTCTTCCTAATTTGTTTCAGTTTGTCATGGGTTTTATTACTAACGGTGTCTTTGTAATGCTTAATTGGTGAAAAAGTGATGCCCCTAGAATGTATTGAACTTGAACTTTGAATCTCAAAGTTCAAAGTTCGAAGTTTGAAATGTAATTTGTGAATTTCAAAGGTTCGAGATGCATGTTCCAAAGGTCAAAGATCACGTTTCCAAAATAAAAGTCCAAAATTCAATTTCATGGGTTCGCCTTGTTGGGTTTGAAGCACAGATTCAGATTTGTAGATCCAAAAGAAATAAATCTAAAGATTCAAGGCCCAGAGTTATATTTAGATAGTGCCATAGCTCAATATGTAGAAGGAAAATTGTAAAGGTTGGGCCAACTCATGAAGGTACCAAACAGATTGTTTTATGGAATGCCTACAAAGTATTTAGGTACTACACATGCATGAAGAGATACACATCTGGATAGCCTGAAAGGCTATTATAATATAAGGCATGTGTGAATGTGATTGCCAATTAGTTAGAGAAGATATCTCTGGAGGACACATGGCTCGCGGGTTCCAGTCCTGAACTCTCTCATACACGCAACAAAGTAGCTCAGCCCACAACGCATTAATGGTATCAGAGGCAATGTTATCTATCCTCATCCAAAGGGTGTCTCTTCTCAATAAACATAGATAACTTTAGGAAATCCTCACTAAGTTTCCTATGAATGGTAAAAATGCACATGATAGTATAATGTGGTGATTAGCTATGATATGTTTGATGAAATGTCAAATAGGCAAGGAGGCCCGATACTGTTACAGAGTCTATCACCTGATTACGATCATGCGGTAACAAGTATGAACTCATAAATAGTGCAAACAAAAAGCAATGATGATCACAAAACCTCCTTGGCAGGATCATGTGCTTTCATAGCATCACAACTCTTTGAGATGCATACATTGGCTAGGAAAATTGGTTTTGTGAGTATGTTCTCATTCAAAGGTGTCCATTCATGTGTGATAACCTGAAAGTGCCATGTGTATTTCCCTGCCTACAAAGTCAACCAATGCAAAGCCCCACAGTGATAATGCATCTACCATATGTCTCTTAGCATGATATCTCCAACTCAGACCACGATTGAACTCATTCGAATTTAACAAAAGCAACAAATAGCCCATGAAATACGTACAAGGGATGTGTGCAAAGTATTCGATAAAATCTCAATACAATCAGAATGTTGTATAGTCTATGATCAATGGGTTTTGAAGGAACTCTCGACAGTTTTGAGAGAAGTGAACAAGAAGACATGTTTCTCTTTGTTCTCAATGCCACTGTGAGCAGCATCAGAATATTCAATAAAGAGGATTTTCACTTAGATAAGGACATAGAATTTTCTTTCAACTGATTCTAGAATGGGATCAATCTCATAAAGTAGGACAAAAACTATTCAAAGGTCTATTTGACATTGCAATCAAGGATGTGGACACGTCTGATATAAAAGATCTTATGCAAGAATTCCATCAGAGGATCTCACAAATATGCAGCAGATCACAAGGGAGTTTCATATTTTTTGAAAATGTACAATGGAAAGGTTGAGATTTCTGCTATGGCTCGTTAATAATAGAGAAAGCCTGAGCGAGATAGTAGAAACAGTAGTTGAAAGAATCGATTCTTGCTATGATAGGGGATTCACCTTCTTGAGGGATTTGAAACTTATTATAGCTCAAATTGTAGCAACAGACTGGACTTCTATTGACAACAAGTGAGTTGTTATAACAGTTGATATTCTGAGGTGAAATCTTACGTCTGCAGTCTACATGAGATGCCTTTCTGTGACAGAAACAAGTGAAGAATTTAGAGCTTGAGATAACTTCGACACACAGCAAGAAGTTCTTGATTTTCCTATTGTTGTCAGTGATTCTACATGGAACATAAGTGATACAGGGGCGAGATCACATCCATTTGGTTCCTTGTCCTGGCTCCAACAAATGGCATCGGGCACCAGACATGTTACAGAGAAGACATTTATTTAGTTCCTGCTTAATTAACAACTGTTTGTATGTTGCAGTTAGAGTTGTGTATGAGGGAAGATGGTTCTTGAAAGGCCTTGGATCTTAGTTTCAAGTCATGAGTGCGATGCATGTTCCTACAACCAATCACCATTCCTCAGTGTATGATGGTGTGGTTCAAGGCTGGCGTAATCCCAGTGTCTCCCTTAATGTGATTGAGGAGAATATGTCAATGCCGAGTATGATTTAAAACTTGCGAGTAAAGTAGAAACTATTTTGTTTTGAATAGATGCATGAGTTTGCAGTATTGATTGGAAATAGAATATTAAAGCCCGACAATGGTGAAACTAAGAACCAATCGTGCATGCTAACGATAATTGGACATCACCCAAAATTGTGAATTTTGGGTCAGAGGGCTCGCAGTTCAACTCAAAAGTTACCCTCAGCCATAGGATTGGGACATCTTCAGAATTGTATGATTTCAGAAACTCAAAATGTGGCCTGATAATTAGAAGGAGTGCCTTGTACAAGTTGCAAGTCTCTGTCTGGCAACATGGGAATGTTGATCAAAATGTACCATGCTTCATGTCACTTGATAGCAACGTTACAGTGATGAGACTAGAGATTTTTTTTAACTCAGAAGAATTACATGGGCAATTTAGTGGTCTGCACCATGCTGGCCCGTGCTCTCAGACACAGAACAGGGCTTAGTGACAAAGAATAATAACTAGCATCCCATGTAATATAAAATCAGAGAAGCTATAAGAGCTCATGACAGGTGTCACCGATGTAGTGTGCTTAAGTGACCTTTACACTCAAGATGAAACATAGTGACTATAATCTTATAGTGTTGTATTTATTAGCAACATTATTAGGAAAGATTGGAAAGATAAGAGTCATGGGGGAAAACATATAAGAAATGGAAATTATCAATTACCGACTTCTCCAAGATTCAGTTACATAAATGAAAAGTAATTTATCAGAAGGGATGGAGTTAAATATTTGAAAGAAATAGGAAAGAGGGGTTCTTCTTTTTCGGGTGGTTAGTTGACTACAGGAAGGAGGGTAGAGGATTTTAGAATTAAAAATTTGTAACATGAATAAGGAAGGAAATAATATTTCTATTTTTGTGTAGCTTGTAAATGTTGTAGGGATACAAATGATCCATCGGTCATTTTATCAAATGTTAAAGAATAAAGGGAAAATATTTATATTTAATCTGTAGGTTTGATATGTGTTTTTCTTATTGAAATAAATCTATTGGTGATTCTGATCAATTTTAAACATTGTCCTGCTCATTCTGTCAGGTTCATGTATAAATCATGGAGTCAGTTGGCTTTATGCTTCATACGCATAAGATAAAGTTTTGAATCTTTCTTTATTTCTCTGTATTGGGAAGGTTAAATTGGTGGTAGGTTAGCCATTCTTTTGTTCATTTCCCATTCTTTAAATTTTAATCACATTCAATCCATGTTGATGAATGAATGTTAATGCCTTTGTGTCTTCTGGTTAAAGACATACCCAATGTTTTATTCGTTGTAAATTTTATGAAGGGCGCTGAGCCTTCGTATCAAAACTCAGAGAGTGCTTGCACATTTCATTGCAAGTAACTCAATTGTTAGTTACAGTTTGTCTTTCAGTTTTGGGCATTTAGAGTTATTTGTGAAGGTTGTTTTCGAAGACAAATTTGTTTACTAACAGATTTTTGGTGACTCTACTGGGGACCCAGAAATGAAAGATCAATGCTTTCTTGCCTCAGTATTTTATTTATTTATTTTTTATCTCTAAAAGAGATTGGCGACTTTGTGTTCAAACTTGGTGAAGCTTTGGTAAAAGAGTTCCAGTGCTCTCTTTGTCAAAAATTTGAGGGTGTCTCCTCGAGGATGGAGGTTGGTGACTCTGTTTCTTTTTGGTAGAAGAAGTCTAGTATTCAATGGCTTTGGTTGCTGCACAACCATGAGGGGGCTTGCATAGGGCCTTTTGCATTGCCTAAATATTCATCTTTGCCCAAAGGGGCGATAGAATATCTCCCTAAGTTTAGTGAGGATAAAACACGTGATTCAGATGACCACATCAAAGCGGTTATAGTCGCTTGTGGGATTCTTGGTGTGCAAGAAGAGAGTGTCTTTGTCAGATTGTTTGTTGGGAGTCTCACTCAAAATGTTGCTAATTGGTTTCAGAACTTGTAGAATGGTTTTATAACTTGTTGGGATGACCTTAAGGTGAAGTTCCTTAGAAGATTTGAGCCTACAGTTGATGTTGGTAAGTTTTTGTTGGGTTTCTTTCAGATCCAAATGAAGGAGAGTGAAACTATGAGGGATTTTGTAGATACATTCAATAGATGTGTTGGTAAGATCCCTCAGATTGGAAAACCAATTGAGAGTAATCAGATGTGCATTTTTATTGCTGCAATGGAAATTGAAATTAAATTTTTGTTAAAATGTCTGAAAGTGCAAAGATTAGAGGATGCACAAAGGAAAGCTATTGAGTTGGATGATGATTTACTTCTAAGTGGGTTAAAATCTGCGAAAGTATCCCAAACAAAGGTCTGCCTTTATGAGCAGCACTGTTATCCCAAGACAAAACCTACACGTAAGAGGTTGGTCCTAAAAGCAGTAGAACTAACACTACCTACCTCTCTTTGTCAAAATTTTACAGTCTTTAATGGTGTGGATTTGCAAGTATTTCCTACAGTTGAAAGTCATCCTAATATTTTAGGGACTTATTATGTACATGTTGAAAATAATGATGATTATGTCTCACCATCAGATGATTTTATAGCTTGCATAGGTGTACCTCTTTTTGAGAAGAAACTTGGTGATGAAAGGTTAAATGAAAATCTATCAATGGTTACCTTTCCTCCAGAATTTGAGTCTTTTACCTTTGATGTTTTTGATGTCTTCCCAGCCATCAATTTTGGTTGAAGGAACATAGTAGATCAACAAAAGCAAGTTGAGACGAATGATGAAGAAATGCAAAAAAATCCTCTTCTTGAATCTTTTTCATTCAATTGCACATCACATCGAGAGGAATGTTTGCAATCTAAGGTATTGGTGGGGCATCAAGACCTTTTAAACGAGGTGGCTAATTATGTTGTGCAACCAGTGGTTTTATCAACATGAGAAATAGTTGCAGCCCCAAGAATGGGAGAATCAAATAGATGCTCAAAAGGAAATTAAGGTAAACTCATTCATCCCTACGTCTTCACATATACAAATTGAAATGGAGGTTTTCAAAATTATCTATGAAGATGAGCTCCCAAATAGCTCTCCCACAATAGAGGCTTTTTATTTTGAAGATAAGTTTGATGACTTCTATATTGAAGACAAATTTTTAGCAAGTCTGATTTTAGATTTTGACAAAGACATGCATGAAAGACACTTCCTCAAACTTCCCCCTATCAAAGGCTCAATTTATTTTTCTAAGATGGAGAGTATTGGTGTTCATGATGTATTCCAACACAGTCAAAATTAGGACAAACTATTGCGACATTAAGTTTACGATAAGAGATGGCTCTTCGGATCTAACGTAATTTCCTTGAAGTTACTGCATTACATTGTTGTTAGGTCTCTTCTCACAATGGCCATAGGATGCTTTCTTGGAATGACACCTCTTTTATGGCAGTAGTTATTCCGCACCGACAGATAATTCTCACAGCCAGTCAATGGCTTCACATGAGCAGCGAGAGGCATCTTTAGAGGTATGGGCTGCTAGCCCTGTCTTTTGTAAGTAATTTTTGTTGTACTGGTTAGTTTAGGTGTTTAAGCTTGTTTTCAGTTTGCTTAGTTTGGGTGTTTTGTTTTAGTAGTTGTCCTGTTTTCCCTCTGTCCTTTCAGCAAGAAGCTCCATGTTCTCCATTTTAACCTCGAATCTGTTGCCCATGGTACAAGGCACTGGTATTTTACCATAGATTGCTGGATTCTTCATGTCCCTCACAACCCATATCCCCAGTCAGAGCTAGCTGTTAGCCTACTTTTAGCACCCAAGTTTTAAACTCTTAGAAAATTTTGTCACATGGAAGGTCTTCCTAATTTGTTTTAGTTTGTTGTGGGTTTTATTACTAACGGTGTCTTTGTAATGCTTAATTGGTGAAAAAGCGATGCCCCTAGAATGTATTGAACTTGAACTTTGAATCTCAAAGTTTAAAGTTTGAAGTTCAAAATGTAATTTGCAAATTTCAAAGGTTCGAGATGCATGTTTCAAAGTTCAAAGATCATGTTTCCAGAATAAAAGTCCAAACTTCAATTTCATGGGTTCACCTTGTTGGGTTTGAAGCACAGATTCGGATTTACAGATCCAAAAGAAATAAATCTAAAGCTTCAAGGCCCAGAGTTATATTCGGATAGTTCCATAGTTTAATATGTAGAAGGAAAATTGTAAAGGTTGGGCCAACTCACGAAGGTACCAAATAGATTATTTTATGGAATGCCTACAAAGTATTTAGGTACTACACATGCATGAAGAGATACACATCTGGATAGTCTGAAAGGCTATGATAATATAAGGCATGTGTGAATGTGATTGCCAATTAGTTAGAGAAGATATCTCTGGAGGACACATGGCTCACGGGTCCCAGTCCCGAACTCTCTCATACATGCAACAAAGTAGCTCAGCCCACAACGCATTAATGGTATCAGAGGCAATGTTATCTATCCTCATCCAAAGGGTGTCTCTTCTCAATAAACATAGATAACTTCAGGAAATCCTCACTAAGTTTCCTATGAATGGTAAAAATGCACATGATAGTATAATGTGGTGATTAGCTATGATATGTTTGACGAAATGTCAAATAGGCAAGGAGGCCCGATACTGTTACAGAGTCTATCACCTGATTACGATCATGCGGTAACAAGTATGAACTCATAAATAGTGCAAACAAAAAGAAATGATGATCACAAAACCTCCTTGGTGGGATCATGTGCTTTCATAGCATCACAACTCTTTGAGATGCATATATTGGCTAGGAAAATTGGTTTTGTGAGTATGTTCTCATTCAAAGGTGTCCATTCATGTGTGATAACCTAAAAGTGCCATGTGTATTTCCCTGCCTACACAATCAACCAATGCAAAGCCCCACGATGATAACACATTTGCCATATGTTTCTTAGCATGATATCTCCAACTTGGACCATGATTGAACTCATTCAAATTTAACAAGAGCAGCAAATAGCTCGTGAAATACGTACAAGGGATGTGTGCAAAGTATTTGATAAAATCTCAATACAATCAGAATGTTGTATAGTCTATGATCAATGGGTTTTGAAGGAACTCTCAACAGTTTTGAGAGAAGTGAACAAGAAGACATGTTTCTCTTTGTTCTCAATGCCACTGTGAGCAGCATCAGAATATTCAATAAAGAGGATTTTCACTTAGATAAGGACATAGAATCTGCTTTCAGCTGATTCTAGAATGGGATTAATCTCATAAAGCAGGACAAAATTTATTCAAAGGTCTACTTGACATTGCATTCAAGGATGTGGACACATTCGATATAAAAGATCTTATGCAAGAATTCCATCAGAGGATCTCACAAATATGCAGCAGATCGCAAGGGAGTTTCATTTTTTTTGAAAATGTAAGATGGAAAGGTTGAGATTTCTACTATGGCTCCTTAATAATAGAGAAAGCTTGAGTGAGATGGTAGAAACAGTGGCTGAAAGAATCAATTCTTGCTATGACAGGGGATTCACCTTCTTGAGGGATTTGAAACTTATTATAGCTCAAATTGTAGCAAAAGACTGGACTTCTATTGACAACAAGCGAGTTGCTATAATAGTTGATATTCTGAGGTGAAATCTTACGTCTGCAGTCTACATGAGATGCCTTTCTGTGACAAAAACAAGTGAAGAATTTAGAGTTTTGGATAACTTTGACACACAGGAAGAAGTTATTGATTTTCCTTTTGTTGTTGGTGATTCTACATGGAGCATAAGAGATATAGGGGCGAGATCACATCCATTTGGTTCCTTGTCTTGGCTCCAGTAAGTGGCACCGGGCACCAGACATGTTATAGAGAAGACATTTATTTAGTTCCTACTTAATTAACAATTGTTTGTATGTTGTAGTTAGAGTTTTGTATGAGGGAAGATGGTTCTTGAAAGGCCTTGGATCTCAATTTCAAGTCATGAGTGCGATGCATGTTCCTGCAACCAATCACCATTCCTCAGTGTATGATGGTGTGGTTCAAGGCTGGGGCAATCCCAGTGTCTCCCTTAATGTGATTGAGGAGAATATGTCAATGCCGAGTATGATTTAAAACTTGCGAGTAAAGTAGAAACTATTTTGTTTTGAATAGATGCGTGAGTTTGCTGCATTGATTGGAAATAGAATATTAAAGCCCGACAATGGTGAAACTAAGAACCAATCATGCATGCTAATGATAATTGGACATCACCCAAAATTGTGAATTTTGGGTCAGAGGGCTCACGGTTCAACTCAAAGTTATCCTTAGCCATAGGATTGGGACATCATCGGAATTGTATGATTTCAAAAACTCAAAATGTGGCCCGATAATTAGGAGTGCCTTGTACAAGTTGCGAGTCTCTTTCTGGCAACTTGGGAATGTTGATCAAAATGTACCATGCTTCATGTCACTTGATAGCAACATTGCAGTGATGAGACCAGAGATTTTTTTTAACTCAGAAGAATTACATGGGCAATTTAGTGGTCTGCATTGTGCTGGCCCGTGCTCTCAGACACAGAACAGGGCTTAGTGACAAAGAATAATAGCTAACATCTCATGTTATAAAATCAGAGAAGCTGTAAGAGCTCATGACAGGTGTCACTGATGTAGTGTGCTTAAGTGACCTTTACACTCAAGATGAAACATAGTGACTTTAATCTTATAGTGTTGTATTTATTAGCAACATTATTAGGAAAGATTGGAAAGATAAGAGTCATGGGGGAAAACGTATAAGAAATGGAAATTATCAATTACCGACTTCTCCAAGATTCAGTTACATAACTGAAAAGTAAGTTATCGGAAGGGAGGGAGTTAAATATTTGAAAGAAACAGGAAAGAGGGGTTCTTCTTTTCTAGGTGGTCAGTCCGCTACAGGAAGGAGGGTAGAGGATTTTAGAATTAAAAATTTGTAACAGGAATAAGGAAGGAAATCATATTTCTATTTTTGTGTAGCTTGTAAATGTTGCAGGGATACAAATGATCTGTCAGTCATTTTATCAAATGTTAAAGAATAAAGGGAAAATTTTTATATTTAATCTATAGGTTTGATATGTGTTCTTTTGATTGAAATAAATCTGTTGGTGATTCTAAACAATTTTAAACATTGTCCTGCTCATTCTGTCAAGTTCATCTATAAATCATGGAGTCAATTGACTTTATGCTTCATACGCATAAGATAAAGTGTTGAATCTTTCTTTATTTCTCTGTATTGGGAAGGTTAAATTGGTGGTAGGTTAGCCATTTTTTTGTTCATTTCCCATTCTTTAAATTTTAATCACATTCAATCCATGTTGATGAATGAATGTTAATGCCTTTGTGTCTTCTAGTTAAAGACACACCCAATGTTTTATTCGTTGTAAATTTTATGAAGGGAGCTGAGCCTTCGTATCAAAACTCAGAGAGTGCTTGCACATTTCATTGCAAGTAACTCAATTGTTAGTTCCAGTTTATCTTTTAGTTGTGGGCATTTAGAGTCATTTGTGAAGGTTTTTTAGGAAGACAAATCTATTTACTAATAATAAATAAAGACAAATTCATGGGAATAAGCTAAATAAGAGTTATTATGAAAAGATATAAGTCAAAAGGCATTATGAAGAGGCATTAAGAGGATATATAAAGTGGTAGAAATAAGAGAAGTAAAGGAAGGAAGAATGGGAGAAGAATTAAGAGTGTGTAGAGTGATAAGAAAAAGAGAAATCAAAATTCATAAAAAAATATAATTTTTAATATAATTTTTTGAATATTATATTAAATTTTCTTAGGGGTTTCTATAAAAGTATACAAAAATAAATATACTTTTAGGGAATCAAGAAATTCTTCATAATTTTTAATATATACAATACCTCTTCAATTTTTAACAAGTCAAAAAAATAAGAAATTACTCATTTTAAATGGTTACACATTTTTGCTTCATTGAGAAGGTGTTAATAAAATGATTTGGCATTGTGTAGAATATTTTACAAATAAATGTTCAAGTTGGTGCTATACTACAACACAAACAAAATTTTGTGATGTGATTAGTAGTACATGACATAATGACACTGCAAAAATTGAGATGATCACTGTCAAATAGAAGTTGAATGAAATGAAAGACATGACGTGCTTGACTCAAGACTCTATAAGAAATATCATTTCTACTACATGTTCTAATATTTCATTACCGATAGAAGGAGTAATACCATCAACCAATGCATTATCCAAAATGATTCAAAGGAAAAGAATAAGATTTGAAGCACCACCACCAAATCCTCAGACATCGAGAGATCATATCTTACCAATTGAATATACAATTACCAATAGAGGAGAAAAGTTTCTTTTTCATGACAGTAATGATGAGAATATTTTTTAATATTCACCACCACACAAAATTTGCAATTACTAAAATAATCTAAAAATTTATTTAGTGATGGTACATTTAAAATAGTACCATGTATTTTTCAGTAGTTGTACACAATTCATGGCTTGAAAAATGATGCAATATTTCCACTCATCTATATTCTTATGACCAACAAAACAAGATTGACTTATACACAAGTACTTGTAAAATTAAAACAACTGCAACTTGATCTAAACCCAAAAACTATACTTACTAATTTTGAATAAGGTTTCAAGGGACCTATTTCTGAAATTTTTCCAAATGTCACTATTCGGGGATGCTTTTTTCATTTCTGTTAGTGCTTATGGAGGAGAGTTTAAGAAGAAGGTCTACAAACATTTTACAGTATCGATGAAGTATTTTCATTTGAGATCAAAAAATTTGTTGCATTATCTTTTATGCCTCAGATATATGTAATTAATGCATTAGAAACACTTCTAAAATCTCCTTATTATATAGAACATGAGGAGACTTTGCAACCCATAATTGATTATTTTGAAGACACGTGGATTGGAAGACTAACTAGAAGAGGCAACAGATGGTCACCCGAATTTACAATCACAATGTGGAACTGTTATTCAGCTATTTAAGGTGATCTTCCCAAAACCAATAATTCTATTGAGGGATGGCATAGAGGATTTAGTGAATTGCTTTAATCATCACATAGCTCAATCTGGAAATTCATCAAAGCAGTGAAAAATGAATAGGGTCTCCAAGAGAATAAAATAGAGAAATAAATGGTTGGACATGTAATACCCCAAAAATGGGCTATAAGTTCATTAACCTCCTATATCATCAAATCATATGAAATCGACATCAAAGTCCTAATCTAAGGCACATCTAAACATCATCAAATCTAATTGATTATCTTAAATTTTGCATCGGAGAATATTCCTAGTAATATTCTTAATTATCTTAATTATCTTTAATTTTATAATTATTTGGCAATAAATCACATTTATCCTAAAGTTTGATTAATTGAATATTTTCATATTTAATTAATTAGATTTAATATTTGCCACTTAATTGTGTAATTAAATTTAATTATATCTATTATTAATTGTATTATTTAATTTTGACAATAAATCTAATATCATATGAATAATTGATTAAATTCTTATTTAATTAATTAAAGCAAGTTGTCATTATTTAATAATATAGTTTTTAATAAAATTTTGATTAAATAATTGATTAACCCATAAATCAATTGTTTTATTTTTAAAAAAAGCAGTTAAGTTGGAAATAAATCACTTTATTATTAAATTAATTCATAAATAAAACATGCACAATCATAAAAGCAAACAACTATCAATTATCAATTAAAGCTAAACTCTATTTTGAGTTAAAACTTAGCTTTTGCATGTTTTTGTGAGTTAATTATCTTTTATTTAAAAATAACTCAAAAATCAACTTGAGTTATTTGAGTGATTTATGAGTTTTTTTCCCATGCACCTCCAAAGCCCTGGATTTCTATAAATTAAAAGCTCAGCTCTTCACAAATCATCTCATATTTTGCACAATCACGCTGGAGAATTGGAATTGAAGAATCAAAGCTCTTGCGAATCGACATCTTTGTGAGATCAATCTTATTTTTGCATTCATATTTCATATCATTGTTAGATTCATAGCATATCAATTTTCAATAGCATTCATAGCATATCAATTTCATTTAGCATAGATTTCATATCAGTTTTTATCATTCTTATTGCATAGAAAATATCAAAAAAATAGATTAATTGCATTCAATTCATATCTAGATCAATTGCATTCAAATCCTTCATTTAGGTGTCGTCTAGGTCTCTGATCTCGATAATAATCTGAGAACATTAATCTCGCACCTACTAGAAGGCAGTAAATCGCTTGGTTAGATTAGATTTCAATTTTGCATGATTTTAATTTTTGCTAACCTCTAATGTTTTACTAAGTGTTGTGTTTACAGATCAGGTATAATTTTCAGACACACATTTCTGGCGCCCACCGTGGGGCAACCCACCTTTGCATGTTGGTTTTGATTTTTTTGGGAGCTAAAACCCCAAAGTTTCAAAGATTTAATTTTATCTCCCAAACGGCTTGGAATTATAGTCTAAAATTTTTTTTACAGGTTTGTGACATGTCATGGAAGCTACAGTAAAAAATTTAGAATTTTCTGAGATGTTTTGAATTTTTAATAATTTTTTCTTGAAATTCCAGAAAAAATTAATATCTGACGCAAATCAGCATATTTTTTGAAATTTTTTATATTTTCGGAAAGATCTTTAAATTCTACAGGGGGTCCATTCTTTGTGTTTTAAATTTGGACATGATATCATAGCTCAAATAGTCAATTTACAAAAACTGGTCTATTTTGATAAAATGGGTCTCTAGGGCACAAATGAAGAGGTTTTTCTAAAATTTTTGCATTTTTGGAAAGCTCTCTATTTTTTAGCAGGGGTCTCTATTTTGAATTTCTATTTTTGTGGCCAAAATCATATCAAAAAAATTAGATCTTGTTGACTAGGTCAAATGCAAAAAAAAAAAATAAAGTTTTGTGATGGGTATGCACTTATTTTTTTTACATGGTTCAATGAATGATATGAGTTGTCATTTGGGTTGATTGCTAGTTATTATTACTGATAATAATTAATTTTTAGAGCTAACCCTATGGTTTTCATAAGTTGAATATATTTTGCATATCTTGTTTGCTTGTTTGCTTGTTGGAGAGTTCGTCACTTGCTTGCATGGAAAAGCTCAACAAAAATTGCTAAAAATCAAGTAAAATCTACTAAGCACGTTGTAAGGATCCCAGGTATTCTCCTTCATCTAATAATATTTTGATTTGGGACTTAAAATAAATCTCTTATGTGTAAAGCTTGTGTGCATCTTTTCATGCTTTTGATCTATTTCTACACACTTGCATAATTGATACTAGGTTGTGAACCCTTAAGGATTCATTAAGTAGTTTTAGAATACTTGTGATTGATCTTGATTGCTATCTTGGGTTATTGGACTCGCTAATCCGTCGGCCCCTCATTTCCGCCCTGTGGTTGCAATCTCAGCGCCATAAAGGGGAGGGGTCAACAGGACAGAAGCGTTAAATGTTCCACTTGGCAACCCTTTTGTGCTTTTAGGAACTCCCTTGTTTTCTAAGTTGTGGACTCATTTTTAGCTTGTGTGAGGTGTTAAGTGTTCCACCTTGTGGACTCATCTCATATTCGCTTTAAGCGTTAAGTGTTCCTCTTTCTACTTTTTGGGTACTTTTGATAGATTTGCTTTCGGAACATACATCTGTGCTCACATAGTAATTAGGCCCTATGAACACTATTTGTGATTCTTGAGAGATTGGATTCCTAGCAAAATTCTTCTTGACGATAGAATCCTTGTAGGTAGGGAGGATACTTAGTGCGTTTCACATTCAACTTAGTTAGTGAGTCTTCTCTTATTGATCGACACATTCTCTCTCCGGAGAGGTTGATAGATCACGTGGGGTTGATATCACGAGCTTTGGTGAATCAAAATTGGTTAGTGCATCTTCTCTTATTGATTGATATATTCTCTCCCCGGAGAGGTTGATAGATCACGTGGAGTTGATATCACAGACCTTGGTGGAACAAAATTTTGTCTTAGCGTGTCGGATTAATCTACTTGCTTTGTTTGGGTTAAAAGTGAAGAGGTGTCAAAACCTTGAATTTGGAGCCAAGTCCCCTTGTGGTATACTATTGTGAGTCATCTTTAGAGAGGTTTAACCGTAGCGGACAATCCCTTCACAGGGCAAACTGCATTGACGGAACCTCAAGCGGTAATAGCCATTTTCGCCATGGTAGTGACAACCGCTATATAAATGTCCTTGTGGAAGAAATCTCCACGGGTATGGTTCATTGTTGGGTTGTCAGATCTCCCTAGCAGCTCTTGAAGATTAAGTTCTCGGACTGTGTCAAAACCCTGGTGCGCCGGGATTGGAGTTCACCCCTTTGAATCATAAAAGTTACAGAGTCAAACCATTACTAAAAACCCTAGAGAGGCCAATTTTTCACTTTCAGGTATATGTGCGTTATTGCAAAACTTTTTCAGAACATACACAATTAGTACTCTCAGGGATTAGCACAATTTGGTCACTTGATTGTTCATGCGCAAGGTTGCTTTTGCCCTTGTTCATTGTTTTCAGACATGCTTGGAATCACTTGCTTGCTGTTCTGCGTGCTTATTTATCTACTTGGCTATTAAAAATGATCAAATCTGGTATAACCTTCAAAATCTAGATAGTACAATTTGCAAACAATCCAAAACTGAAAACCTTAAATTTTGCAAAAATTGACGTAAAGTTCTTTCTGGAGTCAAAAGTCATTTCAGGAAGTCAAAAGTCGTACGAGTTTTGTCAAGTGTCATTTCAATATTACCCAACTATCGTATGAGTTTAGCAACTGTCATTTCATAGACTACCCAGTGTCGTACGAGTCTGCAGAATGTCATTTGGAAAAATTTGAGAGAGTTGTCAGAAATTGTCAAATTGCAAGATATCCAAGGTTTCCAGCCTAGTTCCAGAATCTGTCAAAAATATCATTGTGTCAGGAATAGAGCAATAGTTATTGAGAATCAGTACACATGTCTCCAAGAATCAGTAAACAAGAGGAAGAAGCTCTGATCGCCACTATAATGAAACAGATACATGCTATGCAAGTCCAGCTTGACAAACTTGGGAAAGAAAAGGAACCTCTATACTCTTTTCCATTTGATAAAGACTTGTACATGTCACCATGCCCCCGGAAAAAAATTGAGCAATATGATACCTCTTCCACGGAGAGTGACACATCTAGCTTTGAAGACTATGATGACTATGATGATAGAAAATGTAATGATACCTATGACACCTCTGTTCCTAAGAGTCCTCCTCATCGTTCATTCCTACTTACTACAAAGGGGCCGTCACATTGGATAGATCATGATGGTGATCCATATGATTCTGATTTTGAAAGAGATTTTGATGGCTTTTGTGGACAATACCTTGATGATGATCCATCTACTACTGCTGAGGACTATAAAATATATCGTGCTAGCTTGAAACGTCAATACTATAAGGATCTCTCCTCTTAGAACTCTCCAGCTGAAAATAAAGATTACACTCTCAAGCAAGATCATGTTAATGTTGAACCTTTGTCTGGTGATGGTTCCCTTCCATCCCCTACTTCCTCCAATACCCATACATTTCCTAAAGCTTTCGAGTCTTTCAAATCTTTCACAGAACCTTCATCTGACACAAGCCCTGCTACTTTTCATGTGGTTCCCTATAGTTATCCTCCAGGGCTACCTCTTAAAGAAACTCAAGCTAACCTTCACTTGGCTGCAAATACTTTCAATAATGATAAACCTAAAGAGCCTAAGCCTTCATATGCTATAATGCCTACTTCAGCTAGTCCTTCACCATCTCTTCCAAAATCATCCATACAATCCCAACATGCTTCCTTGTCCTTAGAAGTGGCTCCATGTCAAGAGGACTCTAAAAATGATAAAGAAAAGAACATAAAAAAAGATCAAGATCAAGAACCCTCCATGTCATCCACTCCTTTTCACGATGTCTCTTATCCGCTTCATGGTTCTTTTGATCCTATACACCCTTTTTCATGCATTCCACCATGTCTTAAGTCTTCTCTTAAGCAAGATCAGACTACTACTTACACTAATGAGATTATTGACAATCAAAATAACCTTACTACACTTGCATTTTCCAAAGATGATACTTCCATTAAGGTTGGTAAAAATAGTGTTGTTACTTCCAATGTTAAGCCTATTGAAAATCAAGAGACAAATTATGCGCTTATGCTATCCAAAGATCATTGTCAAGATCAAAGTCTTCCATCTTCTTATTCTACCATTCCATGTTCACTTCCGCTTTCTACTCTTCCTAAGTCTTCGCAAGCTTTGAATGATCCTATCAAAGAAAATGTTCTTATTCAAGATATCCATGATTCTATTAAAAATTTTAATGCTCACTCTAAAGATGCTGATATCCTTGGTTGTCATATAGATGCTGATGAACTTATTGATTATCCTTTTGCATCTTCCACTTCCATCCTTGGACCTCTTCCACCACTACAAAGATCTTCACGCCTTCCTTCCATCTTGGGTCCTTATGTCCCTTCACTTTCCCCTCCTAACTCTCCTAATTTTCCATCCATCTTGGGTCCTTACATACCTCCATCTCCCATCTTTCCTCAAGATCAACATAGATGCATACCCTTGAATCTTTTTCATCCACCCACCCATCTAAACTAGTCATATCCTCCTCCTTCTTCCACAAGTCCCAAGTCCTTTGGAAGTAACTTGAATGTTCAATACAAGAAAAAGAAGCAATACAAGAATCCATCAAAAAAAGAAGATCAACATGTCTCCTCTAATAGACATGGAAACATAAAGTCAAAAGAGATATCTAAGAAGAAAACTACAAGACAAGTATGGGTTCCAAAATCCATCATTGAAGATATTATCTCTAGATCATCAAAAGGAAATAAAAAGCCTACGACTATATGGATTCCAAAGTCTCTCTTGAAAGAGTCTGGTGTTGAACAAAAATTGAAATTGACATTCAAGCTTCCAAAGGCTTCCACTACATCTCCTTCCAAAAATATTCTTCCATTTCATGCACCCAAACCTCAACCTCTGCTATCCATTCACCATATTCCTTCACGTATTCCTTCATTCATGTTTCCTCCACCCTCTCACCACCCTTCAAGGTGTGTGTTTACGTTGATCTTTCCTTCCTTTCCATCTACCCTTTCACAATCCTTCCATGCATTATCCTTCTACCTCCTATCCTTTTTTCTCACTTGCCTATTCCTCCTATCTTCCAACCTCACTCGCTTTACATAAAACCTTATCCTCCATCTCCCTTTCCTTATCAGTATCTTTGAGCGTGTCATTTTGAATCCTTGGCATATCATGGTTTATCTTTTCAAGGAGCATTATCTAAAAAGCTTGCCTTCTTCCAAAAAGAGAAAAAATAAAAGAAAAATATAAAATTGAAATGTGCCTTGGTGAAAACCTGGAAACAGGCACCTTGGTAGCAAAAGTAAAGAGAAATAAATTCATCCTATGGTGAAAACCACTTCCTTGTGACACCTTGGATAAGTACCATGATGAAAACCTGGCAATCAGGCATCATGCGTAGTTCTTCTACATATTTCATCCATTTCATCTTCTCTCTTTGATCTTGACAATGTTGATCTATACACGAACATTTGGCTATTTTGTGAGTTGTCTGATGATGATCTTGCTTTCAATCCCTTCCTATTTAGCCTTCATATTTATTTTCCTTCATTCATTTTCACCTGTCGCTATCCTTTTCCCCTTTGGTCTTGATCTAAGAAAGAAAGAGTAAAACACGGTGCTATGAAGCCTCTTGACATGTCTACTCCTTTGGATTGCATCCTTTTCTGCTCTTGCATTATGATTTTGTGCTTATCCTATGCTAGCCTTTCATTGCTTGTCCAAATGTGCTTTACATGACAATTTTTCCCTAGCTTGGGTATTCTTGAGGAGTTTCCCCTTGAGGATTTCTTCTCTTCATTCTCCTTCATTCTCTTATCTTCCATCTCTTCCACCAGCTTGCTAATCCGTCTTGTTCTCCACCTTGCTAGACATTGGGACTGCACGATATGATCTTGCTTGGGAGTTTGCAAATGGAAAAAGATGCTATCAAGTATACCAAGTATCAGAACAATTATTAGAACAAGTATCAGAACCAGTATCAGAACAATTATCAGAACAAGCATCAGAACCAGTATCAGAACAATTATCAGAATCAATATCAGAATCAGTATTAGAACCAGTATCAGAACAATTATCAGAATTAGTATCAGAACCAGTATCAGAACTAGTATCAGAACAAGTATCAGAATGGGCCTACAAAACAAGTATCAGAACACCTATTGGGGCTACACCATTTGCTTTAGTTTATGGGTTTGAAGCAATACTACCTATTGAGGTTGAAATCCCATCACTCCGAATCAGAATGCATGGACTTGTCACCGACGATGACTACAGAGTGTCTAGGTTACAAGAACTTGAATTACTAGATGAGTGCAGACAAGCATCATATGATCATCTCAGAGTATATCAGAAAAGAATGTCTAGAGGCTACAACAAGAAAGTCAGACATAGAGAATTTCAGGTTGGTGATCTAGTGTTGAGAGAAAATCCTAAAAATCAATCACATCGAGAACGCAAGGGGAAGTTCGAACCCAATTGGCTGGGTCCCTTTGTAATCACTACTACTTTTGGCTTTGGTGCCTATCAACTCTCAACGACTGAAGGAGAACAGCTCCGAGAACCAATCAACGTTCTCCATCTGAAGAAATTCTACGCCTAAGGCATTCAGTGCTTGGTAAATGTCCTGAAAAAATCTTAAAAATTAGAAAAAGTCCTGAAAAAATAAACATCTTGGTGAAAACCTAGCAATAGGCGCCTTGATGATTCACAAAAAAATTGAAAAAATGAAAAATACAAAAAAATGAAAAAATGAAAAATACAAAAAAATCAAAAAATATCAAAAGTACAAAAAAAATTGAAAAAATGAAAAAAATACAAAAAAAAAAATGAAAAAGAAAGAAAAGGTGCCTTGGTGAAAACCTGGAAACAGGCACCTCGATAGCAAAAATAGAATCTCTGCCAAGATGGTGAAAACCTGGCAAATAGGTGCCACTTGTTCCAAATGCTCCATCTATCAGCACAATCTTGGTATTTCCCAGCTTTCAGTCTTGCTTTAGTTTGTACATATCTCCCGGTTTGTTCCTGCATTTCCAGTTTTCAATAAGTCGGCCTGTACACCAACCAGCTCAAGCATCTGCATCCTATCAATGTTCACACTTGGGGGCAATCAATGTCATATCCTATGGTCTCCCATGTATCTTAGACGTGTCATATCCACTCAGAGTCCTTTGAAGCTTCAAGTTGAGTCAGTCAGTCAGTCTCGTCTCCAGAAAGGATTTTGCATCAACAACAATCAAACATCAAAACTCAACTGAAAACAATCTGTGCTTTTCATGCTTTTATCTCCTTGTATGCTTACTGATTCGCATTGAGATTTTTGCGTATTGTGTCCCTTTGAGCTCTTCGATGATGTCTTTTATCGGATTTAGAGAGTGATGACTGGGGGCATAATCTTTTCTTTGTCTTTTGCTTGTATGTGAAAATCTAACAGCTTCGAAAATTTTGGATTGAAATGGTGTCTGACTGTAAGAGCCTCTATCTCGAATTGGATGGCCATGCGTACCTCGACCATTGATACCCAAACAATTCAAGGAAGTTTGATCTAACTATTATCTTTTTGAGTAAGTTCTTTCTCCTACTGTGGAACACAATCTTGCCTAAGGATGTGAACGATAAAGGATCACTACGGGTAATCCACATTGGATTTAGAATGATCTCTTGACTGTTTGATGTGTTTGTAATGCAAGGCGTACTCAGGTCATCACAATGTTTATGTTTGATGCTTGTACAAATTGCTATATCAAAATGGACATGATATTCAGGTCATCCTGGCGTTTGTGCCTTGATGCTTATATCTAATCCGACATTCAACAACTAAAATCAATATTCATATGTCCATGGTTGTTTGACCAGTGGGTGTTGTATTGATTCTTGCACATACAAATCGATATTCATATGTCTATGGTTTCATGGCTAGTGGGCATTGTATTGATTTATCCGGTTACCTAAAAGTTCAATGATGATAACAAATCGACATATGATCAGTGACTAGGTCCTAGGTCTTAGGTTGCATTTCATTTTGCATGTCTCATTGCATTTTGCATGTTTGCATGATCTCACAATGATTAAACGAACTTCAATGCTTAAATGATTCTTCAAATCGCATCTTCAAGTCTAACAAGAACTGCATCTCACACGAAGGTTCCTCCAATGAAATAGCAAGTAGAATCCTTTTTCGGGATCCAAATTCAAATCTGAGATCATTCATATTATTAATTGCTTGCATAATCGACCTTCAATCATCACAGAAATCTAGTATTCAACTTAACTGATTATCTTACATCACACTATCAAAATTTCAACTTGGTCAACCATGGTCAACTCATGGTCAAACCTAGTCAAATTTGGTCTTTTGGACCTCCCAACGATGCAGAATGAGTTCTCAGACGCATATAACCACTTCTCAAATCAATTAACATGCTTCTAAACTATAACGCTGACTTTTTTTGTCAGATTTCAATTTTAATCCCGAAGGGGGCATGGTATTGCACATCATTCAAAGTCTATAAATCAAATTCTATCGATCAAATCTATCAATATCTTTCATCAGTGATCAAGATAACAATCACGTCTAGTCACTGATTCATCAAAAGTCCTCATCGCTCGGGGCAAATCTATCATCACTTGGGGCATATCAGATTTATCGATCCATATCAATCTGGTATTCTCCTAATCTTGTAAACTGTATCAGTTTTTGCAACCATCAGATCATAGTGTTCTTTCCTTGGTTCTTCGACAACTGAAGGGTTTGGATGTGATACTTGCTAGTTCTGCTAAGACAATCGAGTCTAGAACGGGTCACTCACTTCTTATCAATCCTAAGGTTCAGAATCAGGTGTTTTGACACTTTTTCGCAATCATAGGTTCATTTGCTGCTACAGTGAACATTATCTTTGGTCATTCAAGATCTATTATCTTCATATCAATTCAATATCAATCAACTCCTATCTCAATATCTTTCAATCGGTTTCTATCTTGAGATCGGTTTATCTTTTGAATCAGTTTCATATCTTTATCAAACACAGACTATCTTTGAACCACTGCGCTTCACACAGTAATTCAAAGAGGGGCAAAATGTAATACCCCAAAAATGGGCTATAAGTTCATTAACCTCCTATATCATCAAATCATATGAAATCGACATCAAAGTCCTAATCTAAGGCACATCTAAACATCATCAAATCTAATTGATTATCTTAAATTTTGCATCGGAGAATATTCCTAGTAATATTCCTAATTATCTTAATTATCTTTAATTTTATAATTATTTGGCAATAAATCACATTTATCCTAAAGTTTGATTAATTGAATATTTTCATATTTAATTAATTAGATTTAATATTTGCCACTTAATTGTGTAATTAAATTTAATTATATCTATTATTAATTGTATTATTTAATTTTGACAATAAATCTAATATCATATGAATAATTGATTAAATTCTTATTTAATTAATTAAAGCAAGTTGTCATTATTTAATAATATAGTTTTTAATAAAATTTTGATTAAATAATTGATTAACCCATAAATCAATTGTTTTATTTTTAAAAAAAGCAGTTAAGTTGGAAATAAATCACTTTATTATTAAATTAATTCATAAATAAAACATGCACAATCATAAAAGCAAACAACTATCAATTATCAATTAAAGCTAAACTCTATTTTGAGTTAAAACTTAGCTTTTGCATGTTTTTGTGAGTTAATTATCTTTTATTTAAAAATAACTCAAAAATCAAGTTGAGTTATTTGAGTGATTTATGGCTTTTTTTCCCATGCACCTCCAAAGCCCTGGATTTCTATAAATTAAAGGCTCAGCTCTTCACAAATCATCTCATATTTTGCACAATCACGCTGGAGAATTGGAATTGAAGAATCAAAGCTCTTGCGAATCGACATCTTTGTGAGATCAATCTTATTTTTGCATTCATATTTCATATCATTGTTAGATTCATAGCATATCAATTTTCAATAGCATTCATAGCATATCAATTTCATTTAGCATAGATTTCATATCAGTTTTTATCATTCTTATTGCATAGAAAATATCAAAAAAATAGATTAATTGCATTCAATTCATATCTAGATCAATTGCATTCAAATCCTTCATTTAGGTGTCGTCTAGGTCTCTGATCTCGATAATAATCTGAGAACATTAATCTCGCACCTACTAGAAGGCAGTAAATCGCTTGGTTAGATTAGATTTCAATTTTGCATGATTTTAATTTTGCTAACCTCTAATGTTTTACTGAGTGTTGTGTTTACAGATCAGGTATAATTTTCACACACACAGGACACACTCCACAACCAAGCAGGAAAAAATGTTGTGAACTCAAAGAAAGACTAAACAGACTAGTTGATGGTTATGACAATAATAATATTTCAGATTATATAAGAGGCATTGCTCATAATTTGACGCTTTAATTGAAAATTTGAATAAATTTTTTTTTTAGAAATATACTTGTAATTTATAAATTTAGTTTTCCTTTCTCTATAATCTTATGGGGTTATTTTGTTCATGGGTTTATTTTGATTGTGGGTTATTTTGGATTGGGTTATTATGACCCTGGGTTATTTTGTCCTTGGGTTATTATGATCCTGGGTTATTTTGTCCTTGGGTTATTATGGCTGGGTTATTCTGTCTAAGGTTATTTTGGCTAGGTTGTTATGTCTTGTAATCAGTTTAATGATGCCTAGGGATGAAATATTATTGGTCAAACTCCATCTTTGGATACAGTTAAGGAAAAATGAGGTAGTGAAGATATGTCTATTATATGTGAGACTCCCATGAGTTCTATAGGGGATAATTCCCTGATTAATGCCTTTCAAGAAGAAAATGAGAAATACAAATGGTCCTCAATGAGTTGAAAGAAGAGAAAAAGGGGAACGAATGTCAGGCTTCCCCTCTCCCCTAGGAAGGATTTACGACCAGAAGAAAGAAAGCAGATGTCAAAAACCAAAAAATGGACTGGGAAGAAAATTGGCCAAGAATGGAAGGGAGCAAGATAGTTGGCAGGATGAGGTGGATGAAAAACAAAGAACCATCCCTGAGGCTTTCTCCCCAAAAATATTATGAAGATTATATGTTGGAATTTAAGGGGAATGAATGCCCCTCATAAACATGATATCCTCAGGAATCTAGTAAGAGACCATAAACTTGATATTTTTCTTGTTTAAGAAACTAAGATGAGTAAGGAAAAAGTTGAAAAAAATTAAGTTTTTCCATAGTTGTGGGGTTAGTATTAGTATCTTGGTTGGGGCTTCTGGGGGAACTGTTCTTTACTAGAACCATAAGCTTATCCATGGTGAGATTCTTTTTGAAGAAAAAAATATGGTCTATGTTAGAATGTTAAATGTTAGAGATAACTTCAGTTGGGTCATTACAAACATCTATGCCTCTAATTCCAAACTTGGTAGAGCTAAATTCTAGAAAAAGTTGGCTAAGTGCAGGAAAAGTTTCAAGGATGAGTGTTGATTGGTAATGGGGTACTTTAATACTCCCTTAAATGAAGCTGAGAAATTTGGGGGAATCAATTCTCAGATGGAAGGTAGGGTGGACCTTATGGATTTTATTAATGATTAGGCTCTTTTATATTTAAACCTTCATGGTATCAATTATACTTGGTTGAATAGGAGAGTTGACAAAGAGAAAATTCCAGTTAGATTGGACAGAGCTCTAATATCCCATGGGTGGATTTCTACTTATTATTTCTCTCTATCTTCCTTTTCTAGAATCAGATCTAACAACTTCCTGATCTCTCTAGTTGTGGACCCTATCTTTGGTCATAACAATTATCCTTTTTAGTTTGAGAAGATGTGGACTTTACACCCTATTTTGGAAGATAGAATCTATTCATGGTGGAACATAAAAGCTGAAGGTACTGCCTTGTTTAAGGTGGCCAAGAAAATTAGAAACATTAAAGAGAACATTAAGGTTTGGAATAAAGCAGTGTTTGGGGATATTTTCCAAAAAAAAATGTCGCTAAAAAGGACCTTATGGATATCTAGGATTCTATCCAGAAGATGGGGATGATGGAGGCCCTAAGGGATCAAGAGCAGATTTCTTTAGTTAAGTATCATGATATTATTGCCAAAGAAGAAACCTTTTGGCTACAAAGTTTGAGAGCCCTATGGCTTAAAGAGGGTGATAAAAATAGAAAATTTTTCAACCTAACCACTCTTAAGTATAGAGCTTCTATCATATTATCTCAAATTTCTAAAGATGCTAGGAAAATCAGTAAGGAGGAGGAAATAAAAAAGGAAGCTGTCCAATTCTTCTCTTCTCTCTTGGGGAATGATGCAAATTTGAATATGGGAGATCAAAATAAGCTTTTAGATGCTATCCCTAAGATCCTCTCAGATAATGAAAACAAAGATCTTTATTCTATCCCCTCTCTAAGGGAGATTAAGGTTGTAGTCTTCTCTTTTGAAGGAGAGAAGGCCCTTGGTCCAAATGGGTTCCCTATGTTCTTTTTCCCAAAAAAATGGCACATTTTGGAAAAGGACATTTCTAATGTCGTTAAAGAGTTCTTTTGAAGAAAAAGGATGTTAAAGGAAATTAATAGTACATTCTTGGTGTTGATCCCTAAAATTTTGGGAGTGGATTCCTTTGATCATTTTAGTCCCATTAGTCTCTGTAATTCTATTTACAAAATTATTTCGAAGGTGCTTACTAAAAGATTACTTTCTATTCTCCCCTTGCTGATTGATCCTCAAGAAAATGGTTTTTACCCTGACATGTAGATTCTTGAGTCCATCATTACTGTTCATGAAAACATCCACTCCTTGGCTTCTTCTGGTAAACAAGGGTCCCTCCTCAAGTTGGACCTATCCAAAGCCTATAATTAGGTTGATTGGAACTTCTTGCGAAATGCCTTAAAGAAGTTTGGTTTTGGAGATTGAGTTATCCAGTTAATTATCTAGATGATTTATACTACCTCTTTTGTTGTCATCATTAATGGATCTTCTTCCAAGTTTTTCAAAAATACCAGAGGGTTAAGGTAGGGAGACCCAATTTCTCTTATTCTTTTTACTACCATGGTTGAATATTTGGGTAGATATATGCATAAGTTGGGTGTGGAGGGTGTTATCTAGGGCCTGAAGCCTTCTTTGCATAATTTGATTTTCTCTCATGCCCAATCTGTGGATGATACTATCACAATGGGGTCTTCTACTTTGAAGGAAGCAAGATCTATGAAAGAATCTCTCAATACTTATATAAGAGCCACAAGTCAATTAATTAATTAGAATAAGAGTTCTCTATTTTTTATCAATAACCCTAAGGTTAGACAAAGAAGAATAGCTCTTATTATGGGTTGTAATGTCAATAACTTCCCCTCTACCTATTTGGGTCTCCCTCTTGGTCTAAAAGTGCCTGATTCTTTTTGGAATTCTCTAATTGGCAAATTTAACAAAAAGTTGGTTGGCTGGAAAGGGGTGTTCTGATTTGAAGCTGGTAAAGTTACTTTCCTCAAGTCTTCTCTCCAAAGTTTAGTCATCTACGCTCTCAGACTCTTCAAGATCCCTGAAAAATATGCAAAGAAAATTGAAAGTATCCAAAAGAGGTTTATTTGGTCTAGATCTGAGGAGAGAAATTGAGTCCCTTTTGTGGCTTGGGATAAGGTGTGTAGACCTAAAAATATAGGGGGTCTGAGATTGAGACCTATTAGGGTGATCAATAAAGCCCTCCTGGCTAAAATTTTTTGGAGACTTTATGGAACTGATAAAGAATGGAATTTTATATGTAAAAATAAATACCTGTATGATCTTCCTTACTTATATCAATACCTTAATAGTGAGGATAATGTTTTTGGCTCTGAGATTTGGAACAACATAAATAAAGATAGAGAGTTAGTTGATAAAGGGAAAAGATAAAATTTGGGGAATGGAAAGAAGATTAATTTCTAGGAAGATGTTTGGCTTATGGATAGACCTCTTTGTACTCTCCCTGACATTCACAATGTTGTCGATATTTGTAAAGATCAATTTGGCCAAAAGGTGGAATATTACTAGGTGAGTAGAGGCTAGGGGGATCTAAATCTTGTTAGTAATTCTCTGATTAAGATAAGCAAATCTCTTTTAACCTAACAAATTTGTGATGATAGGGAAGATTCTATTATGTGGGGGGTTAATCCTTCTGGCCAATTCTTAGTTTATTCTTCTTGTACTCTACAACTTGATATTCCTTCCATCAAGCCTTTCTAGTCAAAATATTGGAGTAATATCCTAACCCCTAAAATTGAAATATATTTTTGGAATTTCATTCAAAATAAGGTTCTTACTATGGATAATCTTAAAAATGGGGTTTTTTTCCTTCCTAACAGCTATTGTTTGTGTTGTTCAAATGAAGAGGATTCCAGTCACCTCCTCTTGCATTGTCCTTTTTCTCAATAGGTCTAGTCATTTCTCTAGCAGAAATGGAATATCAATTGGGTCTTCCCTTTCTCTCTCTCGGAGTTCTTCTAGCAGTGGATTTGTCTCAGCTCTAATGAGAAAGTTCATTGTGCTTGGTATTTGGTGGCTCCTCATCAGGCATGGAATTTGTAGAAGGAGAGAAACAATAGAATTTTTAGAGAGAAGAAATCCCATCCCTCAATAGTGAAATTTTTTTTTGTTAGGGGTATTTACAAAAATTTGGCAACCAAATTCATCTCAAATGCAGACAAAAGTAATCATTTGATCGATTGTTGGAACTTAAATGATACTAGAATGAGAAATGAAAAGATGGATAATTGTTTTTGGACTTCCCCTCCTGATGGATGGATCAAAATTAATTTTGATGGTGCGGCTAAAGGAAATCATGGTCTTGCAGAGAGTGGTGGGGTCATAAGAGATTACAGGGCAAATCTCTTGGCTACTATCTCGGTCCCTCTGGGTTCTCAAACTAACCGTGTGGTTGAAGCCCTGGGAGCTCTCTATTCTTTAACCCTTTCGAAAAAATTAGATTGCAAAAACATTTGGATTGAAGGGGACTCTATGAACATTGTTAAATGTCTTAGAGGTGATTTTTCCCCCTTATGGAATATATACAACTCGACCATACAGGCCAAAAATATTATTAATTCCTTCTCTAAACTCCATATATCACATGCTTACAAGGAATGTAACAATGTGGAAAACAACTTGGCTAACCATGGGGTTAATTCTAATGACATCACAATATAGGAGGATTACAATAATCTTAATGATGATACTAAAGCCAATATTAATTATGATAAGATCACTTGTAAAGAAGGCAAGTTACCTATTAATGATAGTTAACAAATCAAGGACTATGGATAATGCAGGTGGTGATTAGAAAAGATGGATTGACAAAAGCAGCAATAATAATGATTTCTTTTCATACATTTTATGTGTATTTTTTTGTGTCCTCAACCATTCCACTAAAGGTGATTTTTTGGGCATTTCTTGTGTTGAGATTTTGAAGAGTTCCATTAGACTGAAAGATATAAGGATGGGAGGGGATTTGAGAAGGGAAGAGCCTGATAACTACTTGAAGGTGAAGGAGATGTCTATGGTGTGGAAGAAATTGAGGAAAGGAGGTTTAACTCCTTATTTAAAGTGGCTCCATGGATATGATAAAGCTATCATGCCAAAAAAAATTGATGAGTGGTGGAATGAATCTGTTACGATTATTGGGAAGAAGGTTGACCTCATGGTTGACCTCATTGCCAATGTCACTAGAATTCCCAACAAGGGTTTTGATTTCTATAGAAATCGTAAGGTTTTAAATATGACAACTAAAAAATTTCTGAAATCTGAGAAGGAGAAAGGTAAATTTAGTGATGCCAAAGTGAATGGTTTCTTTGATGTTAACATATTTAAGGAGGTCTAGCATAAAATTTTGATTGTAATTATGGAATATGTAACTATAGATGGTCATTTTACTAGGGCTCAATTGCACCATTTTGTGCTCCTAAATCATTTTAGATATGGAGATCTGGTTAATATTTTGTATTACTTCCATAGGTCTTTGACCAAGCATCTTATGGAAAATAGAAGAAGGATAAAAAGTCTATGTTGCATGAGGGCCTTATTTTATTAATATTTGAGCATATAAGGGATAAAGTTCATGATCCCTCAAACAAGATACGAACTATGGGAAAGATGAAAGATGAGGGTTACAGTGGGGGGAGCTTGAAGAAAGGTGGATCGATTGCTAGTGTAGGCTACAGTTTTGAATCTGTTACCTTTCTTGAAAGGCTTAAACATTCAAACATTAGATTAAAACATGTTCATTAGTTCAAAGCATAGACATAAAATAAACCAAGCCACCTCAAGATTGTTGCCAAAATAGATGTTATAAAGCACTGTTTGATTTTCTTCAATGAGAGGGATGTGGGTGTTCTCTCTAAGAACTTGGAGCTTGTTCTTAATGCATTATAAAAGGATTTGATATGATGCATGAATGATTATGAAAGCTTGAATAACAACTAAGTTCAATCCATTAAGCTAGATTTAAGATGTGTGTAAGAAAAGCATGAAATCTAACATAATATGCTAAAATGCTTAAGCTCTAGAATGAATCTAACATTATAAAATTACTTAATATAAAAGATGTGAATTGGATATTTTCTCTTAGTAAGTGAGGGCATTTATAGGATTTGGGAAGGGCTTGGGTTAAGAGGATGAGTTAGAGTCAGAGGTAGAGTTTGAGGTAAGGTTAGGGGTATGGCCGTAAGGTGAGCAACACCAGGGAAGTGTGCAAGGGGAACAAGTGTAGAAGAAGAGACATGGGTCTCTTTATGAGGTTGTAAGAAGCCTTAAAGAGTGTGTAAGAGGCTTTTAATGAGTGTGTAAGGCTCATTAAGGGAAGGGTTTGACTAAAAGTCAATGAGACTTGGATTAGCTTAGGAAATGTAGGAAACATCTCCTAAATGGGTTTAGGGAAGGTTTAAGAAAGTTTAGGAAAGATTGGAAGGGTTTTAGGAAAGGCTAGAAGATTCTAGGGTTTTGAGGCTTTAAATAAATATAAAATTTATTTAGGGATCGTGACATCATTTATTAAATATTGATTTAATAAAGAGAGGAAAATTACTTAAAATTGATTTAAATGGTTTGGGAAGGGATTCTTTAATTAAATGTGTTTAATTAAAATAGGAGGATTTAATGACATAAAAATATATTAATTAATTAAATAAATAATTAATCAGTAAATGATGATGTCATTAGGAGTTTTTAGAAAAATAAAAATACTTTTATTTTCTAATGGATTTTTAGGTGTCTACATTTTGCCCCTCTTTGATGTGTTGCCGCAAGTGGCATGGCATCAAAGATAAGAAAATAAGATGCATCGGGCTAGAATTTAGAGGAATAAGGGGGTGTGCCCCTTGAGAAAATAACACAAAGATGAAATGTTGTGGAATTTTCTCAAAAGGAGACAGAAAGGACATGGAAGGAAAGGAAATGAAGGAAGAAGGGAGGATAAATAACCAAGCTTCCAAGAGTGAAGATGGAGGAATGCAAGATGAAGTAGAATGCAGAATGCAGAATGCAACTACATGAAAGATGCAAGATGCAAGATTAATCTAGATGATGCAGGATGCAAGAGATTTTTGGGGAGCTCCAAGTGTAAATGTGGAGAGCACAACCTAGTTTGATATAGCAACAATAGAGACCTGCCAAGGATACCGAGATCACAAGGCCTTGTCACCAGCGTTGCATAGGATTCATGCTAAAAAGACACGTAGGGTTGCCCCAACATCACACATGATCCCGAGAAGGAGGCATGGTAGAAATGATGCTGGAGGAACCACAAACAAATGACATGTGCCAAATGCACCATGTAACCCAGAAGATCACATGTGAACCATGCAAGGGTCATGTCCGAATGAATCATAGGAAGAAACAAAAGATCAAAAGACGTTGCCCCAGATTGTCCTCATTTGAAACACACCATGATATAAAGGATTGTGGTGAATTTGAGGAGAGGAACAATGAGGAGCCATAAAAGATTAACAAGATCCAAAGGAAAAAATCCAAGACCAAATTGATAACTCCAAAAGACATCCTTTGCCAAGAAGAGAGATTGATTTGATTGATGGTGGGAAGATTGGTCTGAACGTGAGGAAGGATACATTGTCACAGACCTGGTGTGATTGGTGGAAGATTAGGTCTGATAGGAAGGATACATCTATGTGGACCTGTGATTAGGCTTAGGCTAGAAAATATAGAAGCATACATCTATGCGGACCCATGTTGATGGGGAGAATGAGTGTTGGTGTTTGCTGGAAAATGATGAGTCGAAGAATAATCATTGTGATCAAGGATAGTCGATAATTGATATTGCTAAAGTAAAAGGCTGGATAGGACATGATTTTGGATCAAATGTTGCTACAGGAATGACAAGGATATGTACAACAAGACATGATGATTATGTACAATGGATGGGAGAGAGATTTATAGTGGCTATGTATAGAAGCTTAGGATTTGGGACAGGAAGACCTTGCTATAAAAGATATATACATGAAGGATTGCGCTATACAAGATATGGTACAAGATATGTATAGGAAGGATTGCGGATTTGCTTGAGGATTAAATAGAGGAATGTTGGGGGATGGTAGAAAAAGGATTGGTTGGATGTGGAGGATGGGAGTTTGATAGATAATGACTTGGTCCATTATGTATGACGCTTGTTTATTAGGTTTTCACCAACATACTTGTCCAAGGTGCTTGAATTGCCAAGTTTTCACCATTGGACAATTATTTTTCTTTTCTTTTTTTCTTTTTGATTTTTTTGTATTTTTCTGCTTTTTCAATTTTTATGGATTTTCTGGAATATGTAGGATCTGGTTCAGGCATAGAACCACTTCAGATGGATGATGTTGATAGGATCATTCAAGGGCTCACCTTCTAGTGTAGATAGATGGTAGGCTCTAAAACTGAAGCATTCTGTGACAACATAGGGGCCCAACCAAGTAGGCTCAAACTTGCCTTTTTCTCTTGGTGCACTTGGACTTTTTGATTTTCTATTAGGAACATGTCACCCACTTGGAATTGTATAGGGTGGAACTTGTTGTTATAAATCTTTTTGAGTTGATTCTGATATGCAACCAAGTGATCATATGCTTGCTACCTCTTTTCATCTAGTAGATCAAGCTGTGTGAGGCGCGCTACTCGAAAGTCTTTATTTGTCATAAAGTTTCTCATGGAGACTCACAATGATGGGAGCTCGACCTTGATTGGTAGAATGGCTTTGGCACCATATACAAGGGAATAAGGGGTAGTGCCTGTGGGAGTATGAAAGGAAGTCCGATAGGCCCAAAGGGAAGGATTTATTTTGAGGTGCTAGTCACGACCATAATCATTGACAACCTTCTTGAGAATTTTTAGGATTGTTTTATTGGTTGCCTCAGCTTGGCCATTTCCTTCAGGGAAATAGGGACTAGAGAAATGGTGATGGATGTTGAGTCTAGCACATAGATCATCCACATGCTAGTTTTCAAAAGGTGTGCTGTGGTTTGTGAAAATGGTAGATGGTATGCCAAAGTGGCAAACGATATGGTAAAGGATGAACTTGGATATTTGGATGCCAGTAGTGAGGGTGAGTGGAATCACTTCAAACCATTTTGTGAAGTAATCTGTGGCTATTATTATGTACTTATGTCCATTTGAGGAAAGGGGAGTGATTAAGCCAACGAGGTCGAAGCCCCAACATGAAAATGGCCAATGTAGCACAATGGGCTACAAGTTTTGTGCTAGTACATGGATCAAATTTGCATGCTACTGACATGGTAGACATTTCCTAAAAAATTCACAAGCATCATGTTCCATGGTTTGCCAATAATACCCAACTTGAAGCAACTACTTTTCTAGAACCATGCCACTCTTGTGGACACCAAAAATTCTAGTATGGATCTCTTGTAAAGCTAGGATGACCTCGTTTGAATCTAAACACCTAGAGAGGATATTGTGATATCCTCAATGATAAAGGGTGTTGGGTACAAGAGTGTAGTAGGAAGCTCTATGAATTAATTTTTGGTGTTGGTTATTGGTGAGATGGGGAGATATGATACCATTTTTTAGATATGCATGGATGTCATGGTACCATGGGGATTGAGGACCAACCAAGACAAACACCATTTCTACATCAACGTTCTCATAAGCAGGCATATGTAGCTACTCAACTAAGAATTTGTACTGAGTTGAGTCATGAGGGATCTCTAATAAGGATCCAATGGTTGCCATTGCATTGGCCTCTTTATTATGAAGTCTTGGTATCTGTGTGAACTATAGATTCAAGAAATTCTCTTTCAGTCTGTCCACCACTTCTTTGTAAGGTAGTAGCTTGTTGTCCTTTGTTTGATATTCATCCATGACTTGCTTGATAATAAGCTATGAATCTCCAAACACTTTCAGTTTTGTTATGTTCCATTAGATAGTTGTTTTGAGACCTGAGATGAGGGCCTCATATTCTGCAATGTTGTTAGTACATGGGAATCCCAATTTGAATAATTTTGGAATATAGTCACCTTGAGGTGTGATGAATAGGATTCCTGTCCCTGATCCATGCGATGTGTAGGAGCCATCGAAGTAGAGTTTCCATACTAGTTTTTATTCGATCATGCATAGGAGTTCATCAAGGAATTCCATGATTAGTGGATAGGCATCCACTATAGGTGCTCCTGCTAGCTAATCAGCAATTACTTTCCCTTTGATTGCTTTTCAATCTGTGTACTGGATGTCAAACACACTGAGTAGCATAACCCATTTTACCATATGGAATGTGAGAGTTGTCCTTGATAACATATACTTGAGTGGGTCCACCTTTGAGATGAGCTTGATCATGTGGTTGAGTATGTAATGTCTAAGCTTTTGAGTGGCAAAGACCACTGCAAGACATGCTTTCTCCATGGGTGAATAATTGAGCTCATAACTGATAAGAGTTCAGCTGATATAGTAGATGGCTCTCTCTTTGTTGTCATCATCATGTTGTGCTAAGAGTGCCCCTAGTATAGTAGTGGTTGTTGAGATGTAGAGTATGAGAGGGCATCCTGAAACTGGTGGTACAAGAATGGGAGAATTGGCTAGATATTCCTTGAGCTTCTCAAAGCTTCTTTGATAGATGGGATCCCATTTGAAGCTTGTGTCTTTGCACATGAGGTGTGTGAAAGGTTGGAACTTGTCTTCCAATTGAGAGATGAATCAGTGCACTGATTGGAGTTTTCCTTGTAGGCTCATGAGTTGTCTGAGTGTTCTTGGTGGAGGCATTTCTGTTATAGCTTTGACCTTCTTGGGGTCAATCTCTATGCCACGTCGTGATACTATAAAGTCTAGAAGCTTTCCAAATGTTACACCAAAGACACATTTCTTTGGATTCAGCTTCAAACCATAATGATGGAGATGATCGAACACACTCTCAAGAATGTCTAGGTGTTCATAGAGTGTTTTAGATTTTGCAAGAATATCATCCACATAGTCTTCCAGGATTTTGTGCATCATGTCATGGAAGATGGCTATCATTTCTCTCTGATATGTGGCTCTTGCATTCTTTAGCCCAATGGCATCATGTTGTAGTAGAAGGTACCCCATGGAGTTGTGAATGTTGTTTTATGTTGATCTTCTTTTTCTATCCAGATCTGATTATATCCCAAGAAGCCATCCATGAGTGACAACATCTCATGGCCCGCTATGAGATCTACAATCATGTCTATGTTGGGCAATGGGAAATCATCCTTAGGACATGCTTTATTTAGGTCCCTAAAATTTGTGTAGATTTTGATATCACTTGAAGGCTTCATGACAAGAACCATGTTGGACATCCACTCAGAGTAATCAATGGCTCTGATGATCTTTGCATCTAGGAGATTTTCCAGTTTTGATTTTACCAATAGGGCTACTTTGGGATGCATCTTGCGTAACTTCTACTTTACTGGCTTGACATTAGGGTCCACAGTGAGATGTTAGACAATAAGATTAGGGTCAAGCCCAAGCATGTGTGTGTATGACCATGCGAAGTTCCCAGTGGCTTCACGGAGAAGTGCAGTAAAATCTATTTCTTCACCCTTGGTTAAAGATGTTGTAATGTAGGTTATTCTCAGACATTCTTCAGTGCCCAAGTTGATTAGCTTGGTTTCCTCAATAATGATAGGAGACTGCTCAGGTCTGTAATCTTGGATGGGAGGAAGAGGCAAGTCTTCATCTTTTAGTGTCTTAGAGAGGTTTTCACCAGAAGATACGCCCTTTATTTTATCTTTTTTAGAATCAGAATGTGCCCCAGAGGGGTTTTCACATAAGGACTCATTCTTTTCTTTTTCTTTTTCACTTTTGCAGCTAAAGCTTGCCTCTTCCTCAAAATATCCTTTAGGGTCAAGATTAGAGATGTGAGTTGATTCTGAATCCTGATTTGATTATTGGCTTGATGTCCCCATGAATTCTAGGAGCACTTCCATGCTTTGGAACTCATCGATATGTGTGACACTTGGTTGGTCCCAGTCTATGAGTTCTAGATAGCTGAGGGGGGGGTTCTATGAGGTTAATGGCAAGTTTTTGGAAGATAGAAGTTCCTAGGAGGGTATCATCATCGAAGATGTCATCATAAGATTTCTTTTCTTCCTCTTCAGGGATGTCTTTGATCTCTATGAGGTTGTCTTGGCTATTCAAGAAGGGAACGTTGGTTATGTTAGTACCCTCAATTGCAGTATTGGGCTCTTGTATATGCAAGTGAGGGGTATTAAAGCCAAGACCTTGATGTTGTGGATTCTTGGATTCTTTGATTAGGTCTTTTCTTTTGCCTTCTTGTGGTCCTAGACCACCGCCTTGATATTTCCATTTCTCAGTGGCATACTTGTGTGATTGTGGGTATTTTTCTTTGAATTAGGTAAGAAGTTGAGTGTCAAGTGGTGGGGGATCTCTGTATAGCCACTAATTGATGTCAATGTCGATCTCTTAACTTTTTATGTTACCATTGGAGACAAAAGTCATAGGTCCCATCTCCTTGATTTCATGCTTGGCTTCAGTAGGCTTGCCTTGGTGATTCGGGCACCCTTGTGTATGTGGATCAAGTGGGAGGGCCCCAAATTCAAATGCATCATGTAAGCTATATTCACCACAACCCTGATTGTTGATCTTGATAGAGGAGAGAGTGGAGGCAAGGATAATATCTGGATCACTATGGGATCAGGAAGAGCTGGCAACAGAAGTGCCAATGTTAGTTCTAGGACAATGGGTGGAATGAGGGAATGATGCTTCCATCGCATGACAGTATGCAAAGGGTTGGGGGTCTACATGAATGGTAACCTCAGTGCCTTGATGTGGAAATTTGACACATTGATGGTAAGTGGATGGTACAACCTCAATGGAATGAATCCATGGTCGGCCGAGGAGGATGTTGAATGGTAGGTCAAGATCAACAACATGGTAGATGGTGTCTTACATTGCTGGGCCTAGCTTGATAGGAAAAAGAATAGTACCTTCAGAGGTATGCTCCAAGTTTTTGTATGCCTTTATGGTGATGACTTCATGCAATATGTTAGCCTCTATAAACCCAATATGCTGAATGAATTTCAAAGTGCACAGGTTTAGGGATGAGCCATTATCTATCATGACCCTTTTAATAGCAAAATATATGACCATGACGACGATGTGAAGAGGGAGATTATGGTCAGGTGCAATGGCTGGTATGTTAGATGGTTTGAAGGATATAACACATGATGTAGATAGATGTCCCACAAGCTTCTCAAACTGGATGGTGTTAATGTTTTTGGAGACATGTCCTTCTTGGACGGCTCGGTTGAGGATTTCTTGATGGAGGGGTAAAGTGTAGAAAAGGTCAAGGATAGAGATTTGGGCTAGTGTATTCCAAAGATGTTCTATGAGGTTGTATTGTGCATTGTGTGGTGGCCTTGGATGTGCACTGATGATAGTTATCCGGCCTCTTCATGTGGTAACAACACACTGACTATCTTCTTCTTTGACATGGATAACATTGACTGTGGGCTTGACTTGGGTTATGCATCCAACAAACTTGTCGTAATTGATATGGGATGAAGTATAGTCTTTATGGTCAGCATGGTCTCCTTGTTTTCCTTTGCCTTGGTTCTAATTAGGAGGATTAGTATTGATTTGGTTCTTTCTAGCATTGTGTTGTGGGAACACATTCTGATATATCTACAAATTGGCATTAGGCAAAGCTTGGGATGGTGTGTCCACTTGGATCTCCTTTCTCTCTATGAGATCTTGGATGTAATGCTTGAGTTTCATATACCTTAGGGTAGTGTGTCCTTTGATGTGGTGATAATTAGAATACTCATGATCTTTATACTAGTTGGGCTTAGGAGTTGCATCATCGAACTATTGGATTGGTGGGTATGTGATTAGGTTGGCCTTGGCCATTCGATGAAAAATTAAATCCAGAGGTTCACCAAGTTGTGTGAAGGTTCTCTTATGGTAAGCCTAGGCTCGAGGCCTATTCTAATTAGGAGTTGTTGATATAGCATTAGCTTGATTGGTTTGGTTAGCTTGAGGCACTTGTTATTGGTAGTGTTGATGATTTTTTTGAGGTTGATATTGATGTATAGGTTTTTGATGATCTTGGGGTTGTTGATATGCACAACTAGGTGTAGGACTGGCCATGATGATTTGGACATTCTTGGTGTCTGTGGCTCCATCAATGATTGTGTTTTTGTTATGATTCCAGTAATGTGGTTTATCATTGTTGGGTTTGTTGTGGGAATCATTTTTGTAATGTCAGATTGTGCCTTCGTCTAGGAGACCTCTTTTGATATCTATCCACTTGCCTTTGATATCTTGATACATTTGGATGTAGTTCATCCTCATGAAGTGGGATAGTTTTGGATACAGGTTATTGATGAAGATCTTTGTGAGATACTTTTTAGGGGATTGATACGATAACCTGGTAGTGAGGTTCTGCCATCATTGCAAGTAGTCTTCTAGACTTTCTCCTTCTTTCTACTTTGAGTTGCAAAGGTCTAGCAAGGTCAACTCATTTTTGACATTGTGGGCATATTGGACAATGAACTTCTTAGAGAGGTCGACAAAAGTTATGATGGTCCCACAATGTATCTTGTAAAATAACTCAACAACAGTTCCTCCTAATCTTTTGTGGAATAGGCGTAAAAGGTAATTATATTTAACATTATAAGCCACTTCTTGACATGACATATAGAATTCTTTGATGTGGTTTATAAGGTCTCCTTTCCCTAGATATTTATTGAGCTTGGGTGTCTCAAAGTTCTTAGGGAAAGGAATAGCTATGATTGATTGATCAAATGGGTAGGGACACACTTCTTAAAATTTGAAGATTTTGTTCTTTTTGCCAGTTTTGAGCTCCTTAAGAGCATTCTTCATTTCTTCCCACTTAGCATTGATTGGAATTGGAGTGAGTACTCCCATTTGGAAAGGATCTAGTGGTGCTGGTGAATAAGGTTGATTTTGAGGTTGATAATGTGGAGTGGGATATGGAGATTGCCCAACAAGATAGGAAGATTGGAATGGATTCAAAGGTGATGATTGCTAGGGAGGATATTGTTGCTGAGGCATGGGGCTGTATTGTAGTGGAGGATATGGAACTGCTTGTTGTTGCTGGGGGATGATAGGATACTATTGTTGTGATGGGTAGGAGGAAGCTTGTTGTTGCTAGGGAATGATAGGGGTTTTTTACTGTGTGGGGAAGTACTGTTGCAATGGATGAGACTGATGGAATGGTGTTGCTTGCTGATGAGATGGTCCTTGATGCACTTGCCTTTGTGCTTGGTTGATGTAGGCTGGGTGCATGCCTACATTAATAAAGTGTGGAATGGATATTGGAAAGTTGGAAGCAGGAGGTGGTTGAGCAAGATAGCTTGCAAGGTAAGATGAACTCTGTTGTTGAGGTGGTGGAACTTGATAAAATGTATGGGGTGGTGTGAATAGATAGTTTGTGAATGGGGGGAAGGATGAAGCTACTGGAGGTTGGGATTGTTGTTGATGCATTGCTTGCGAGAAGATGGCTTGTTGGTTTTCTAGAATGGATGCAGAGAAGTGGGTTGGTATTCCAAAAGCTAAGATTTCTTCTTTAGTGAGGCCCCATTGAGAACTAGTGCGCAGTGGGAACTATGATACAAAGGATGTTGGAAAGGTAGATGTGATGGGAGTTTTGGATGTGAATGGTGGATTTGAAAACCCCATGGAAGGCATACCTATTGTGAATGCAGTTTGTTGGATTTGTGCTTGGGTAAATGTTTGGTGGGGTGTGGACAAAGATGCTTGCCTTCCCCATGAGAAAGGTGGTGCTAATGTGGAAGCTTGCTGGAAGAAGGAGGAAAATGATTGCGTTGCCCCCAAAAATGATGGTATTGAGGTAGAGGATTGCTGGGAGAAAGAGGGAAACAATTGTGCTACCCCTAGGAACAATGACCTTGTTTGGCCCATGGAAGGTGGAGGAATTGCTTGTGTAAATATTTGTGTAGGGGGTGGCAGTTGGTTTTGTAAAAATCTTTGGGTAGGAATGATGGCTTGAGTTGCTATGGAGGAAGATGGTGTGCCCATGATAGGAAATGGAGTGGATTGTGTCACTTGTGTTGTAGGGCTCATGAAACTGCCTTGCAAAAGAGGAGGGATGGTCAAAGTTACTTATGACATGTGAAAAAGTGGGTCAAGGATTTGTTGGAAAATGGGGTTGTATGCTTCTGCTGGGATTTGGATGGTGTTGATGGGAATATGAGGTTGGAGATATGGTGGAATAGGAGTACCCTCTTGTGTGAAGTTAGCCAACATGTTTTGTTGATTTTGAGCAATGATTGCATTGGTTGTTTGTGCATTCCCGAATGATTCATGAATGTTTCTACTGCAAAAGAAGCGGGGGGGGGGGGGGGGATATTGGGATCATCCCATATATTACCAATTTGTTGGATCTGGGGATTGTAAGATACCATCGCGCTGGTAGAAATGTTGGGATCAGACAAGATGGTGGTATGATAAGGATCCATGTTCCTTCATTTTATGGATCTTGTCTCGACAGGCATGGAGAGGAGCTTTAGAAGATGAAAATGCAAAGGACGGATGGATGCAAGATGTTCCTAAGAAATTTTGAGGATGATGGATTTCTAGAATGAAATGCAAGGATTTGGATCAACTTTAAGGATGGTGGAATGCTAGAGGATTGGTGAGATTGTTTGATTTGGATCAAGAATGGCAAAGGATTGGTAGGAGATGGTGAAAGATTGGTAGAATGCTTGGCAATAATGGGGGATTGGTGGTATGCTCTGATTTGGATTAAGATTGGTGGAGGATTTGTGGGATGCTTCAAAGATGATAGTAGATTGGTAGAGGATTGTGGAGGATGGTGAAAGATTTAATAAGTGTCAACAAATGAGTTGCTGCTTCCTGATGTAGTATTAATGGTAGGATTGGTCAACCTAGGATAGACTAATGATCTTTGGTCAACTGGATTCTTATCAATGCAAGCTAATCTCTTGATCGAGATGATGAGGCTTTACAAGGACAAGTATGGATTCCCTTTAGATAATGCTCTATCAAAAGGGGAGATTTTTTATTTTGGATGAGGATTGGAAGCAACTCAAAGGATTTAAACACAAAGTGTTTTTGGATTTCGATAAGTAGATTTGGATTTTGGCTGATGGGTTCTGATTTGGATAGATGGATACTGATTTGGATCAAGGATTTAGTAGTCTAATTATAGATTACTGATGGAAGGATAGTAAAGGATGATGAATTGATGCTATGTTCTAAGAAGATAATCTAGATGCAGCTGAAATGGATGACCTATGATGCAACTAGGAAGATGATAATGAATGCAATGATGCAACTAAGGCTTTGTGGTGATGCAAGGATGGAACTAAGATGAGCTAGCATGAAGGATTGTCGAGATAGGATTTGGGATCTCAAAGGAAGAATGGATATGTAATGGACCTAGCTAGTCTTCTCTCTCTAGATTGACATAGCGATAATTAAACTAGAATCGGTATGCAAACTATTCACTTTTGCATTATAATCAATGTTTTCTAGTCTCTCTTGATTCTTCTCTTTTTCTTGGATTGCTATAAGGGAATGTTGGTGATCTTTTAGATTTCTTTCTGTAAGTTTCTTCTCTTCATAAACTAGGGATCTGGGAAGTCTAGCTTTCTTGTGTTGGGTCCAATTTGACATAGATTGGAGAGATTCTGGTAATTGTTTTGAAACAAGATTTTGGGTGTCTGATTTTAAAGGATCTCTTCTATAAGGTTTTGTTTGAAAATTTTGGCCCAACTTTGTGATGTCTCGATGGCAAAGGACTAACTTGACAATAGATACTTTGAAAAAAATCTCGACAAGGGACAAATCAACCTTGTGGGATACAAGAAATGACTTTAGCTTCTAAATCTGACATAAAGCTTTGAAAGGTGTATATTCTGACAAGTATTTTTATTGAGCTTTTGACTGTGCAAATCACTTCAAGAAGATCTACCTAAAGGGAGGCAAGTATCAAAATCCTTGCCCATAGCTTAATACCCCCTAAAAGGGGATACATATGGTGAGTGTCTTAAGGTGATCCGAGAAACCAAAGGGATCAGTCCTTGTACAAGGATTGTGATACTTTCAGGGATAGATCGAGTAACTTCTATTTTAACAGGTTTGTAGTTGTTTCGTGGAGTTCTCCCAATCAGTTTGTATGCACATGACTAAATTAAGAGCCTAGTTGAACATGCTGAAATTGTAGGGATATTTACCTACCTCGGGCTACCATCAACACGTATCACCCAAGCTTGAGGGGATGAAGCAAGAGTTTTATCAACATCTTTTTTCTATACCGATCGGGGAAGGTACTGGTTTCAAGTCATTCTCTGAAGAGGAAGTGCTTTTCTCTTTGGACAGGCCTCGCTAGAAGTAAAACAAGTGAACTTGTCTGAGTTCAAGTGTTTTACATCACTTAGATTATCAAGGATTTGTAGAATTGAAGACTCCTAAAAAGCACAATGAACAAAGGTTCTTTTCCAAATTGATTAAGTGATTGAAATGAAATTCTTGCAAACAGATGTGATTAAGCTTTTGATTTATTCTTTTCTTTTGAAAAAATAAGAACTTTGAGAGATTGCAATTTTGCTTGGGCATTCAAGATTGAATTTGCATGCTTTAGGAACATTGAATTGAATCTGAAAGGAAAGGAATAGAGATGCTTTTATTTCACTTTTATCATTCAAGAATGTGTTTGATTTAGACTCAAAATAAAAAATAATTCCTTTGGACTTTGGTTCATTTCCTTAGTTTCATTCAAGATTTCGTGTGCTAGAATTTAGTTTTATGCCCCAAAAAGAAGAGGTATTCCTAGATTTGTTTGATGCATGAAAATTGGAAATCATTCAAGATTGAATTTGGATTGATTTTAAAACACTAAATGGAAATGTTTTTTTTTTTCATATTTTAGCCTTTCACTCAAGATTTGGTTTTTTTAGAGCCTAATTTGATTAGCTCAGAAAACTAGTTGATGGAAAAAAATTGCTTTGAATTCTACCCCCCTTACAGAAGGCATAACTTTCTGCTCACAACTTCAAAATACACACTGTTTACATCATTGAAAGCAATCATAGCCCAAAAATTCTCCTAAGACCTCTGAAAATGCAATCTACTAAAACATCAAAAAAAATGTAGATTTTTTGTTTATTTTTCTTAGGCATTCAAGATTGGATTTGCATAAAACTTTGAGATTTTCTTTGAGATTTTTTCAAAAGGAAGTTCAATCTAGATTAGAAAAAAGCATTGATTTAAGACCATTTAGGATGCATTTAGGATTGATTAGGAACTGCTTAGAAATGATATGCAAATTTCTAGCTTTTTTTATGCACCAAAAAGTTAAATTGTTCCTAGTTTGCATGAAGTTTGGAGAGCATGATCGTTCTTTTTAATCAAATGAAGAACTTAAAAAGTATGTTTGTGCTTTTGAGGATCAATTTTTAGAATGACTTGAGTTGATTATGATTTTTGATTGATTTTTTTATCTTTTAGACATTCAAAAGTGATTTTGAGGTTAATTTTAAACACCAAAACAAAGTGTGTAGATTTTTGCCTTGTTCATTTTTAAACCCAAATTAAAATGATTTTTCTGGAACCCCAAATGCAATCCATGAAAACTTGGATGCAATATTGGATTTAAATAGAAATGATAATTTACCTGATGGGACCCCCGATGTGATTCAAGAAATCAAGAAGACCCCGAATGTGATCCTGGAACACGGGATGCGATCTTGGATTTAACTACATGCAACATAGAACCTAGATGCGATATGAGAAACCCTAGATGCGAGCCTTCTTTCGGGATGTGATTTTTTGGTAGAGTAAACACGACAAATACAGTGCTTTTAAACAAAATTTACATAGTTTTCCATGAAAATGAGCCTCCTTATGGATTTTTCTGGAAGAATACGCCAAGATTCCGCAAGAAGAAGATGAAGGAGTAGATGGAATAGAAGAATAAAAAGACTAAGAAGAGGAAGAAGATTCATAATGCCCCCTCCACCTTCAAGCTTGAAAAGTTAGAAAACACTCCAAAACCTATCAGAATGTTGTGAAATGAACCTGTGAAGTGGGTCCCACGAGGAGTGCTAGAATGTAGGCTACAGTTTTGAATCTGTTACCTATCTTGAAGGGCTTAAACATTTAAACATTAGATTAAAACATGTTCATTAGTTCAAATCATAGACATAAAAAAAACTAAGCCACCTCAAGATTGTTGCCAAACTAGATGCTATAAAGCATTGCTTGATTTTCTTTAATGAGAGGGATGTGGGTGTTCTCTTTAAGCACTTGGAGCTTGTTCCTAATTCATTCTAAAAGGATTTGATATGATGCATGAATGATTAGGAAAGCTTGAATAACAACTAAGTTTAATCCATTAAGCTAGATTTAAGATGTGTGTAAGAAAAGAATGAAATATAACATAATATGCTAAATTGCCTAAGCTCTAGAATGAATCTAACATTATAACATTACTTAATATAAAAGATGTGAATTAAATATTTTCTCTTAGGAAGTGAGGGTATTTATAGGATTTGGGAAGGGCTTGGGTTAGGAGGATGAGTTAGAGGTAGAGGTAGAGTTTGAGGTAAGGTTAGGGGTATGGCAAGGTTTACCTTGGATTAGGGTTTCTCACACATGTGTGAGAAACACTAGGGAAGTGGGCAAGCGGAACAAGTGTGGAAGAAGAGACATGGGTCTCTTTACAAGGCTATAAGAAGCCTTAAAGAGTGTGTAAGAGGCTTTTAATGAGTGTGTAAGGCTCATTAAGGGAAGGGTTTGACTAAAAGTCAATGAGACTTGGATTAGCTTAGGAAATGTAGTAAAAATCTCCTAAATGGGTTTAGGGAAGGTTTAGGAAAGTTTAGGAAAGATTGGAAGGGTTTTAGGAAAGGCTATAAGATTCTAGGGTTTTGAGGCTTTAAATAAATATAAAATTTGTTTAGGGATTGTGACATCATTTATTAAATATTAATTTAATAAAGAGAGGAAAATTACTTAAAATTGATTTAAATGGTTTGGGAAGGGATTCTTTAATTAAATGTGTTTAATTAAAATATGAGGATTTAATGACATAAAAATATATTAATTAATTAATTAAATAATTAATTAGTAAATGATGATGTCATTAGGGGTTTTTAGAAAAATAAAAATACTTTTATTTTTTAATGGATTTTTAGGTGTCTAAAACTAGTAAGGAGTCTATCTTCAATGAAAAAATTAAGGTGGATGATTCCATGAAGGTGGACTCTTCTAATGAGGAGAATGTTTCTGTGGCTATGGCATCTAGTTCAGATGGGGATGATGAACAACTAACAATTTTGGTGAGGAGAACAAATCCTAGAAGGCGTTTGAAGATCGAGTTTTGGTTAATGAGAAAAATGAAGAGCATTCTATGGTGAAGGATGACAATGTTATTCTGGAGCCAATGAATGAGGTCCCTCCAAATACTAAAGGTATTTTTGGGGAGAATCTTTCCCTTGATTCTAAGAATTTGAAAGATCTAGTTGGGAATGTGGTTCAAATGGTTGCAAAAGGTGATTCTGATGGTGTTAGGGATGAGAATAATGGTAAAGTGCCCACCTATGATGATTTTTTGGAGAGTAGCAGACATTATGTCCCTATTTACCATGATTCAAAGTAAAGGGAGGATCAGATGGAAGATGTTAGTATCCAGCTGGTGAGGGAATCCTCTATTAAGTTGTTATTTGAAGGTTTCAAAGATAGAGAGGAAGTTACTCTGTGGGCTCTGCAAACTTCCTATGTAGGGGCCCTCTACTCTTTCAGATTTAATAAATGGTTCTTTTAGGAAATTAAGATGCTAAATCTAAAGTATCATAAGCTAGAAGCAAGGTATGATGGGATGTAGGAGAGAATGGTGGAGTGGAGTGGCGATGTTGGGATTATTTAACTTTAGAATAAAGGGAAAGATTTGGCTGACCTTACTGGTAGAGTAGATAAGTTGGAAGCGACTATTTTCAATATCCTCTAGCACAGTCATAAAAGCATGAGGGCTTCTAGCACTAATCTTAGAGCTATGGTCAATGTGTTGGAAAAGGGCATGGATGATGGCGGTGAAAAAGAGGATGTTTCTCAGGGAGAAAGAGGTGGACTAGGAACGAGGACTAGGGAAAGTGTCAAGAAGAAATATCCTACCACAACCAAGTGTGTCAATGATATCAATACTATCATTGGCATAATGGAGGATATTGAATAAAAAATGGAGGAAACCCTTAAGGGTTAGCTTTGCAAGGCTTATGCTGGGGTCTTATTTAGTTGTTCCTCTATTTGATTTTTGTTTTACTTGTATTTTCTATCTTTTTTGCTGTTAGGTGTTGGATATTGCTAATGCATTGGGTAAATGTTTGATACATTTAATATGTTTAATCACTACTTTGAGTGATGTTGGAGCTTCTGCTATTGTCATTAGCATTTTGTCACTGATGTCAACATATGTTTCTATGAAGAGAACGGGCTAGTTACTATAGTGTACAGACATTGTACACATGTTTCAGGATGTGCAGTCATATGAGAGTAAAAGAAGATGTTGTGATCTTATATCCAAGATCGCATCATGTAATGTTGCATATTGGATGAGTTATAGATGTTTTGGTGAAGACTTGTTACTGGACTATGACAGTGAAAGTTGATAGAGTTAGTCTCTGTGTTTCTGGTATACCTTACAAAAGGTATAGATTCATTATATGTGAGCTTAAGGGATCATAGACAAGGTACTAGAGAATTTTTGTTGGTTAGCACAAGTCACGGGAAGAAGGTTGATGTTAGCTGTGCTGTGTGATCTGGAGAAAACTCATTTGGGAGTCGACTTCAGAAGATGTAGAGTGCATTTTGTTTGGTGAATTTAAATTAAGGATGTCAGTCCTTAATTATTGTAATGTAATCGTTGTATACTTGTTTTATATACCATTTGTATCTTAGCAAGGGTTTATGTAATTGTTTGTTTATTAAGAAAGCCTAATCAGCCAAATTGATCATGTAGAATGTAATAGGGTATATATGTAAGATCTTTTCATTGGAAAATATATAGATGAGATGTATGTGATGTGAAAGAAGATTGTGAAAGCTATGAGCTTGTACATTCTAGATGTAGAGAAGAGAATTGTATGTACTTCATTGGAACTGATCAAGCAAAGATAGTTTTTGTTAGATAGTTCACAAGGATTATGTATTTACTCATATACACTTGTGTTGCAAACAATGAGTTTTGAAGGTGGATTTAACCTTCTTTGGGTAGTGAGCCGACCCTTCTTTCTTGACTCCTAATAGGGTCTTTCCTCTAACAAGGATTGTGTACTGTAACGTTTCAATAAGCTCCTAACATAATAGATCTTCTAACAAGGATACTATACTCTTAGTACATTATTTGTGGCTGCTAATTCCCACTAGGTTTTTTTACCTTTAATAGGGTTTCCCTGACACCAACATATTATGTTATTGTGTTGGCATTCATTTTGTTCATTGGATTTGATATTGTTTCTATTCAAAGTTTAAAGTTTAATATTATGTCATACAACTAATTCACCATCCCTCTCAATTGTATTGTGGATTTCTATTCTTAACAATTGGTATTAGAGCTACTGGTCCTTAGAGAGAAAGCTTAACATCTTGAGGTGATCTTGGAGATGGCATTCTATAGGAAGGATAGTCCAAAATTTGATCCTAAAAACTTTTATAGTTGGAAGAACAAGATGTAAACTCATTTGCTATGTTTGGGCATTAACTACTAGTTGATTACAAAGAATAAGGTAGCTATAAAGATTGAGAATGACTTGCCATCAGCTACTGATGATGAAAAGAAGGTATTCTCATACAACATAGTTTCAAGGGAAGCACTGATCAATGCACTCTCTAAAGGAGAATTTACCGAAGTTAAAGACTTGGATTTGACACACCACATTTGGAAAAGATTAGAAGCACTATATGAAGGAGATAAGTATACTAAGCAAGAGAAGTTATAGAACTGGAAAAAATAAATGGAGAAGCTACAAATGAAGGATGATGAAAGTATTAGGGCTTATTTTCAAAGGGTTATAGAGGTTATGGTTGGAATGAGAAACTCTGGAGGCACTTATGATGAAGAAGAAGTCATTGCGAAGATCCTTAGATCATTGAAACCTATTTACAAGACTAAGGCTATATCTATACAAGAAACTATACCTTTTACTCCAAACTTTAATAGAGAGATGTTGATTGGAAAGATAACTACCTTTGAAGTTGCTAAAATGGGAGATTTTGTACCTAAAGTTGAATATGCATTCAAAGCATCTGCACACAAGAGGATAATGTCTGCACTTCTGAGCACTAGTAGTGAGAACCTAAAAGAAGAGCTTGGTGAATATGATGAGGAATGGGAACAGATACAAGAAGAGGAAAGAAAGATGGATGAACTTGTTGCACTAATTTCTAGAAGAGAAAAGAGAGGTAAGGGTAAATTTGAAGGAAAGTTACCTTTGAAATGTTTTTCATGCATGATGTAGTCAAGGATGGAGGATCCAATTAAGGACTATCCAAACTTATAGCCAACACCAACACAATAGAATAACATAAAACCAAACAAGATATGAAAGAAAAAATATATCTTTATTCATCAATAACTGATTACATGCAATGTGTCAGGCTGTAAGGCCTTCCCGGTTACGACCAATTACAATGCAAGAAACAATTATGCAAGATCATGTAGGATCCAAATCTTCCCAGCTAGTCCAGTCCTAAAAATAATCAGCAACTGATGGAAACCCTAAGGCTGATCTAAAATTGTACTCGCAACCTTCCAAGCAATCTCTTTGTCTCCAAGCCTCAACCACTAGATCTACTCAAACAAACTATCAGATAACAATCTGATCTGCAAGATCATACAAGATCTTTTCCACAAATTCACTTCTTAGCTAACCCAAGTCTGCAATAGGACACTGATAGGCACTCCAAGAAAGATCTAAACTTGTACCCACAGGTCACCAAGTAATCTTCTTGGTCCTAAGCTCGTAGGCTGCTAACTCTTCTAGATCTAATCTAACTCTAGATCTCTATCCTCTCCCCCAAACAACTACCTAACATCTACTTAAATACTAATCCAAGTCACAAGTCGACTGGATGAAACAATTAACTCCTACAAACAAATATTAAATGCCAAACATCAGTCGGCTCTCAAATAACCTTACAATAAATAAATTCTCCAAGTCGGCCTCCAGATCCACATAGAAGAATGAAACACACCAGATCTAGGTCCCCACACATCCAACAATCAATCCATAACATGAGGAACGTGACCCAGATTAAATGCACCAGTCAGCCAAGCCAAATCTTTGAGAACATCTGTTGGTAAGCCAAACTACCGAGCATCAGGAAATATACCAAGCAACCATACCAACCAAGCTCCTCAAGCATTACTGAGCACCAGAAATGTCGAGTCTCCTTCGATGACCTAGCTCCCTTTAGTGATCGAGTCCTCTAGTGAATGAGCCACTTCAAAGACTAAGCAATAGACATGAACACTAAGACTCCATTGGTAACTGAGCATCGAGCAAAAAAACACCAAGTCACTGAGTGACCATCTTCCACCTGATAGTTACTGAGACTGTCAGAATCTTTAGGCACCAAGCAATAAGCTAGGATGCCACTGCATCAAACTCCCGGGGTACAAAGAAAAGTGTGTCCCACACTTTCTCACCAAAGGGAACATCTGAAAAACATCAAATCCACTTCATCTTCACCAAAGGTTTCCACTCCATCGTAGGAAAGAGAACCAATCTACAACTCAACCAATCAACATGGCCAACATCTAGAAAAAAATTGAGGATTCAACCCATCACCAAGGATCAAGGAAGAATCCCATCTTAGAATCTTATCACAATACTTATTACTATCAACTAGCAAGTCAAGTCCACAACCGACAATTAACATCTGCATCATAATATTGAACAAAATCAATTCAGTATCACCATCATCACAAAGGTGTTCATCAATAGGTATATTCTCAACAATAGTAACCTAATCAGGCACAACCAGATGCTCTGCAATTTCTATGTCAGGCACAACTGGCTGAACTTGAAAACCAATCTCCTAACTATCTTCAACAAGGTCAACAACATCGCCGGTAAGGACAGGTAACTCAACAACAACCACAAGTTTCTCTACAAGTTTCATGGTAGAATCCACCAACTGACCATCAAAACCAATTTCACATGCTTCCACATGTCCTCTCTCGGACTAGTCTTCTAATAGGCCAAAAAACTTTCCTTTCGATTGGCATGATCCAACTTCGGTAAGCTCTACAAAGCTCAACAACATTTTCCTTTGCAAGGTTCTTAACTCGGTTCAGAAATTCCACTTCCAATTGAGAAAACCTCTCAAAAATCTTCATCTCCACCACATCACAAAGATCTACAATCACACTAGGGTTTAATCCTCTTAGAGACATCTCCAAAGATCTTCAAAAACCCTCTGCAACAAACCCAACACTGACCACCTTGTGACAACCTCCAAGTTGTATGCAAGTCAGATTGCAACCTGCCACCTTGCATGAACAACCAGGCCATGATTTCACAAGTTTAGTACCATGGATTTGCAACTCAGATTGTGCACAATCTCTTCACCAACAAGATCAACTTCACAAGATCAGCCTTTCTAGGTCAACCTTATGCTCCAACAAGATCAACTCTGATTTGATACCACTTGATGCAGTCAAGGATGGAGGATCTAATTAAGGACTATCCAAACTTGTAGCCAACACCAACACAATGGAATAACACAACAACAAACAAGATTTGAAAGAAAACATATATCTTTATTTATCAATAACTGATTACATGCAATGTGCCAGGCTATAAGGCCTTCCTAGTTATGGCCAATTACAATGCAAGAAATAGTTTTGCAAGATCATGTAGGATCTAAATCTTCCTAGCTAGTCTAGTCCCGAAAACAATCAGTAACCGATGGAAACCCTAAGGCTGATCTAAACTTGTACTTGCAACCTTCCAAGAAATCTCCTTGTCTTCAAGCCTCAACCACTAGCTCTACTCAAACAAGCTATCAGATAACAATATGATCTGCAAGATCATACAAGATCTTTTCTACAACTTCACTTCTTAGCTAGCCCAGGTCTACAACAGGACACTGGTAGGCACTTCAAGAAAGATCTGAACTTGTACCTGTAGGTCACCAAGAAATCTTCTTGTTCCTAAGCTCATAGGATGCTAACTCTGCTAGATCTAATCTAACTCCAAATCTCTATCCTCTCCCCAAAACAACTACCCAACATCTACTTAAATACTAATCCAAGCCACAAGTTTGTTGGATGAAACAATTAACTCCTACAAACAAATATTAAATTCCAAACATCAGTCAACTCTCAAATAACCTTACAATAAATAAATTCTCCAAGTCAGCCTCCAGATACACATAGAAGAATGCAACATGCTAGATCTAGGTCCCCACATGTCCAACGATCAATCCATAACTTGAGGAATGTGACCTAGATTAAATACACCAGTCGGCCAAGTCGAATCTCCAAGAAAATATGTTGGTAAGCCAAACTACTGAGTGTTAAGAAATATACTGAGCAACCATACCAACTGAGCTCCTCAAGCATTACCAAGCACCAAAAATGCTGAGTCTCCTTCGATGACCAAGCTCCCTTCAGCAACTGAGTCCTCCAGCAATTGAGCCACTTCAGCGACTGAGAAACAAACATGAACACATAGACTCCATTGGTAACTGAGCACCAAGAAAAAAAACACCAAGGCATTGAGTGACCATCATCCATTGAGATCCACCAGAACTTCCAACTGAGAATCACCACCAAGACTGAGAAACTCCAGTCTTCTACCAAGATCACTAGCCAAGTAATCAAACTCCACCAGACAATTACCAAGACTGGCAGAATATTCAGGCACTGAGCAATAAGCCAAGATGCCACTGCATCAATGCAATAAGGTAGGTCATTTTGCATCTAGATGTCCTATAAGATTTCCTAAGTACAAGCCTAAGTTTTTCAAGTCTAAGTATTCAAAGGCTAAGGAATGTTATTATGCTAGTGAAGGTATGTCTGATGATGATGATTTAGATTATGAGGAGATTGGATTTGTTGCTATTAAAGATGAGCCAGTATATGAGGAAAAGGCTCTAGTATAACATGTTGATAAGAAATCTGAATGGATTATAGACAGTGGTTGTTCACATCATATGACTAGAGACAAAAACAATTTTGTTAAATTAATGAAGTATGATGGTGGTGTTGTGAGATTCGGAGGCAAAATTCCTAAACCTATCATAGGAGTAGAATCTATTACTCTGGATGGAAAAACTAATACTAACAATGTACTATTTGTTGATGGACTTAAGCATAACTTGTTAAGTGTTGCATAGTTGATTGAAAAATAATTTAAATTAAATTCAATTATGGTAAATGTTTTATCAGAAGTAAGGCAGGAAAGCTAATTGCAATCGATACTAAATCTAGAGGTAATGTATTTGAACTAAATAAATATGGAGCCTCTTGTTTTGTTGCGAAGGTAGATGACAGTTGGTTATGGCACATAAGATTTTGTCATGTTAATTTTGATAACATTATGAAATAAATTTTTACTAATGCAGTAAGAGATCTACCGAAGATTGTTAAACCATCTAATATTATATGTAGAGAATATGTTATGGGAAAATAGACTAGAAGTAGTTATAAAAGAAAAAGCATATACATCAAAAGGAAAGTTGGATCTGGTACATACAAACCTATGTGGACCTACAAGGACAAGATTATACTATGGTTAAAGGTATTTTATACTTTTTGTTGATGACTTTTCTAGAATGATGTGGTTTACTTACTTGAAAGAGAAATCAGAAGCATTTGATAAATTCAAGATATTCAAGGCAAAAGTAGAGAATGAATCAGGTTTAAAGATAAAATATTTGAGGTTAGATAGAGGTGGAGAGTTTACTTCATACTTATTCAATTCATATTGTGAAGAGCATGGCATACAAAGAAAAACATCTACTCCTAGGACTCCACAACATAATGGGATAGTAGAGCGAAGAAACGAGACCATACTTGATGCTGCTAGGACAATGTTTCTTGAAGGAAATATATCTCATATGCATTGGAGAGAAGCTATTGGGATAGAAGTGTACACATTGAATAGAGATCAAATCAAAGAATGTACTGTAATACCCCAAAAATGGGCTATAAGTTCATTAATCTCCTACATCTTCAATTCGAATGAAATTGACATCAAAGTCCTAACCTAAGGCACATCTAAACATCATTGAATCATAATTGATTATCTTAAATTATGCATCAGGGAATATTCCTAGTAATATTCCTAATTATCTTAATTATCTTTAATTTTATAATTATTTGGCAATAAATCACATTTATCCTAAAAATTTGATTAATTGAATATTTTCATATTTAATTAATTAGATTTAATATTTGCCACTTAATTGTGTAATTAAATTTAATTCTATCTATTATTAATTGTATTATTTAATTTTGACAATAAATCAAAATTCCTATCTTTAATTGATTAAATTCTTATTTAATTAATTAAAGCAAGTTGTCATTATTTAATAATATAGTTTTTAATAAAATTTTGATTAAATAATTGATTAACCCATAAATCAATTGTTTTATTTTTAAAATCAGTTAAGTTGGAAATAAATCACTTTATTATTAAATTAATTCATAAATAAAACATGCACAATCATAAAAGCAGACAACTATCAATTATCAATTAAAGCTAAACTCTATTTTGAGTTAAAACTTAGCTTTTGCATGTTTTTGTGAGTTAATTATCTTTTATTTAAAAATAACTCAAAAATCAAGTTGAGTTATTTGAGTGATTTATGGCTTTTTCCCATGCACCTCCCAAGCCCTAGATTTCTATAAATTAAAGGCTCAACTCTTCACAAATCATCTCATATTTTGCACAATCACGCTGGAGAATTGGAATTGAAGAATCAAAGCTCTTGCGAATCGACATCTTTGTGAGATCAATCTTATTTTTGCATTCATATTACATATCATTGTTAGATTAGCATAGCATATCAGTTTTCATATAGATTAATTTTATATCAATTTTTCGTTCATTCCTTATTGCATAGAAAATATCAAAAAATATAGATTAATTTCATATCAGTTTTTCGTTCATTCTTTATTGCATAGAAAAATCCAAAAAAAAAAAAGTAGCTTAATTGCATTTATTTCATATCCATCTTTTACATTCAAATCCTTCATTTAGGTGTCGTCTAGGTCACTGATCTCGATTACAATCTGAGAACATTAATCTCGCACCTATTAGAAGGCAGTAAATCGCTTGGTTAAATAGCTTTCAATTTTGCACGATTTTGATTATAGCTAACCTCTAATGTTTTACTGAGTGTTGTGTTTAAAGATCAGGTATAATTTTCACACACACATTTCTGGCGCCCACCGTGGGGCAACCCACCTTTGCATGCTGGTTTTGATTTTTTTTTGGGAGCTAAAACCCCAAAGTTTCAAAGATTTAATTTTATCTCCCAAACGGCTGGTAATTTTGGTCTGAAATTTTTTTTTCAGGTTGGCGACATGTCATGAAAGCTACAGTAAAAAATTTAGAATTTTCTGAGATGTTTTGAATTTTTAATAATTTTTTCTTAAAATTCCGGAAAAAATTAATATCTGACGCAAATCATCATATTTTTCAAAAATTTTTATATTTTCGGAAAGCTCTTTAAATTATACAGGGGGTCCATTCTTTGTGTTTTAAATTTGGATATGATATCATAGCTCAAATAGTCAATTTACAAAAACTAGTCTGTTTTGATAAAATGGGTCTCTAGGGCACAAATGAAGAGATTTTTCTAAAATTTTTGCATTTTTGGAAAGCTCTCTATTTTTTAGTAGGGGTCTCTATTCTGAATTTCTATTTTTATGGCCAAAATAATATCAAAAAAATTAGATCTTGTTGACTAGGTCAAATGCAGCAAAAAAAAAAAAGTTTTGTGATGGGTATGCACTTATTTTTTTTACATGGTTCAATGAATGATATGAGTTGTCATTTGGGTTGATTGCTGGTTATTATTACTGATAATAATTGATTTTTAGAGCTAACCCTATGGTTTTCATAAGTTGAATATATTTTGCATATCTTGTTTGCTTGTTTGCTTGTTGGAGAGTTCGTCACTTGCTTGCATGGAAAAGCTCAACAAAAATTGCTAAAAATCAAGTAAAATCTACTAAGCGCGTTGCAAGGATCCCAGGTATTCTCTTTCATCTAATAATATTTTGATTTGGGACTTAAAATAAATCTCTTATGTGTCAAGCTTGTGTGCATCTTTTCATGCTTTTGATCTATTTCTACACACTTGCATAATTGATACTAGGTTGTGAACCCTTAAGGATTCATTAAGTAGTCTTAGAATACTTGTGATTGATCTTGATTGCTATCTTGGGTTATTGGACTCGCTAATCCGCCGGCCCCTCTTATCTGCCCCGTGGTTGCAATCTCAGCGCCATAAAGGGGAGGGGTCAACAGGACAGAAGCGTTAAATGTTCCACTTGGCAACCCTTTTGTGCTTTTAGGAACTCCCTTGTTTTCTAAGTTGTGGACTCGTTTTTAGCTTGTGTGAGGTGTTAAGTGTTCCACCTTGTGGACTCATCTCATATTCGCTTTAAACGTTAAGTGTTCCTCTTTCTACTTTTTGGATGCTTTTGGTAGATTTGCTTTCGGAACATACATTTGTGCTCACATAGTAATTAGGCCCTATGAACACTATTTGTGATTCTTGAGAGATTGGATTCCTAGCGAAATCCTTCTTGACGATAGAATCCTTGTAGGTAGGGAGGATACTTAGTGCGTTTCACATTCAACTTAGTTAGTGAGTCTTCTCTTATTGATCGACACATTCTCTCTCCGGAGAGGTTGATAGATCACGTGGGGTTGATATCACGAGCTTTGGTGAATCAAAATTGGTTAGTGCGTCTTCTCTTATTGATTGATACATTCTCTCCCCGGAGAGGTTGATAGATCACGTGGAGTTGATATCACAGACCTTGGTGGAACAAAACTTTGTCTTAGCGTGTCGGATTAATCTGCTTGCTTTGTTTGGGTTAAAAGTGAAGAGGTGTCAAAACCTTGAATCTGGAGCCAAGTCCCCTTGTGGTATACTATTGTGAGTCATCTTTAGAGAGGGTTAACCGTAGCGGACAATCCCTTCACAGGGAAAACTGCATTGACGGAACCTCAAGCGGTAATAGCCATTTTCGCCATGGTAGTGACAACCGCTATATAAATGTCCTTGTGAAAGAAATCTCCACGGGTATGGTTCATTGTTGGGTTGTCAGATCTCCCTAGCAGCTCTTGAAGATTAAGTTCTCGGACTGTGTCAAAACCCTGGTGCGCCGGGATTGGAGTTCACCCCTTTGAATCATAAAAGTTGCAGAGTCAAACCATTACTAAAAACCTTAGAGAGGCCAATTTTTCATTCTCAGGTATACGTGTGTTATTGCAAAACTTTTCAGAACATACACAATTAGTACTCTCAGGGATTAGCACAATTTGGTCACTTGATTGTTCATGCGCAAGGTTGCTTTTGCCCTTGTTCATTGTTTTCAGACGTGCTTGGAATCACTTGCTTGCTGTTCTGCGTGCTTATTTATCTACTTGGCTATTAAAAACGATCAAATCTGGTATAACCTTCAAAATCTGGACAGTACAATTTGCAAACAATCCAAAACTGAAAATCTTAAATTTTGCAAAAATTGACGTAAAGTTCTTTCTGGAGTCAAAAGTCATTTCAAGAAGTCAAAAGTCGTACGAGTTTTGTCAAGTGTCATTTCAGTATTACCCAACTATCGTATGAGTTTAGCAACTATCATTTCATAGACTACCCAGTGTCGTACGAGTCTGCAGAGTGTCATTTGGAAAAATTTGAGAAAGTTGTCAGAAATTGTCAAATTGCAAGATATCCAATGTTTCCAGCCTAGTTCCAGAATCTGTCAAAAATATCATTGTGTCAAGAACAGATCAGTAGCTATTGAGAATTAGTACACATGTCTCAAAGAATCAGTACACATGAGGAAGAAATTATGATCGCCACTATAATGAAACAGATACATGCTATGCAAGTCCAGCTTGACAAACTTGAGAAAGAGAAGGAATCTAAAAAGTTCTCCATGGAATCTTTATACTCTTTTCCATTTGATAAAGATTTGTACATGTCACCATGCCCCCGAAAAAAAATTGAGCAATATGATACCTCTTCCACGGAGAGTGACACATCTAGCTTTGAAGACTATGATTACTATGACGACAGACAATGTAATGATACCTATGACACCTCTGTTCCTAAGAGTCCTCCTCATCGTCCATTCCTACTTACTACAAATGGGCCGTCACATTGGATAGATCGTGAGGGTGATCCATATGATTCTGATTATCAAAGAGACTTTGATGATTTCTATGCACAATACCTAGATGATCCATCTATTTCACTTGAGGAACAGAAAGTTTACCACGATGATTATAAACATACATACTATAAGGATCTCTCCTCTAAGAACTCTCAAGCTGAAAATAAAGATTACACTCTCAAGCAAGATCATGTTAATGCTGAACCTTTATCTGGTGATGGTTCCCTTCCATCCCCTACTTCCTCCAATACCCATACATTTCCTAAAGCTTCCGAGTCTTTCAAATCTTTCACAGAACCTTCATCCGACACAAGTCCTAATACTTTTCATGTGGTTCCCTATAGTTATCCTCCAAGGCTACCTCTTAAAGAAACTCAAGCTAACCTTCACTTGGCTGCAAATACTTTCAATAATGATAAACCTAAAGAGCCTAAGCATTCATATGCTATAATCCCTACTTCAGCTAGTCCTCCACCATCTCTTCCAAAGTCATCCATACAATCCCAACATACTTCCTTGTCCTTAGAAGTGGCTCCATGTCAAGAGGACTCTAAAAATGATAAAGAGAAGAACATAAAGAAAGATCAAGATCAAGAACCCTCCATGTCATCCACTCCTTTTCCTGATGTCTCTTATCCACTTCATGGTTCTTTTGATCCTATACACCCTTTTTCATGCATTCCACCATGTCTTAAGTCTTCTCTTAAGCAAGATCAGGCTACTACTTACACTAATGAGCTTATTGACAATCAAAATGACCTTACTACACTTGCGCTTTCCAAAGATGATACTTCCATTAAGGTTGGTAAAAATAGTGTTCCTTCCAATGTTAAGCCTATTGAAAATCAAAAGAAAAATTATGTGCTTGTGCTATCCAAAGATCCTTGTCAAGATCAAAGTCTTCCATCTTCTTGTTCTACCACTCCATGTTCACTTCCACTTTCTACTCTTCCTAAGTCTTCGCAAACTTTGAATGATCCTATCAAAGAAAATGCTCATATTCAAGATGTCCATGATTCTATTGAAGATCCTAATGCTCACTCTAAAGATGCTGATATCCTTGGTTGTCATATAGATGCTGATGAACTTATTGATTATCCTTTTGTGTCTTCCACTTCCATCCTTGGACCTCTTCCACCACTACAAAGATCTTCACGCCTTCCTTCCATCTTGGGTCCTTATGTCCCTTCACTTCCCCCTCCTAACTCTCCTAATTTGTCATCCATCTTGGGTCCTTACATACCTCCATCTCCCATCTTTCCTCAAGATCAACATAGATGCATACCCTTGAATCCTTTTCATCCACCCACCCATCTAAACCAGTCGTATCCTCCCTCTTCCACAAATCCCAAGTCTTTTGGAAGTAACTTGAATGTTCAATACAAGAAAAAGAAGCAATACAAGAATCCATCAAAAAAAGAAGATCACCATGTCTCCTCTAATAGACATGGAAACATAAAGTCAAAAGAGATATCTAAGAAAAAAACTACAAGACAAGTATGGGTTCCAAAATCCATCATTCAAGATATTCTCTCTAGATCATCAAATGGAAATAAAAATCCTAAGGCTATATGGATTCCAAAGTCTCTCTTGAAAGAGTCTGGTGTTGAGCAAAAAGTGAAGTTGACATTCAAGCTTCCAAAGGCTTCCACTTCATCTCCCTCCAAAAATATTCTTCCATTCCATGTGCCTAAACCACAACCTCTGCTATCCATTCGCCATATTCCTTCACGTATTCCTTCATTCATGTTTCCTCCATCCTCTCACCACCCTTCAAGGTATGTGTTGACGTTGATCTTGCCTTCTTTTCCACCTACCCTTTTACAATCCTTCCATGCATTATCCTTTTACCTTCTATCATTTTTCCTCATTTTCCTATTCCTCCTATCTTCCAACCTCACTTGCTTTACATAAAACCTTATCCTCCATTTTTCTCTTTCATCTCCCTTTCCCTATCAGCATCTTTGAGCGTGTCATTTTGAATCCTTGGCATATCATGGTTTATCCTTTCAAGGAGCATTATCTAAAAAGCTTGCCTTCTTCCAAAAAAAGAAATTAAAAAAAAAAGAAAAAAAAAAAAAGAGTAAAACACAGTGCTATGAAGCCTCTTGACATGTCTACTCCTTTGGATTGCATTCTTTCCTGCTCTTGCATTATGATTTTGTGCTTATCCTATGCTAGCCTTTCATTGCTTGTCCAAATGCACTTTACATGACAATTTTTCCCTAGCTTGGGTATTCTTGAGGAGTTTCCCCTTGAGGATTTCTTCCCTTCATTCTCCTTCATTCTCTTATCTTCCATCTCTTCCACCAGCTTGCTAATCCCTCTTGTTCTCCACCTTGCTAGACATTGGGACTGCACGATATGATCTTGCTTGGGAGTTTGCAAATGGAAAAAGATGCTATCAAGTATACCAAGTATCAGAACTAGTATCAGAACAAGCATCAGAACCAGTATCAGAACAATTATCATAATCAGTATCAGAACAAGCATCAGAACAAGCATCAGAACCAGTATCAGAACAATTATCAGAATCAGTATCAGAATCAGTATCAGAACCAGTCTCAGAACAATTATCAGAATTAGTATCAGAATCAGTATCAGAACCAGTATTAGAACCAGTATCAGAACAAGTATCAGAATGGGCCTACAAAACAAGTATCAGAACACCTATTGGGGCTACACCTTTCGCTTTAGTTTATGGGTCTGAAGCAGTACTACCTATTAAGGTTGAAATCCCATCACTTAGAATCAGAATGCATGGACTTGTCACTAATGAAGACTATAGAGTGTCTAGGTTACAAGAACTTGAACTACTAGATGAGCGCAGACAAGCAGCGTATGATCATCTCAGAGTGTATCAGAAAAGAATGTCTAGAGGCTACAACAAGAAAGTCAGACATAGAGAATTTCAGGTTGGCGATCTAGTGTTGAGAGAAAATCCTAAAAATCAATCACATCAAGAACGCAAGGGAAAGTTCGAACCCAATTGGTTGGGTCCCTTTGTTATCACTACTACTTTTGGCTCTGGTGCCTATCAACTCTCAATGACTGAAGGAGAATAGCTCTGAGAACCAATCAACGTTCTCCATCTAAGGAAATTCTACGCCTAAGGCATTCAGTGCTTGGTAAATATCTTAAAAAAATATTAAAAATCGGAAAAAGTCCTGAAAAAATGAACATCTTGGTGAAAACCTAGCAATAGGCGCCTTGATGATTCACAAAAAAATTGAAAAAATGAAAAATACACAAAAAAATTGAAAAAATGAAAAATACAAAAAAATGAAAAAAGAAAGAAAAAAGTGCCTTGGTGAAAACCTGGAAACAGGCACCTTGGTAGCAAAAATAGAATCTCTACCAAGATGGTGAAAACTCGGCAAACAGGCACCACTTGTTCCAAAATGCTCCATCTATCAGCACAATCTTGGTCTTTCCCAGCTTTCAGTCTTGCTTTAGTTTGTACATATCTCCCGGTTTGTTCCTGCATTTCCAGTTTTCAATAAGTCAGCCTGTACACCAACCAGCTCAAGCGTCTGCATCCTATCAATGTTCAAACTTGGGGGCAATCAATGTCATATCTTATAGTCTCCAATGTATCTTAGATGTGTCATATCCACTCAGAGTCCTTTGAAGCTTCAAGTTGAGTCAGTCAGTCTGTCTCGTCTCCAGAAAGGATTTTGCATCAACAACAATCAAACATCAAACTCAAACTGAAAACAATATGTGCTTTTCATGCTTTTATCTCCTTGTATGCTTACTGATTCGCATTGAGATTTTTGCATATTGTGTCCCTTCGAGCTCTTCAATGATGTCCTTTACAGGATTTAGAGAGTGATGACTGGGGGCATAATCTTTTCTTTGTCTTCTGCTTGTATGTGAAAATCTAACATTTTTGGAACTTCTGGATTGAAATGGTGTCCGACTATAAGAGCCTCTATCTCGAATTGGATGGCCATGCGTACCTCGACCATTGATACCCAAAAAATTCAAGGAAGTTTGATCTAACTATTGTCTTTTTGAGTAAGTTCTTTCTCCTACTGTGGAATGCAATCTTGCCTAAGGATGTGAATGATAAAGGGTCACTACGGGTAATTCACATTGGATTTAGAATGATCTCTTAGCTGTTTGATGTGTTTTTAACGCAAGGCGTACTTAGGTCATCACAACGTTTATGTTTTGATGCTTGTACAAATTGCTATATCAAAATGGACATGATATTCAGGTCATCCTGGCGCTTGTGCCTTGGTGCTTATATCTAATCTGACATTTCGAAAACAAAATCAATATTCATATATCCATGGTTGTTGACCAGTGGGTGTTGTATTGATTCTTGCACATACAAATCAATATTCATATGTCTATGGTTTCATGGCTAGTGGGCATTGTATTGATTTATCCGGTTACCTAAAAGTTCAATGATGATAACAAATCGACACATGATCAGTGACTAGGTCCTAGGTCTTAGGTTGCATTTCATTTTGCATGTCTCATTGCATGATCTCACAATGATTAAACGAACTTCAATGCTTAAATAATTCTTCAAATCGCATCTTCAAGTCTAACAAGAGCTGAATCTCACACGAAGGTTCCTCCAATGAAATAGCAAGTAGAATCCTTTTTCGGGATCAAAATTCAAATCTGAGATCATTCATATTATTAACTACTTGCATATTCGACCTTCAATCATCACAGAAATCTAGTATTCAACTTAACTGATTATCTTACATCACACTATCAAAATTTCAACTTGGTCAACCATGGTCAAACCTAGTCAAACTTGGTCTTTTTGGACCTCCAAACAATGCAGAATGCATTCTCGGACGTGTATAACCACTTCTCAAATCAATTCACATGCTTCTAAACTATAATGCTGACTTTTCTTGTCAGATTTCAATTTTAATCCCGAAGGGGGCATGGTATTGCACATCATTCAAAGTCTGTAAATCAAATTCTATCGATCAAGTCTATCAATATCTTTCATCAGTGATCAAGACAAACAATCATGTCTAGTTACTGATTCATCAAAAAAAAAGACCTCATCGCTCGGGGCAAATCTATCATCACTTGAGGCATATCAGATTCATCGATCCATATCAATCTGGTATTCTCTTAATCTTGTAAACTGTATCAGTTTTTGCAACCATCAGATCATAGTGTTCTTTCCTTGGTTCTTCGGCAACTGAAGGATTCGGATGTGATACTTGCTAGTTCTGCTAAGACAATCGAGTCTAGAACGGGTCACTCACTTCTTATCAATCCTAAGGTTCAGAATCAGGCATTTTGACACTTTTTCGCAATCATAGGTTCATTTGCTGCTATAGTGAACATTATCTTTGGTCATTCAAGACCTATTATCTCCATATCAATTCAATATCAATCAACTCCTATCTCAATATCTTTCAATCGGTTTCTATCTTGAGATCGGTTTATCTTTTGAATCAGTTTCATATCTTTATCAAACACAGACTATCTTTGAACCACTGCGCTTCGCACAGTAATTCAAAGAGGGGCAAAATGTAATACCCCAAAAATGGGCTATAAGTTCATTAATCTCCTACATCTTCAATTCGAATGAAATTGACATCAAAGTCCTAACCTAAGGCACATCTAAACATCATTGAATCATAATTGATTATCTTAAATTATGCATCAGGGAATATTCCTAGTAATATTCCTAATTATCTTAATTATCTTTAATTTTATAATTATTTGGCAATAAATCACATTTATCCTAAAAATTTGATTAATTGAATATTTTCATATTTAATTAATTAGATTTAATATTTGCCACTTAATTGTGTAATTAAATTTAATTCTATCTATTATTAATTGTATTATTTAATTTTGACAATAAATCAAAATTCCTATCTTTAATTGATTAAATTTTTATTTAATTAATTAAAGCAAGTTGTCATTATTTAATAATATAGTTTTTAATAAAATTTTGATTAAATAATTGATTAACCCATAAATCAATTGTTTTATTTTTAAAATCAGTTAAGTTGGAAATAAATCACTTTATTATTAAATTAATTCATAAATAAAACATGCACAATCATAAAAGCAGACAACTATCAATTATCAATTAAAGCTAAACTCTATTTTGAGTTAAAACTTAGCTTTTGCATGTTTTTGTGAGTTAATTATCTTTTATTTAAAAATAACTCAAAAATCAAGTTGAGTTATTTGAGTGATTTATGGCTTTTTCCCATGCACCTCCCAAGCCCTAGATTTCTATAAATTAAAGGCTCAACTCTTCACAAATCATCTCATATTTTGCACAATCACGCTGGAGAATTGGAATTGAAGAATCAAAGCTCTTGCGAATCGACATCTTTGTGAGATCAATCTTATTTTTGCATTCATATTACATATCATTGTTAGATTAGCATAGCATATCAGTTTTCATATAGATTAATTTTATATCAGTTTTTCGTTCATTCCTTATTGCATAGAAAATATCAAAAAATATAGATTAATTTCATATCAGTTTTTCGTTCATTCTTTATTGCATAGAAAAATCCAAAAAAAAAAAAGTAGCTTAATTGCATTTATTTCATATCCATCTTTTACATTCAAATCCTTCATTTAGGTGTCGTCTAGGTCACTGATCTCGATTACAATCTGAGAACATTAATCTCGCACCTATTAGAAGGCAGTAAATCGCTTGGTTAAATAGCTTTCAATTTTGCACGATTTTGATTATAGCTAACCTCTAATGTTTTACTGAGTGTTGTGTTTAAAGATCAGGTATAATTTTCACACACACATGTACAAGTAATACTCCTTATGAATTGTGGTTTGATCATACTCCTACTGTAAAATATTTTAGAATATTTGGTAGTAATTTCTATATCAAGAGAGATGATGAGATAAGGAAGTTTGATGCTAGAAGTGATGAAGGGATTTTACTTGGTTATTATACTAAGAGAAAGGATTATAAATGTTTTAATATGAGATTAAGGAATATGATTGAAAGTAACAAAGTGAAGATAGAGGAAAGGTTTCAGATACAAGAAAGAATGTATGATTGTAATTAGGATACAAAGATCAAAGAGGTTGTTGCTACAGAAGAAGAACTTGTTGAAACTGAATGAGAAAATGAGACTTTTCATGATGATACAAATGAGGCTACTAAGGTTCCTAATACTCCAAGTTATTTAAAGATGAATAATCCTGATAAAAAAATTATTGGTAATACAAATCAAGGAGTAATGATTAGATCAAAGGCTAGAGAAGAAATTTGTTTGATTTCCCAAGTTGAACCTAAGACTACAGATGAAGCTTGTAGAGATGAATCTTGGATAAATGATATGAAGGAAGAATTAGATCAGATAAAAAAAAATAACACTTGGGAATTGGTTCCTAGACCTAAAGACAAAAATGTAATAGGAACTAAATGGGTTTTTAGAAACAAAATGAATGAAGGAGTTGTAAGAAACAGAGAAAGATTGGTATGTAAAGGTTACTCACAACAAGAAGGCATAGATTTTGAAGAGACATTTGCTCCTATTGCTAGAATAGAGGTTGTGAGATTATTCTTGGCTTATGCTACACATAAAGATTTCAAGGTATATCAGATGGATGTGAAATATTCATTCTTTATTGGGGATCTTGAAGAAGAAGCGTACATAGAACAACCTGGTGGATTTCCTCTATCCAAAGATGGAGACATGGTATGCAAGTTGAAGTAGGAACTATATGGACTAAAGCAATCTCCAAGGGCTTAGTATGCAAGGTTAGACAAATACTTATTTCACTATATATTCAGAAAAGGTAATGCTGCCAGTAATTTATATTTGAGAACTAGTGAAGATGGAGTTTTGATAATAGAAGTTTTTGTTGATGATATTATCTTTGGAGGCAATGATGAATTGTGTAAGACATTTTCTAAAGAAATGGAAAATGAATTTGAGATGTCCATGATAGGTGAAATGAAATTATTTCTAGGACTACAAATAATTTAGAACAAGAATGGAATTTTTATTTCTTAGACTAAGTATCTTAAAGAAATGTTAAAGAAGTTTGGAATGGAAGATTGTAAACTAGTTGGTACATCCATGGTGACTGGTAATAAACTATCAAGTAATGATGAGACTAAGTGTATTTTTTAGACCAAGTACAGATCAATGGTTGGTGGATTATAATATTTGACTCACACCATACCAAATATTGCTAATGATGTTGGAATTATGGCTAAATATCAAGCAGAACATAAAGAGACACACCTAGCTCCTATGAAAAGGATATTTAGATATCTAAAAGGGACAGTTGAGTATGGCTTATGGTATGATAGAAATGATATCTTTAAACTTCATGCTTATACTGATGTTGATTGGGAAGGAAATATTGATGACATGAAGAGTACTAGTGGTGGTGCATTTTTCCTTGGGAAAAAGTTGTTTTCATGGCTAAGTAAGAAGCAAGATTGTATAGCTCAATCTACTACAAAATTAGAGTAATGTTACTGCAGAATCAGAGTATGTTGCTGCTGCTATTAACTGCACTCAAATTGATTAGATGAAACAAATGTTGAAGGACATTGGAATAACTTTTGATGAGCCAGTGGTTATCCATTGTGATAACACCAGTACAGTGAATATGTCAAAAAATTTGGTGATGCACTCTATAACTAAACATATTTCTATCAAGTATCACTTCTTGAGAGACAAGGTGGAAGAGAAGGAAATAAAGTTGGATTATATTAGCACAAAGGAACAAATTTCAAGTATCTTTACAAAGTCATTGCCAAAAGATACCTTTGAATATCTCAGAGGTATGCTTGGGGTTCATGCCCCTCCTAGTCATAATTAAATGATGTAGGGATGCATTAGTCTAGAGGTTTTCAAAGCCTTGTCATATTCTGGACTTGATGTAGGGATCTACTCCTCAGGGGGAGTGTTTGTTAAAGAAATTTGTGAAGAACAATTGATGACTTATGACACCCTTTTCCATTGCTATCAAAGGGGGAGTGTTTCTATGAGAAAATACCTACTGTATGGGCAGACTGTATGGAGGTGTACTATGAGAGTATTGTTTGGTTACAAAGCTTTGGATTGATAAAACTTTGGGTTAATGTATTTTCCCATATGTTTACATCAATGCCAAAGGGGGAGATTGGTGGATATTGCTAATGCATTGGGGAAATGGTTGATACATTTAATAAGTTTAATCACTACGTTGAGTGATGTTGGAGCTGTTGTTGTTGTCATTAGTGTTTTGTCACTGATGTCAACATATGTTTATGTGAAGAGAATAGGTTGGTTACTATAGTGTACGGATACTGTATGGATGTTTTAGAACATGTGAAGTCAGATGAGAGTACATGAAGATGTTGCAATCTTATATCCAAGATCACATCATATAATGTTGCATATTGGATGAGTTACAAATGTTTTGGTGAAGACTGGTTACTAGACCATGACAATGAAAGTTGATAGAGTTAGTCTCTATGTTTTTGGTATATCTTACAGAAGGTATGGATTCATTATATGCAAGCTTAATGGATGACAAACAAGGTACTAAAGAATGTTTTTTGGTCAGTGCAAGTGACAGAAAGAAGGATGACGTCAGTTGTGGCATGTGATCTTGAGAAGACTCATTTGGGAGCTGACTTCAGAAGCTGTAGAGTGCATTTTGTTTGGCGAATGTAAATTAAGGATGTTGGTCCTTAATTATTGTAATGTAATCATTGTATACTTGTTTTAGATACCATGTGTATCTTAGCAAGGGTTTATGTAATTGTTTGTATATTAGGAAAGCCTAATCGACTGACCTAATCATGTAGAATGTAATAGGGTATATATGTAAGATATTTTCATTGGAAAAGATATGGATGAGATGTATGTGATGTGAAAGAAGATTGTGAAAGTTGTGAACTTGTACCTACTGGATGTAGAGCAGAGAATTGTATGTACTTCATTGGAACTGATCAAGCAAAGACAATTGTTAGATATTTTACAAGGATTTTTTATTTCCTCATATACACTTGTGTTGTAGATAGTGAGTTTTGAAGGTGGATTTAACCTTATTTGGGTAGTGAGCCCACCCTTCTTTCTTGAATCCTAACAGGGTTGTCCTCTAACAAGGACTATGTACTGTAATGTTTCAATAAGCTCCTAACATGGCTAGATCCTCTAACAAGGATACTATACTCTCAGTACATAATTTGTGGGTGCTAATTCCCACTGGGGTTTTTACCTTTAACAGGGTTTCCTTGACACCAAAATATTGTGTTATTGTGTTGGCATTCATTTTGTTCATTGGATTTGATATTGTTTCTATTCAAAGTTTAAAGTTTAATAATTTTTCATACAAATGATTCACCCCCCCCCTTCTCAGTTGTATTGTGGACTGTTATTCCAAACATTAGGATAGTTGCCTCTTTGTAGGCCTATTTTTTGGTTGGTTCCTATTTTTTGTTGGTGGTCTTTAATGATTTTTCCTCTATTGTAATGGTTTGTAAAGGGATTTGGTTCCCTTCAAAACTTTCTTTTTCTTATTAATCAAAACATTTTTATAACCTTATTATTAGCCAATAGTTACGACTCTTTAGCTAACAAACATACCATGTATTGACATTTCCTTAAAAGATAAAATGATAATCCTAACTAATTTTTGAACTAATCCCACACAACTGATGAATCAAGATTTAAAACCCATACAATTGAAAGACCAATTCTAGATAGAATGTCAAGCTTTGAATCCCCAAATTAAGTGTAATTTAGCAACAAATAAAGTTTTGACATGTTTTACTTAAGAACCAAAATGGATCAAAATAAATTTAGAAAAAGATATAGGATATTCTAGAACATCTCATTCCGATACGCTATACTAGGCTTTGTTTTAGAATATTTGCATACATATAATTTCATTAACAAAATAGTTGTTGCTAGGGCTTAATATACTTAGAGGTTTCATACCTTAGGAAATTAGTGGACATACAAAAACTAGAATTAATATATAAACAAGTAAAATTCATCCATCCATGTAATAATGCCAAGACCAAAAATATCACATGGTAAGTATTAAAAGGTCTTCATTATATCATTATAAGTTTAGATATATTAGACAAATTATACTTTAAAATGTGGCTTTTTGATTAACATTTCTCCTTGAATTACTAAACCTAGCCTCATATTGGACCAAAATCAAGATACTCATCCTATATACTATGTCAAACCAAAAGACAATATACTGAGAGAATACATACATAAAGTAATATTATATATAACAACTATATGCCCTACCTAATGATCCACCTTAATTTTCTTCCCTTAATGCTTTGGTTCTTTTTTCTTACCTTTTATTGTAGAGCCTTCACCCACTATAAGAGATACGTTAGCAATCTTGATAATAGGTAAAAGCACAATAAGTTGTCACCCTTTTACAAAGGAAAAGGCTAACAAAGTCAAAGTTGTTCAGCTTCAATAGTATAAAAATGACATTTATGTTTGGAATTTGAAGATGATGTAAACTAATTAAATGTGATAAAATGGATGAAGTTTATGATTAATATTTTTAATAATTTTTTTGAATAAAAATTGATATGTTTTTTTAATTTTTAAAGGTGATTTTTCAGTTGTTGAAAAATGCTGAAAATTAGGGGTCTAGTTCCCACCAAAAAATTATATGTAAATAAACATTTTTCCCCCTAATTTCAAAATATGTCATAGATGACATATATGGCTAGTGCATGAAGAAATAAAAATTGGTTTGTGACCTATATTTTCTCTTTTATAACAATTCAAAATCTATCTCACTGAAATCGACAGTTTTCATCTTGCAACATATTTTTCATAAAAAATCTATCCTAATAAAAAAAATAAGTATATATTGTTGAAGATGACTCTCTCCTCTAGTGCACCATATATTTTTCAAATTTATTTAATATGATTTACTATTTTTTTCTTTCTTTGAATCAACATTTCCTTGACTGTTAAAATACCTACTTGCAATATTTTTTAATTACAATAAACTATGTCTAATCAAAACACTATAAAATCTATATGAGGATATTCTTAACTCTGATCTCTACAACAGGGTATTTTTTTATTTTAAAAAAATATCATTAAAAAGATTAGGAGTTGTTGAAACGTCACTTTTCTAAAATAATTTTATTTTTATGGTAATTGGACCCAAAGTGGTATAAAACATGCATTTAATAGATATTTTCAATTGGAAAAGTTAAAGCACTTAACTAACTTAGCTAGAATGAATCTAGCTAGACCATATGTTTGACCAAAATTAATTTTTAGTTAGAAATACTAAAATTCAGTTGTGTTGATAAGTTAACCTCATCTCCAGTTTCCAACAATTCTTTTTCAAATAATTTTCATACCAATTTTGGATTTTGGGTTGTTTTACATGATGCGGAAACAATAGAAAATCCAAGTTTTGGGTAATGACAGGATTCCTCTCCTTAAATGCCTCCCAATCTTCTATAAACACAATGGGGTATCTTGGGACCGGTTTATCCCTTATGATAAAATGATCATAATTTATGGGAAGAGGGATAGTAAGGTCTTCATCGATATTCACCAAGGCCCTTCCTTGACCTAGCCGAATATCTTTTTGAAACACACTTCTACACATCTACTCAACAACCTCCCTATATTTTTCAAAATGTAGGGAAATAGAAAAAACATGGCTGGTATATATCTGGGTTTACTCTGAACCTATCCTCACTGAAGATGTAATCGTCACCCAAGATTCTTCTTACAACCTGTTGGATTAATAATGGAAAGTTAAGTAGTGAGAAGGGAGGAGTGAATCGATACTTCAAAAAAATTTATGGTCGGTGTCTAGATTCAATGTATCTAACATAATTTGTTATGTTAGCCTTTGTTATGTGGCAACACATTTTTTCCTTTCTTGATAACATGTGCTTCTTGGCTCAGTAACTATCTTGCAATGGTCGGTGCCTTCCTTTCTTTGCTTGGTGCCTGTCTCTTATTTTCCTTTAACAAAATTGTCTCTTCCTTTACCGACTTCATTGTTTGCTTTACCGACTGAGTCCTATGAATCCTTCTTTCACCAACTAACTTTGACAATGCAATATGAATTTAACAAAATTGATGACAAAAAAATAACTCTTAAGGAGTATCAATCTCCCCCTTTGGCATTAGTTTTGCATCTTTGTTAAAAACTTCAAAGTCATCAAAGTTGTGTCCTTCAAAATTTCTTCAAAATTGTGACCATGTATAAAACTTATAACTCCATAACTCGTTAACTCCTTATAACTCCCCTTGTGACAATACTTCCTTATTATGTACAAATATATCTATCCCCCTTTTTGACAAATATGCCAAAAAAAAATTACTTACTTGGATTCGGTGGTGAAATCTTATAAAAAATATGTTGATATCTCTTCTTGGAATCTTCTAGGGATGTCTTCCATGATTTTGTCAGTGTTTTCAACACACCAATTTGTTCACCAATATCTCCTGCTAGTCCAATCATACTATCCATAGCACTGATGGCAGGGGTATGTACCAATTCCTTTGCCTTGTGTATATGTTTTTGTAAGGATTCAATTTGGGGAATCAAAATTGTTTGCAGCTCGAGAAGTTCTATTCTGATTTTGTTATCTTCACCTCTTAATTCATGTTTCATTCACATCAAATGTTTTAGCCTCTGGTAATAAACTTGAAGTGTTCCAGGCTCGGTTGTGACCTTCATCAACTGCTTGGTCAACTCTTTTTCAATAGATTTATCCTTCTTTCTAATTTTCTCAGTAAAATTTGATGTCAAACAAATATTTTGAAATAATGAAGGAATAGTATTCAACTTATTTTCCAATTCTTCAATTAACTTAGAAAGTGATACTTTATCCAATGCAATAGATTGTAGTAAATATTAAATTATTTTATTCTCTGTGTTCTTCTTGTGCACTTGCATTAGATACTCGATGGTCTCTATACAAGGTTATTTTACTTGTTTAACCAATTCTTTTAGTTGAATAAGTAGGTTTCCCTTCTCATTTACATTAGCATCAGGAACAATTTCTTTCAATATATCCTTGACACTTTTTAGCACATCTATCTTTTGCTTCTTAGCTAGCATTTTGTCTAGGGCTGGTTTCATTTTTAGTAGATCTCTAAATTCAGATAATTCTTTAGGACTTAGTGAGGAGATATCTACCTTTGGTATTACTATTGGTTGGCTTAAGTCAATTTTTTATTTATCATGTTTCCTTTTCTTTGACTTTTCTTCTCAACTTGGATACTTTCACCAGTAGAAAGCTTTGGGGAACATGATGCCTTCATTGCATCAGATGTAGTAGTTGTAGTGGTATCTTCAGTTCTTTCTTCTCTTTCTTCTTCTTTCTTGTCTATATTTTATTCTTGTCCAGAGGTCTTGGTAGAAGTGACTTTCTTGATATTCTAATATGTATTTGTCTCAGTTTCTTTATTGTCCTTGATTACCATTTGTTCTATCTTCTTTCCTTGTTTGATAGTTTTGTCTTATGCATAAGTAGGGATCTCTTTAAAAACTTCTAAAATAACCTCATGAATCTCAGGAAAATCAAATACTTATTGTAACACTGGATCTTTATCCATCAACTTAGTAGTAGTAACATCATTAGTTTCCATTTGTTCAGTGTCCTTTTCCTTGGTGACCATGACATCTTCATTATGTCTTATTTCTTCTGTTGAATCTTTGTTAGTGATGTCTTCAATAATCACTTCATCCTTTTCTAGTGTTAAGTCAATAGGATCTAACTTACCTTTTTGTGTCTTAGTCTCGATTGACTGATCAGGAAAGAAAATTCTCTTCTATATATCATCATTTTCTTTTTGTACTACTTCTAGCTCTCTGACCATGATCCTTAATGATATGCTTTTTACAAGAAATAGTTTTGAGTGCTCTTTCAATGCTTCCTTAATCTCTTGTACCAAAAAATTAGGGATAGTAAGTGCTAGAAATCTTTCCCTCATTCTTTTAAGGATTCATTTCATATTTCCATCTTGCATCAATTTTCTTATATAGATCATTAGGTAGTCAGTTGGAAACTTCAGCTGGTATAGTTCTAAATTTATGCAAAGTGAAGACAAATGCCTCCTCTATCTTTTCCTTGTCTTCATGAATCCTTTAATTCATACTTGACATATTTAATTCCTGAAAAACCTCCACAATTCTTAAGATCCTCAATAAATACTTCTAAGTTTTTCAGTTTAGGGGGCTAGTTTTGCACAACTTTGAATTTTCTCAAATCTTCAGACTTTGTTTCACTATCTTCTTGTAATTTCAGCTTTCTCCTCAATTTTCTTGATGTTTTATTTTCTCTCACATATGTCTTAGGTTTTGATAGATATAGCTTAGGTTTCCTCTTTTACCTTGGTGTAGAAGTAGACCTTTTTAGTGGTCTTGTTTCATTGGGGCTTGGTGATTCCTTTTATACTTTAGTTTTCTTTCCCTTGACTTTAGATGGACTTGCTTCATCTTCTTTAACACTAACTCCAATATTTTCTAATAACTCACTGATCATTCTACTTGTTTTCCTCTAAGCCTTAGGTATCGGTATACCTAATTTTATCTTTTCTTTCACCTCCTCATATGTCCCATACATGGTTTCTCTCTTATCAAAAAGTTTATCTAATAGGGCTTCAATTTTCTATGATGTAGTATCAATGTCAATTTCATAGCCCATTGGCTATATGGTGCAGGAGCACCTTAAGGTCCTAGTGGAGATCCTAGAAATTTTTGTCTTGTAGGTGGTTCTAGCCAACCAAAAAAGAATAAGGACTATTATAAAGTCCCAAAGTGTGTGATTGAATCTTGTAAATAGTGGTGTTTAATGTTTAAGTTTTATCTTAGTCCTAGAAGTCCTAATCAGACTAGTTTTACCTCTATGCTAGAAGGGTCAAATGTTTTCAAAGTATGGACTAGGACTCCAAAATGAGGGATAAGGTGTTTACTGAGGTCTAGGCATGATTTTGGATCACTTATGTTGATTTTTAGTTGAACTAAGCAAGCTAGGAGCATTGAAATGTTCAAAATGTAAAACTTTTAAAAGTTGCTCATGACAACTTTATAGCTTTGAAAAGTTATCATGACAAATTTCCTTAAAAAGTGAAAATGGAAAAATATGAGGTAAGAGGCTAAAATTACAGTCTAAAAACATTTTAGGATTCTATATAAGCCTAAATGAACCCTAATTGAGGGGTTGGTCATCATTGTGTACGAACAAACTATTGGGAAGAGGAAGGAAACTGATTGGTTTTGTAACACAGTCACACCTTGAACCAAAATCCACATTTTAATGGTTAACTGTGATGAAATGATTTATTAGTTCTTTCCATGTAGGTCATTTATGTGGCATTAGGTTTTGAATTTTATACATTTCTTTAGTAGTTTGTAAATGATTTTGGTTTGATAGTCTCATTGTCCTGTATAGAGCTAATTTTATTAAAATGGCTCCTTCTTAATTTGCACCTATTGAATCTTTATGGCCACCTAGAATCAAGAAGGGAACTATACATAATTTATAAATATGAATTTTGGGTGTGTTTTGATCATGGATGCAATATTTCCAAGCGATCCCTAAGCAAGACTAGAGAACCCGACTAGGAGCTTGCAGTGTTGTAGAGTGTTAAAGATGGAATGGATGGATTGGTATGTGCCAATATCTAGTTGGGAAGCATATAGGGTTGAGTCAATCCTTAGTTATCAAGAGAAGGAAATAAGTGGAGATCATTTTCATACATTTTGAGCCTTTGGTGAGAATACTGGTCCTGAGACCCTAAAAACCCTTAAAAATAGGGGTTTCATGAAAATACACTCTACAAACACTGTGAGAAACTTAAACCTAGAAAATATCAAAGCCTAGAGTGAGATATTAAAGGATCCTAAACTATTGGGGTGGCTTGTTAAGGGAAGTTGGGAGTAAATCCAAGAATTCCAGAATTAGGACACTTGATTGGGGCAAAAAGGCTACAAGGCCTAAAATATAGGAAATCAAGAGATCGATAGAAAGCCCAATGAAAGATTGGTTGAGAGGGATCCAAAACCTATTGAAAGGAAAGGAGAACAAGTAAAACACCTAGTTCCATGATTTTGATGAATTGGAACATAGATTTTTTGGTAGCACCTAAGGAGGCCTAGTGAGACTATGAAGGAGAAGATGAGAGTTTGAAGTTAATTGGTGGGATTCAGTGGAGGAGAGGCATTGGTAGAAGTCTCCTCTGATTAGGGTAGGGTTAGGTACCCTAAGAAGGCTAAGAAGGAGCCTTGAGAAGAGCCACAGAGCTCAAGATTGTTGGGAATAGTATTGTGCATGTCAAAGGTGAGTGAATCAATAGGTGAGAGCACTATGGTGACAAATACAAAGTTAGCAAGGGACTTGATAGAACAACAAGAAAAGAATAGAATTTTAGAGGAAGCCTTAGAGGTAGTGAAGAAAAAGGTAGAAGAAGTTACAGAGACAACAAATAAGGTCAAAGAATAGTTGGAGGATGATAAGGGAAAATGAAAGGCATTGAATGAAGAGGACATAGAACTAGAACTAGGCCCCCCATTGTAATAAAAACCTTTCCTCAAAGCCCTCAAATCATTGAGTGGAAAAGAACTAGAAGGTATCCCTGTGTTTACTAGTAGAATGGATGTAGAATTGGTAATGGAGTGGATAGAAGGTATGGAGAATCACTTCGAATGTGAGGGGATCACATAAGCCCAAAGGTGAAGATAGAAAAATCTAGGTTGAGGGAACAAGCCCTAACTTGGTGGAAGTTCCTACAATAAGAAAGAGAAAGAGAGGGGAAAAAGCCAATAGTGAATTGGAAGGATATGGTGGCTAAAGTGAAAGAAAGCTATCTACCATAAGACTATGAGATACAATCACACAAAAAGAGACAAAATATTAGAAAAAATGACATGGACATCGTTGCTTATACAAAGGAGTTTCAAAAGTTGTGTCTTAGGTCCAAGGTACATGAAGTGGAAAGAATTAGAGTGGCAAGATACCTCAATAGAATTAGATGGAGTATCCAAGAAGAACTAAGTCTCTTTACCCTAACTACTATCTATGGATGTTTTCAAATGGCCCTCAAGGTAGAGGAAAAACACAAAAAGAAACAAGATTCAAGTTCTAGGGGTAGAGGAAGAGGCATAGACTTTAGAGGAGGATATAGAAGAGGTTCTAGCTATAGACATACTAAACATAGAGGTCAAGGGGACTCCAAATTGGTTGAACAAGCAAATGAGCCAAGTAACCAGGGTAGTTATGGAAAAGGTATAAGTTCTAATAGTGGAGGAAGAGGTAGATATGGTGGATTTAGCAGAGTTTCACACTTTTCTAGTATGAAATGCTAAAATTGTGGACAAATAGGTCACCCTCCCTATAGATGTCCTAACAAAGCATCATCCTCACAAGGTGAGAAGAAGATAGCTTATGTGCAAGAATGAGAAGTGTTAGAAAGTAAAGTCCACCAAGATAACTGAGAGGGGGGGGGGGGGTGAATCATTTATTAGATAAATACAACTTTTATCAACTTCAATATATTTTAACCATGTAAGCAATGTAACCAACAACCATAGAAAGATAAACATACACAATAACACAATGACACAAGATATGTTGACTAGGGAACCTCTTGATCAAATAGTAAACCCCAGGGGGAATGATGCCCAAAAAAGATGTACTGATATGAAAGTTCCTTGTGAGAGGATGGAATATGTTAGGAGTCTTATGAAATACATTTAGTACATATGAGCCCCTTTTAGGAGACTTTGAATCCCTGCTAAAAGATTCTAAGTCTATTAGGAGTTATAGAAGACAAAAGGACCCACTGCCCAAATAGCTTCAGGAGTAAGATCATTGAACACACTATCCAACTGATCTTTGTATTACTCAATATAATAATACCAAAATATTACCAATCTCAAAATTCAATACTCCTCTGATTGTGCCAAACCGCACTAACTGCTTCATCAGATCTCAATACTAGATCTCTATACTTTGCATATCCTCTTCCAACAAGTATTGCATAATTCTAAAATTCACTTTCACAAATACCATACACTTACATATTACAACAAGGAAAAAATTCCTTCCTTTATACCACACTCAAATAGTAACAAATGAGTCGGCATACAAATTACAAAATAAAATCTTCCACACGTTACATAAAAATTACACAAAATTATCAGCTTCCAAATAAGATAATTCTTCATTCGTGTGACCTCGAACCTTGCACTCACATCCATGTCACTAAAAAAATATCTTCAAATGCCTCATAACTGTGCATGATCAGATTCAATCCTGATTAGGAGATATCATCCGATTTCCACAAACTGCTACTCAAGAACACTGCCTGAATACTGCTTCCACTAAAATGCTCATAACTACCATGAATAAATAAATTTCCCTACATGCTCTTAACCACAATCTTATAGAACATCATAGAGTAAGTCCTCAACTCTTCATAGCTTCAACTTCAATATGCCAAGTGCACTAACTCAAACACTATCTGCTTCTCTGCTAATCTTCAATACATCACTATGTTGACATCAATGAAAATCATAGTCATGAATGAAACAACAACTGCTATAGAATGGATACAAATAATTGCCCATAGGATATATTCATCATTCATTCCTAAAAATCTCCCCCATTGGCATTGATGGCAACGTAGATGAAAAAACATCCAAGTTCCATGAATACCAACACTACAACACTGCTGCTCTAAAAATACTTTCAAATCCTCTTCATTAGCCAAATCTTGCTTTATTTTTCTATTCAATTCTCTCCAACAGATGGTTTTTCATGTATACTTCTCCCCCATTGACATCAATGGTAGATGCTTCATCACTATGTCAACAACAACTTCAATGTCAAAAGACACTGTTCAGAAAATACATTCACTAGAGTCCTCATGACTTAGCTTAGATAGATATACTCCCCCATAGAGGAAGTACCACCATCCAGTCTAGAAAAATGATAGGGCTTATATACCATTAGACGAATGCAAAAATCTGCATCACTTCTCAAAATTAGGCTGGGGAATAACCCCAAGCATACCTCACAGATACTCAAATGTATCTTTAGGCAAAGGCTTTGTAAATATATTTGCAATCTTCTTTTTTGTGCTTATATACTCAAGTGTGACTTCTTTCTCTACCACTTTCTCTCTCACTACATGATACTTAATCTCTATATTCTTTGTCTTAGAATGTAGTATAGGGTTCTTAGGCATACTCACTGTGCTGGTGTTATCATAATGTATAACAACAGGATCACTAAATTTTATTCCAATATCCTTCAGCATTTGCTTCATCCAAATTATTTGATTACAATTGTTTGTTGCTGCCACATATTCTGCTTCTGTTGTGCTTTGTGAAATATAGTTCTGCTTCTTTCTTAGCCAAGAAACTAATCTTCCTCCAAGGAAAAATGCTCCTCCACTGGTGCTCTTTTTGTCATCAACACTACCTCCCCAATCAACATATGTATATGCACATAATGTAAAATCATCAGATTTTTTATACCACAATCCATATTCAATTGTGCCTCTTAAGTACCTCAGTATCCTCTTTACTGCTACATAATGTGATTCTCTGGGTTCAACTTGAAATATTGCAACAATTCCAACTGCATGTGATATATCAAGTCTTGTATGAGTTAAGTATTACAATCCTCCAATCATAGATCTATACTTCTTCTGTTGAACTAAAGGAGTCTCATCTGTGCTAGATAACTTGTGTCTAGTTACCATAGGTGTTCCAATTGGCTTACAATTCTCCATTACAAATATCTTCAATAAGTCATTCAAGTAGTTTGTCTAACTTACAAAGATACCATCACTATTATGTGTTATTTGCAATCCTAAAAATTATTTCATCTCACCAATCATAATCATTTCAAATTCAATCTTCATTTCATCTGCAAATTTATCACTGGCTTCATCTTCTCCTCTAAAGATAATATCATCAACAAAAATAACTACAACCAAAAAACCATTTTCAATTTCTTTTGTGTACAGGTTGTTGTCTACAATACCTTTAGTAAATCCTAATTTTATAAAATACTTATCAAATTCTTTAGTTTTTTCTTTAAGAAATGAAATCCACATCATTCTTGTAAAATCATCAATAAGAATCATAAAATACCTTTCTCCATAGAATCCTCTAGTCCTTGTGGGACCGCTCAAATCTGTATGAGCAATTTCCAACTTCTCTGCCATTGTAAACTTCTTGCTGGGAAATGAGCTTCTCTTTTGTTTAGCCATCACACATTCCTTGCAAATCATGTTAGTGGGCTTCATAATTTTAGGCAAATCTCTTACTGTAAGAGTAGTACTCACTTTCACAATGTTATCAAAGTTTATATGACAAAATCTTCTATGCCATAACCAACTATCATCAATCTTAGTAATCAAGCATGTCATCTCAATAGGATTCAACTGAAATACATTACCTATGGTTCTTGATCTAGTACCAATCAAATTACCATCCTTGTCTTTGATTACACAAGTTTTCTCACTAAAACTTGAACTTGATATCCCTTATCAACTAGCTATCCAACACTCAAAAGATTATGTTTCAAACCATCCACAAAGTAAACATCATCAGTATTAGTCTTTCCATCAAGAGTAATAGATCCTATACCTTTAATCAAACAAGGTGCATTGTTTCCAACTCTAACAACTCCTCCATCATAATTGTTAAACTTTATGAATCTATTCATGTCTCCAGTCATATGATGTGAACAACCACAATCTATAATCCAATCAATTTTCTTTTCTACTTGAGAAACTAAATCTTTTTCTTCCTTAACTTCTGTTTCAGGATTTTCTTCTTTAATTGCTAGAAATCCTATATCATCATTCTCAGTATCACTTTCACTCAAATATTCTCCAAACTAGCTTCAAGTTCTTCATCATTTTCATAGTAACATTCTTTAGATCTCCTAGGTTTAAAGTTCTTTCTATACTTAACTCTCTTAGGACATTTAGATGCAAAATGACCAAATTCTTGACAAGTCCAACATTTAAAATTTTTCTTACCGTCTAGTTCTCTTTTCACAAGAAAGACAATACCTTCTTCAATCTTCTTGTCTTCTTCATTTCTAGATCTGTTGTTGCTAGCATAATCTCCACTCACACTGATGCTTCTTGAAAAAGTAGGGCGAACACTAAGTGCACTGAATGTTGTCTCCATTCTAGGAAAATCTCTTGATAGTCTCAAGTTCATCTCTGCTACTTCTAATCTTCCAAGAAGAGTTTCTCTAGTAAAGTTCATAGTACAAGATATAAATTGTTCAATCATTTGTGTTGTCTTCTTAAATGTAAGAGTCAATGTCCTCAGAATTTTCCATATCACTTCATTCTCTATCTTGGTTCCTCCACAAGATTTTATACCTGCAACAATCTTTGACATTCTACCAATATAGCTTCTAACAGATTCATCTTCCATCATTCTTATATCTTCAAATGCACATATCCAATTATGTAGTCTAACTTTCTTTGCATGTTCATCACCTTCAAAAGTAGATTGTAAAGCTAACCAAATTTCATGAGATGTTTTTAGATATTTTACCTGACTGTACTCATTTTTTGGAAGGGCTGACAAAAGTGCTTTTTTGGAAAGTATGTTATACATGAATAGATCTCTTTCCTCATTAGTACATTCTTCAATCTTGTCTTCATCAATGATAGTCTTCTGATTCTTTGTGATTAACCAATAACCTAGTCCTAAACAAAGTAAATGTGTCTTCATGTTTTCTTTCCAACTATCAAAATTTACTCCATCAAACTTAGGGCTTTCTTTCCTGAAATGATTTTTCATGGATCTCCTTAAGTTGTTAAACTTTTCCTTCAAGGACCTATTGCTCTAATACCAATTGTTAGAAAGTAAAGTCCACCAAGATAACTGAGAGGGGGGGGGGGGGGTGAATCAGTTATTAGATAAATACAACTTTTATCAACTTCAATAGATTTTAACCATGTAAGCAATGTAACCAACAACCATAGAAAGATAAACATACACAATAACACAATGACACAAGATATGTTGACTAGGGAACCTCTTGATCAAAGAGTAAACCCTGGTGGGAATGATGCCCACAAAAGATGCACTAATATTAAAGTTCCTTGTGAGAGGATGGAATCTGTTAGGAGTCTTATGAAATACATTCAGTACATATGAGTCCCTATTAGGAGACTTTGAATCCCTACTAAAAGATTCTAACTCTGTTAGGAGTTATAGAAGACATAAGCACCCACTATCCAAACAACTTCAGGTGTAAGATCACTGAACACACTATCCAACTGATCTTTGTATTACTCAATAGAATAGTACCAAAAGATTATCGATCTCAACAATTCAATACTCCTTCTCTGACTATGCCAAATTGCACCAACTGCTTCATCGTATCTCAATACCAGATCTTTATACTTCGCATATCCTCTTCCAACAAGTATTGCATAATTCCACAATTCACTTTCACAAATACCATACACTTACATATTAAAAAAAGGAAAAAATTCCTTCCTTTATACCACACTCAAATAATTACAAATGAGTCGGCATGCAAATTACAAAATAAAATCTTCCACACGTTACATAAAAATTACACAAAACTATCGGCTTCCAAATAAGATAATTCTTCACTCATGTGACCTCAAAACTTGTGCTCACATCCATGTCACTAACAAAATATCTTCAACTACCTCATAACTATGCATGATCAGATTCAATCCCAATTAGGAGATATCATCTGATTTCCACAAATTGCTACTTAGGAACACTGCCTGAATACTGCTTCCATTGAAATGCTCATAACTTCCATTAATAAATAAATTTCCGTATGCACTCTTAACCATGATCTTATAGAACATCATAGAGTAAGTCCTCAACTCCACATAGGTTCAACTTCAATATCCCAAGTGTTGTAACTCAAACACTATCTACTTCTTTGCTAATCTTCAGTAGATCATTGTGTTGACATCAATAACAATCATAGTTATGAATGCAACAACAACTGCTATAGAATGGCTAAAAATACTCCCCCATAGGATATATTCATCATTAATTCCTAATAAGAAGGTCATGAGAAGCAATCAAAGGTTCCACTTGACTCAAAGAAAGGTGAAAATATTATGCTTAGGAGATTCTTGATTAAAGAGCCTAGTAAGGAAGAGTGGAAATAGAGAAGAGAACTCTTTAGGATGAAATGTAATATCCTTGGCAAGGTGTGTAGAGTCACCATAGTCTTAGGATTAATAGATAATGTGATCTCAGGGGAGGAAGTGCATAAATTGAAACTTAACAAGATACCACATGCCTATCCATATAAGGTAACTTGGTTGAATAAAGGATAGAACATACTAGTCAATGAGAAAGTGGGGGTTGAGTTTACCATAGGGAAGTACTGAGACAAGATAATTTGTGATGTGCTACCTATGGATGCCTGCCACCTATTTCTATTAAGACCATGGGAGTATGAAAGAGAACTAGTCCACCATGGCAAGGAAAATAAGTTCTTATTCAAGAAGAATGGAGTCACCTATAAAATCTAGTCACTAATAGAAGAAGAAATAGTGAAGGCTTTGGACTCCAACACACTCCTCATGAGTGGAAAATAATTCCTCCATGATATGAAGAAGGGAGAAGGGATTGGTTGTGAAACCCAAATAAGAAGAGACACATAAACAAACACCTATGTCTATAGAGGTTAAGCAATTGTTAGACTAGCTCAAGGACATCATTTTTGATGGAACACTAGCCAACCTACCTCTACAAAGGGATATTAGCCATCAAATTGACTTTGTACCAGGGCCATCATTTCCTAATAAATTTGCCTACAAAATGACACAGGAACAAAATAAGGAGATTGCAAGGAAAGTATAAGAATTGTTGCACCAAGGCCTAATTAAGAAGAGTATTATCCCATGTGTTGTAGTAGTTATCTTGGCACCCAAAAAGGGAGATAAGTGGAGGATGTGTATGGACTCTAGGGAAATAAATAGGATAACCATTAGGTATAGGTTTCCTATTCCTAGGATAGAAGATCTAATGGATTATCTAGGGGGTGCCAAGTACTTTTATAAAATTGACCTTAAGAGTGGGTACTATCAAATTAGGATGAAAGAGGGGGATGAGTGGAAATCTACTTTCAAAACCACAGAGGGGATCTATGTGTGGTTAGTAATGCCATTTGGCCTCACAAATGCACCTAGCACATTTATGAGAGTAATGAATGAGGTCCTAAAATATTAAATAGGTGTGTTTGTAGTAGTGTATTTAGATGACATCCTATTATTTAGCAAGACAAAAGAAGAGCATATAAAACACCTAGAGATTGTGCTAAGAAGACTGCAAGAAGATAAGTTGAATATTAACCTTGAAAAGAGTGAGTTCATGAAACAAGAACTTGTATACCTAGGCTTTGTAGTCTCACAAGGTGATTTAAAAATGGACAAGAGAAAAGTAGAAGAAATACTAAGTTGGCCCACTCCAAATATAGGGACTAAAGTGAGGAGCTTCCATGGATTAGCTCAATTTTATAGGAAGTTTTTGAGAAGGTTTAGTGAAATATGTGTACCCATATTGGATACTATAAAAGGTGGAGTAAAAACTAAATTAAAGTGGACCAAGGAAGCTAATGATGGTTTTGAAAGGTTAAAGACAACAATAGCTACACAACCTATCCTAGTACTACCAAGTTTTGATAGATTGTTCATTGTGGAGTGTGATGCAAGCAACATAGTTGTGGGAGCAATAATTAGTCAAGAAGGGAGACCAATAGCCTTATATAGTGAAAGGTTAAATGAGGCCAAGTCAATGTACTCATATTATGATTTAGAGCTTTATGCATTGGTCCAAGCCCTCAAGAAGTGGAGGCATTACCTATTTCCCAAAAAATTTATTATGTACACAGATAACCAAGCTCTCAGCTATATCAACACTCAAGAAAAACTCAATCTTATATACATTAAATAGATGGAATTACTACAATCATATACATTCACTATCAAGCATAAGAAAGGACAGAACAATAAAGTTGCAGATGCCCTTAGTAGAAGGTTACTCACTATCCAAGAAATCAAATTGCAGAGCATAGGAGTTGAAGGATTCAAAGACTTGTATGAAGGAGATGAGGACTTCTCAAAGGTCTATACAGTATTCCTTGATTTTAATAATCATTTTCATAGTGAATTTTTTGATTATACCCTGCAAAATGGGTTTCTATTTAAGGGTAAATAGTTGTGTGTCCCAAGAGGCTCAATGAGGGAAAATCTCATTCAAGAAAAAAATAATGGAAGTCTTAGTGGTCACTTTGGGTTGAATAAGACTTTAGATCTAGTGGAAATATTCTATTATTGGCCCAAAATGTAGAAGGATGTAAGGAAACATGTAGAACAATGTGTGATATGCCAAAAAGAAAAAGGAACATATTCAAATGTAGGACTTTATCAGCAATTGCCCACACCTAACAGGCTTTGGGAATGCATAAGTATGGAATTTATATTAGGGTTACCAAGGACCAAGACTAGTTTGGATAGTGTGTATGTTAGATAGATTTAGTAAGATGAGTCACTTTATACCCTGCAAAACAACCCATGATGCTAGATACATTGCACAACTTTTCTTTAGGGAAGTAGTAAGGATCCATAGCTTACCAATCAGAATTGTTTTAGATAGGGATGTTAAATTTATGGGGAATTTTTGGAAAACACTTTGGAAGAGGTTGGGAACCAACTTGGCACATAGTTTTTCATACCATCCTCAAATAGATGGTTAAATAGAGGTGATAAATAGGGTGCTTGGAAACTTGCTAAGATGTCTAACTAACAAATATGGCCAAGCATAGGATCAAGTAATCCCTCAAGATGAATTTTCTTATAATGACAGTACAAACATGTCCACAGGTAAGAGCCCATTTGAAATTGTATATGGTCTTCATCCAAGGGGAATCTGTTAGATTAGAGAGTTAAAGGATCATGAATGGGTTAGTGGACATACTAATGATTTTGTCCAATCTATGAGAGAGGTCCATAAATAGGTGAAGAAGACTCTAATGGAGGAAAACCAAATGCTCAAAGCTAAGGTAAATGAGGGAAGAAGAGATCTGTAGTTTAAAGTAGGGGATTTGGTGATGGTGTATCTCAATAAGGCTAGACTAAAAAAGGGCATACCAAGTAAACTTTAGATGAGGAGAGTTGGCCCATGCAAGGCATTGGATAAGTATGACCCCAATGCTTATAAACTAGCACTACCCAAGGAGCTTTCTATCTCCCCTATATTCAATGTCAAGGATTTAACCAAATAAAAAGGCTTTGATGTCAAAGAGAAAGAGTATAGATAGAAATGACAAAGGATGTAGAAGAACTCAGTATACATGTCCAGATCAAGCCACAAGCTGAAAGGATCTTAGATTCAAGAGTACAAAAGAAGACCAGGCACAAGATCTATATCGAACATCTATTCAAATGGTTGCATGAACTTGAATCAGAGGCTACTTGGATACAAAAGAGTGACTTCAAGAAGCATGGAATTAGTTTAGAATTAATCACACCTCAGGTACCTTAACTTCCTTATTGTAGGGGGAGAATGGTGTAGGAGCACCTTAGGGCCCTAGTGGAGATCCTATAAATTTTTGGGTTGTAGGTGGTTCTATCCAACCAAAAAATAATAAGGAATACTATAAATTCCCAAAGTGTGTGATTGAGTCTTGTAAATAGTGGTGTTTAATGTTTAAGTTTTATCTTAGTCCTAGAAGTCCTAATCAGTTTGGTTTTACCTCTATGCTAGAAGGGTCCAACATGGTCAAAGTATGGACTAGGACTCCAAAATGAGGGATGGGGTGTTTATTGAGGTCTAGGAATTATTTTGGATCACTTATGTTTATTTTTAGTTGAACTGAGTAAGCTAGGAGCATTAAAATGTCCAAAATGCAAAACTTGTAAAAGTTGCTCATGACAACTTTACAACTTTGAAAAGTTGTCATGACAACTTTCCTTAAAAAGTGAAAATGGAAAAATATGAGGTAAGAGGCTGACCTTAGGGTATGAGCACATGTGAGGAGTCTATATAATGCTAAATGAACCCTAATTGAGGGGTTGGTCATCATTGTGTACGGACAGACTATTGGGAAGAGGAAGGAAACTGACTGGTTTTGTAACACAGTCACACCTTGAACCAAAATCCACACTTTAATGGATTGAATGGTTAACTATGATGGCATGATTTATTAGTTCTTGTTTTGTAGGCAATTTGTGTCACATTATTTTTTGGAGTTTATACATTTATTTAGTAGTTTGTAAATCCTTTTGGTTTGATAGTCTCACTGTCCTATACAGAGCTAGTTGTATTAAAATGGCTCCTTCTTGATTTCCACCATTTGAATCTTTATGGCCACTTGGAATCAAGAAGGGAACTATAAATACTTTTTAAATATGTGTTTTGGGTGTGTTTTGATCATGGATGTAGTTTTTCCAAGTGATCCCTAGGCGAGACTAGAGAACCCAGCTAGGAGCTTGCAGAGTTGCAGAGTGTTAAAGATGGAATGGATGGATTGGTATGTGCCAATCTCAAGTTTAGAAGTGTAGAGGGTCGAGTCAAGCCTAGGTTCTCAAGAGAATGAAATAAGTGGATATCATTTGCATACATTTTGAGCCATTGGTGAGCAGACTGGTCTTGAGACCCTTAAAAATAGGGGTTTCATGAAAATACATTGTACAGACATTGTGAGAAACTTAAACATAGAAAATCTCAAAGCCTAGGGTGAGACATTAAATGATCCTAAAGTTTTGGGGTGGCTTGTTAAGGGAAGTTGGGATTAAATCCAATAATTCCTAAATTAGGAGGCCTAATTGGGGCAAAAAGGCTACAAGGCCTAAAATATAGGAAATCAAGAGATCGATAGAAAGCCCTGTTAGCCCATTTTATTGTCATAGCTAAAATCCTTAAAAAATGGTCTATCCCCTACATAACCCTAGAAAATTGTCATGTCCTACTGAAACTTGTTTTGATCTATGAAAAAGAAGTATAATGTTTCATAGCTTGCGAGCTTAGCCATGAATTAATCAAGATGTGTTCAAGCTCCAATTTAGATCGCATTCATTTTGGTGCAAAGACCAGAGAGATATGGTTGTTTGAAGGTCTAAGAAATAGGGTTTTATTAATCTCCTAGGGCTTCATGAAATTTTTCTAAATCCAAAAACCCTAGCCATTTCTATTTCTCCGTTACCTTTTTCAGGCCACTTAAATCCCATTTATGGACATGTATTATTTTCTTGCCCATGTAGTTAAGTCTTTTATTTAGTGATTACGTGACTGAGTGTTCATGTATTCTCCAAGTCTTGGTGGTTAGGCACTAAACATTTAGTGATCTAGCGGGTGTTCTTTTTCTCTTTAGTCATTGAATCTCCTAATAAAGTAGCTAAGTCATGAAACATTTCGAGATTCAGTGAGGACCGTGGATGGATGATCAGATCAACAACCAATGTTTAATCACGATATTTAACCAGGGGCCAAGAAAATATTATGAGATCACGCGAATACCTTTGGTCACATGTTCTCTGGATATAATGAGTTAGGGTTTGAAGGCTTGGAATTTCAATCTGGGTCGTTGATATAATTTTGATCGGATGACATTCGCGTGTTCTTTGGGTATATCCCAAGGTAAAGAATGTATCTAGGACTGGGAGATTGCTTCAGTCACGTGATCTCTAGATACAAGATGGGTTAAGACCAAGCTTTAGGAAAATTAATGATAACCACAAGATGAAGACAAGATCAACGGTTGGCGTGTGTTCACTTGATATAACCTAGATTTAAAGAAAGATTCAACGATCACGCAAATATTTCATTCATGTGATCTCCTTATCGAACCAGGGTTAAGGTTTTTATTCCAAGATTAGGAGATAGTTTTTAGTCACATTTTCAATGGATGACTAGGGGTTAAGGGAAGCTTGTGAAGGTTAAGGTAAAGAGATTTCAAGTCTAGAGAAGATCTACAGTGGTCATGATGCCATTAAAGAAAGATGTAGGATAGATAGTGATTGTGGGTTTGCACTAGCCATCTCATGGAAGGACTAATAAGAAGGTGGGTCCTCAGTGCTAGGTTGATCTGATGTGCCTGTTTATGACTGGTTCCTGAGAATGATGATGTGGTCAGGTATTTTAATAGGCTTAGTTGACTATTACCAAATCACGTGAACTGTTCGATGTGCTGGGAGGAGTTTTGATCGATGGTCATGTTTTAAACTTGGTGGTAACCATTATTTTTCAAAATTTAAAATTCTATTCAGGGTTTGAAATGGTGAGCCAAAATCCATAAAGCCAAATTAGATTTGATCATGTTTTAGCTAGGTTGCAGGTGAAAATTTATGAGTAGGATCATGGTGGTCGTTGCATGCTAATTTTGTGTCCTGAGGTGCTTCTACCAAGGAGAAATTGATATGAAAGTCACACTACCTCTGATGTAGCCTAAATCAACATGGTTTTAATGATAATTTCTCTATCCTTGTGAGGTACTTGGCTAGAATGTTGCTCAGGTTGATGATTAGTTTTATCTTAACGGCCTTGTGCTAGGTGGCATGTCATTTCTGCAGTAAGTCAATTGATTGAAAGTGGTTGGGTGGTTTTAATTTTGTCCTGAATGATCAGATGCTTTTTGAAATCCTTGTGATAAAAGAATTTTTCATGATCATTCAGAGGTACTGGGAGTTAGGTGTTTTAAAGGCATACTTTGTGAACCCTAGTCTCAGTCAGGATTGTAGGAATTTTCATTTTAGTGTTTGTTAATGGAAGATACAAAGTTGCAGGTCTATGCTATTATTTGCAAGCTTGTATTTTGAGATAAACTATATGCACAAGAAGGATTCATCATACTTAATAAAAATATCTGGTTCTTTTCTCTCCTTTGTGTCAAGTTTTATGAATTTTGAACTTTCTAGCTCATTACATAACTATTATGTATGTATCTTCATTCCCGAGTTTTGATCTAGGATTAGATTAATTTTTTCTTTGGGTGGGATATGAATTCATCTTAATTTGCATAAGGATTCTCTATAATTAGTAAGGATTGTGGTAGATGTATTTATGGCTATGAAATTTTGGATATCTTCTAGTCTTTGCATCTTATGTGTCTTGGAGTTCTTTCCCAATGGATAAGGCACTGGTCTAAATGAGTAGATCTCCTGCTAGCACGCACTGATCAAGGTTGTTACAATCACCAAAATTGAATCAAGAACCAGTTTTAAGATTTTAAACTTTGGTTGAGGAATTTTTAGTCTATACATAGCAATGGAGAGTCAATGAATGACTAGTTATCATTCAGTACTTTCTTGCTATCATCTACTTTGTTCAATCCAGTTTAAAGTCCTAAAAGTTCCATATGTTACTGGATTAGGTACACCCAACTTGGTTTTGGCAGAGCTAGAAGTGAAGAGGGTAGTCTTGTCCCTATATTTGGTCCAATTACCTTAAGCCCCTTATATATTTTGGAACTAACCACTCCTAAAATCTATCTGAAGGTATATTGGCAACCTAAGAGCATAAGCCATTTTGAAATACCAACAAGCCCAATGAAAGATTGGTTGAAAGGGCTCCAAAACCTATTGAAAGGAAATGAGAATGAGTGCAGACACCTATTTCCATGATTGTGACGAATTGGGGCATAGATTTCTTGGTAGGACCTAAGGAGGCCTAGTGAGACTATGAAGGAGAAGATGAGAGTTTGAAGTTGACTGGTGAGATTCAGTCAAGGAGAGGCATTGGTAGAAGTGTCCTCTAATTAGGGTAGGGTTAGGTACCCTAAGAAGGCTAAGAAGGAGCCTTGAGAAGATCCACAGAGCTCAAGATTGTTGGATCTCCCCATCAATATATCCAAATAGTCCTTGGCTCCATAGCTTTCACAATGCATGTGTTAGTTTCCACTTCAAAGCAAATAGTGTCTCGGTGGTCTTCCACTAGCTGAGGTGGAATTTTGAATTTCTTGTGCATTCTTTTTTTAAAATTAGTGAAATAATCATTCATCACAATAGAAAAAATATCTCCTAAACTCTGAATGAATTCATTAATATGATAGATAATCAGTTTCTTCACATTCCACATTACATTACCGATTGATAGAAAGAATTTTTGAAAGTAGAAAAATATACATATCGACAGAAACTTCAAAGTGTTGGTCTTTTCTTTTTAGAATAGTGTTCATATTTTCATCAAATTTCCTTGGCGAGATCTAACATAGATCAATCTTCATATCATTTTTGACAATTTTGTAGGCTAAGTCCACAACTCCACATGGTACACTGTCCACTCGGGAAGATTGGAAGATTTGGTAAGAAATGACATTACATGTGTGTGTGTGAAAATTGTACCTGATTTGTAGACACAACACTCAGTAAAACATTAGAGGTTAGTGATAATCAAAATCATGCAAAATTGAAATCTAATCTAACCAAGCGATTTACTGCCTTCTAATAGGTGCAAGATTGATGTTCTCAAATTGTAATCGAGATCAGTGACCTAGACGACACCTAAATGAAGGATTTGAATGCAATTGATCTAGATATGAGATTGAATGCAATTAAGCTATTTTTTTTTTGGATTTTCTGTGCAATAAGGAATGAAAACTTGATATGAATCTATGCTAAATGAAATTGATATGCTATGAATGCTATTGAAAATTGATATGCAATGCTAATCTAACAATGATATGCAATATGAATGCAAAAAATAAGATTGATCTCACAAAGATGTCGATTCGCAAGAGCTTTAATTCTTCAATTCCAATTCTCCAGCGTGATTGTGCAAAATATGAGATGAATTATGAAGAGTTGAGCCTTGTTTTTATAGAAATCTAGGGCTTTGGAGGTGCATGGAAAAAAGCCATAAATCACTCAAATAACTCAGGTTGATTTTTGAGTTATTTTTAAATAAAGATAATTAAGTCACAAAAAATCATGCAAAAGCACAGTTCAACTCGAATTAGAAGTTTAGATCAACTTTAAAACTCAAAAAGATGTTGAGTTTCAAAAAGCTAACAACTTGCATTGATTTTCCAATTTTGAGTTTAACTGGTCCTTGAATGTGCACATGGATAATTATGATTTAATAAATAAATAAAGTGATTTATGCTCAACTTAACTGATTTTTGAAATAAAATAATTAATTTATGGGTTAATTAACTATTTTATCAAACTTTTATTAAAACCTATATTATTAAATAATGACAACTTGCTTTAATTAATTAAATAAGAATTTAATCAATTAAAGATAGGAATTTTGATTTATTGTCAAAATTAAATAATACAATTAATAATAGATAGAATTAAATTTAATTACACAATTAAGTGGCAAATATTAAATCTAATTAATTAAATATGAAAATATTCAATTAATCAAACTTTAGGATAAATGTGATTTATTGCCAAATAATTATAAAATTAAAGATAATTATGATGATTAGGAATATTACTAGGAATATTCCCCGATGTAGAATTTAAGATAATCAATTATGATTCGATGATGTTCAGATGTGCCTTAGGTTAGGACTTTGATGTTGATTTCATTCGAATTGTTGATATGGAAGGTTAATGAACATATAGCCCATTTTTGGGGTATTACAACATGCAAACTTTAATTTAGGGTCTTCCATAATTGATAGTTTAAGACCTCTTTCATCCCATTTAGCTTGTTTCAAATCACACAATTTGTTCTTGTTAGTTTTATTGTCATCCTTCAGTCTATCACCAATTGGGTATCTAGTCACAATGTGTAAAACATTCTTTATGATCTTGACTGGTTGATTGCGCCACATAAACTGATCGTGAACTCAACTTAATACAATTCTCATCCACTCGGTCTTGAATACACTCGATATATGTAGGGCATGCATTAAACCCTTAGTCTACAGGTGGATGTGTTCATCCTTCAATTTTCCATTCTCATGGAGATTCTAGTAAGATGTATCAATATCATTTTGACAAATTTCCTCAATCTTACAGTGGATGAAGGCATAGATGTCTTCGATCAAAATCAATCTTGGTGGAATAGATGATAGAGCTCCCATCTTTTCTAGTTCAATTTATTTTGTGGGGGGAAGCTTTTATTTTGGGTAGACAGGATCAACCTTCTCAACAAAAATGGGTTTCTAAACTTTAGGTGTCATTGATTCAAATATATAACTGCTTGAGTGAAGTAGGGTTTCGTTTGAAAATCAACTCAGTCACACTCTCACAACTTGAGCATACACCATAAATCACTTAAATATGCTCAATAGTGCTTAGATCTTCTCAATCAATCGCTTGAACACTTCTTAGATGACTGGACTCTACAATGTGCTCAAATGCTCTTGAAAATGTTATGTAAAAATAAATAGTAAAGTGGTCTATTTATACCTTTTCCTTGATTAGGGTTTCCAACTACTAGAATTTTAGTATTTAATGTTGTCACTGACTCCCTTTTCACTGATCAGCAAATTACACTTCATTTCACTGAATGAAACAAAATAACGTAGTCTTTTACCGATCAAACATGAAATGTTAACTTTACAACATATATCCAAATGCATCTAAATATGCTTATATGTATGTTTGCAAAAATGTTAGGAACCGATTTAAGATTAAAATTTAGCTCACGATTCCTACTCATACCTTTAACCGATTAGGTGAAGATAGGTGCACCTGATCCAAAGGATGAGGTGCCATTGACTGATCCAAATGATGTTCCATCATCTAGAGACTTCCTTTTCCATATTTTATTCATCTGGTTTCTTAATTCTTCAAACATTCACTTATATTGTTTCATTTGTATTTTCTTCAAATGGGGCTTTGTCTTAGTAGCTGTAGTCTTTGGCTAGGCGACCTACCTTATGATAGTGGAAACATGCCATTCTAGGATTTATTCATGATCTTATGTTGTTATTACCATGCATCAAAATGCAATTTACTGCAATATGTCCATATCTCCCACATATTGTACATGAAATTCTTGTGTCATAGTCTCATGGTATCATTGACCCTTGTCAGTTGTTTGTAGTATTACATCAGTTAGGTACCCATTTGATATTACTTCTTTGTAACCTGTAGTCTTCAGAATTATGACCATAGCTATTGCAGGTATTGCAGTAACCATTGAATTTTGGCTTCCTTGTGTTGTTAGCAATCCTTGATCTACACTCAAATTATTTATGTCTATATTTTTTGCAATTATAACAATAACCATCAAATTTAGGAATGCTTAGTGGTTTACCTCTTTTTCTCCTGCAGACATTAGCTATATGACCAAGTTTCCCATAATGATAACTATGTACTAGAATTTGTACCTTCATAGGGTTAGTATTGCAAATAATTGAATAAAATAACTAAATTACCACAAAGGAAGAGCTATTTTAACAAATAAAGACAATTAAGCACTCTATGGATCTCTAGCTAGGGATGTTCATGATGAAGCTCTCAGCAACCCTCCATTAATGACAGTCCTAGAATGAGAATAAATGATATAGCAAGCTAAAATGTTCAATTCCAAATTGAAATGCTTAATTAACTTCTAAATTTTCCTTTCTAGCTCAAAATCTCAAGAAGTTAGATGCAATTCTTAGATTTGTGGATAAATTATGAGTGAATTGTCCCTTGCTTTTATAGGATTTGGCAAGGGTAGGGGGTGTATTTGGATTTGATCAAGGTTGAGTTAGGGTTAAGTCTTTGGTTCCACCCTTTGGAGACAATTTAAATGGATTGTCCTCAAAGCTTGGGAGAAGAAGACAAGATGAGTGGACAAGATGCTATTTTCAATTGAGTGATTGAGATTCATTTTGGCTTGATCCATGTGAGCTCTTTCCTTAAATCCTATTGATTGAGGCTTTTTCCTCCCATGTGGTGTTGAGAGAACATAGGAAATAGTTAATTGAATTTAATTAATTTGTTTAGCCATGTGTACCCCTTGAGTGGGTTGATTTGATTTTAAATTGAACTATACAATTAATTTGATTAATTGTACATTGATTTAATTTATCATGATTTGATTGATTTAACATGAATTTATGGCTTTGATTTTTAATTAAATTGAATTAAAGCTTGATTTGAATTTTGATTGGCTAAATGCCTGTTTTGATTCAATTGCCTTGATTTCTCCTTATTTTTATCTTGATTAATTACATGAATGACCATGTCCACTTTTCAGTGATTACAAATGCCCCTCTTTGAGTCGACATGCGAAGCGTGTCGATTCAAAGAATGTTCTGATCCAACTTGATAAAAGGTCTTGGTTCCATCGATGGTCGATCTTGATGTTCGATATGAGATGCAGATTCTGATGATAGCATTGATGTAGTTCTGATTGATTTGATGTCTTGATGGTCGATTCAATGATAGATTTCCTGATATGGTACCTGATTTGATTTGATTTGATGTTTGATGCCCCTTTCGATTGATTAGCAAAAAATTTCTTCATAAAAGATTAAGTTCTAATTTGATGGTTGTGCCCTTAATTTGATGATGTTGTTGTTGATTATCCAAGTGTATGCCCCCTCAGAAATGAAATGAAATTTGATAGACGTTTGGAAAATTTGACGGTTTAGGTCAATTTGTGTTGATTAGGTCAATTTATAATGAATTTCAATTTTATTTCTGATAATGTTTTTGCATCTGTGTGATGACAATTGCCCCGTATTTGGCTGATTTGGTGAAAACTTTGGGTTCCTGGCCCTTTTTTGGTCAAAGATGCCCTTTTTCAGTCAAACATACCCTTTTTAGGTCAAAAGGGCCTATATGAAGGGGTAAAAAGTTACTTTCACTATTCATTTTCACTTTTACAGTTGACTTTTTTCTCTGACCTTCTTCTGAGCTATTTGAGATGGTGATCCTGATTTGTGAGCACAGGTTCGAGCGTGGGCAATGATTTTAGTGACCACTGACCTCAGGTGAGTGCCTAAACCTCTTAGTTTTCAAATTTATGCTTTTGATTTTCCAAAAAAATGAATTTTTTATAGAAAAACCCTCTTTTTTTGCAATTTACTTCTGAAATAGTGCATTTAAGAACTTCTTTAGCGTGTTTACTCATTTTTTAGCACTTTTGCGCATTAAAATAGCACGCCTGCGAAGTGGAATTATGCTTTTACACGCCTGTTCTAGGGCACAAAATGTATTTGATTTTTACTTTAGTGCGTTTGAATTTTGTTGCGCTTTTGACCTTTTAATTAGCGTGTTCAAATTTTATAATAGTGCTTTTGATTTGTTTTAGCACGTATGCTTCAAACAATGCATTTGATAAATTGGATGTCACTTTTAAACATTTAAATAGTGCTTTTTCATTTTAGCACATTTAAGCAATTAAACAACACTTTTACCTTGGTAGGAAAAAAATTTAAATGCCTTAGTCAATTTTCTAAATTATTTAGCATCGTTAATCAGTTAATTGATGTAGGTAATAAACCTGATTTGGTAGCAAGTTATAGGATGTCAGTTTGAGTCCGTCATAGTCTGAATGTTTGATCATCAATCTAAATTTAAATGATGGATGATGATGAATTTTCTGTCCTCTCTAAATAGAATCAGGAAAATTGATTATGGTTTTATACTTGTAAATGTTTGATTGACTTAGGATAATTCAAATGATAACTAATTTTAAAGCTGATGTAATTGAATTTGTTGTTTGCAAGAAGTGCTTAAGTTAGTGGGTGTTTTTGGTTCATACCCGTTGCCTTTTAGTATAATCAATGATTTGAGCGGTGTGGATTGGAGAGAGATCGACTGATGTGGATTGTCTTTCCTTCTGGCTCTACCTTGATTCTGAGTGAATCGGGGATTGATTACTACTATGGCTCAGAGGTGGCACTCAAACCATAACATGTTCCATTTTCCTATGGGTGAGATGACCATCACCCCTGAGGATGTGTACTGACTCTTGCATATTCAGACTCGAGGAGAGTTGGTATTTTATGATCAGGTCTATGTTGGTGCCACCTGTCAACAGGTCTTTTAGGATCCTACTATTGGTGATGATCACATTTAGTGGTCTTACTTTCACTCTTTTCTAGTTTTTCCAGTGATTCTAGGTGCATTGATCAAAGGATTCCTCCTACCAAATAGACGGGGTCATGGATTTGTGGTCGGATGGGGTCCTATTCTAGAGGAATTTTTGGCTCATCCCTGATGGCTCAATTAGGGATCATGTCTTCTAGCGCATCTCTATCATGAGTTGCATACTGTTGTGTATAGGTGCTCCTCCACTCTCTCAGTAGGAGGTAAATTACTTTAGCTTTGGACATGGGAGCATCTCCCAGTGACACATCCTATTGCAGTATGACACTGAGATCTGGGTTGGCCCTTCACCTAGATGTATGAGGGGATGGTAGTGCAGACCCATATGGGGAAGTTAGATTACTGGAGTCGTGTGATTTATGATATGGATCAGGTTGTCTAGCGGCCTTATCTAGGTTGTGAGTCATGGCCGAAGGATGATTCAGAGCTTTCGTATATGTTCTACCCTTGTTGGATGATTGGTCATACCCCTTATATTAAAGAGAGATTTTTCTTTTGGAGGGTACTATGATAGTCTGGTAGGACATAGGGTATGCCCTAGGGTATTACCATGTATGCTCAGGTTCATACCGAGAGATCACTGTGGGGTCCTATTATGGATTTTAGGATAGCTCATCAGGAGATACAGGATCTTGTTTATCTGCCATGGGCCATGAGGGAGGATGTCATTGATGTGGGGATGATAGATGATTATGCAGATTTGTTCAATCAAAACCTATTTCCACAATTCACAGATCTAGCTGAGCAGGTGCTTGGTATCGATGAGGAGTCTAATGGTGTTGGAGATGACGGTGATGATGGGGATGGTGGTAGGGGTGGGGGTAGGATTCAAGCAGGGCATGGATGATGGGGTCTTTGAGCAGCTAGAGTAGGGAGAGTTATGATGCCAATAATTATTGCTACTCCCATTCCTCCTAGGGGTGGTGCTTAGGTGAGGGGTCATGGTGTTGATAGGGAATTACATTAGGTTGCTAGGGATCTAGTAGATAAACAGGGTCACCAGAGGGCTAGGCATCAGAGGTAGATGGATGCCCAGGCAGCACAGGCTTTATTAGATTAGCCACAAGGCCAGCTGGCATAAACTCCTCCACAGGATCCTCCAATTGTTCCATAGGCTCCTCTAGCACATGCACCTACTTCTACTTCTATTTTTGCTTTTGTTTCTACTTTAATGCCATCTTCTTCATTTTTTCCATTGATATCTATTCCATCTTCATCCATGCCTTCTTCATCTTCCATGCCATCTTTGTCTATGCCTCCACCATAAACTTCTGCTACACAGGCTCCTAGTATAGTTGCACCAAAGGTTCAAGCTTTATAGTCAGAGATGTCTGAGGTTAGACAGGAGGTTAGGCAGCTGAGTTCTATGATGCAAGCCTTTATGGCAGCGATGAGTCAGCATGGGTTGCAGTCGAGCTTGAGTCATTCTCCTGATAGTGCTCCTAATCCTGATGGTGCTAATGGTGCTGGTGGTTCAGCCAGTTGATCTATGATTTTTAGATGATTCATGTTATTCTTTCATTGATGTATATGATCTCATTCTTTTTCTATATTGAGACATTGGACTCTATTGTATCTTTTGATTTAGTCAATGTCGTTTATGTTGATACTCTGATACTTTGATAGACTTTAATTATCTTGATGTTGCATTATATGATCGTACCATGGACTCTGATACTCATTTGATTTTATGATGATGATACCATAGACCTTGATACTCATTTTTGATAGATATACTATATATAATGTCATGATGTTTTGGATCTCCTTTTTAGGTGTTTTACTATGATATGCAGATTTATATGATATGTCTCCTATATGCTTTTCAGAATGCAGTTTTTGATATGGATGCACATGTCCTATTGATGCTTAAATGGTTGCCTTATGTATGACATAGAATAGATGAATGGATACAATATGAACTTAATGATATGATTTAATGATTAATGATATTATGGATGCAATTGATATATATATAAGTGTTAGATGGATAATGGAATGGTTAATACTATGTGATGATTTAATGGATAAATGGATGTATTTATTTTGGTATATGGATGAAATGGATTTTATGGTATGCAAATGTGATGGCCCTATATTGATGTAATGTATAATGATCATGGATATTTAATGATTAATGTTATATGTGATATAGATGAATGATATTCCAATGCAATGATATCTAATGAACTTAAATGAATAATGTTGAGTGCAATGTTTTTGAATGTACTAAATGCTATGCACCTAATGATGAATTAAAATAATTTTAATGGATGTAATGAACATTTAACTAATGCAATGCACTTAATGGATTGACATGAATGATTAAAAGAATGCACCCTAGTTGAAATGAATTTTAAAATGAATGCAATCTAATGCAATGAACTTAATGAAAAAGATTTAAAGGATGTATGCAGCCTAATGCACTTGATAAATTTAATGAGAATGGTTTAAAGGATGTATGCAACTTAATGCACTTAATGAACTTAATGATTTAAAGGATGAATGCAACCTAATGTAATGAACTTAATGATTTGAATTTCTATGCAAGATATGAATGATAAATGCAACTTAATGCAATTAATGTTATGAAATGATTTAAACTATATGGAATGAATTTAAATTAAAATGAATGGAAATTAATGAAAACTAACACAAGTCTAACAAATTCTCATGACCTAATAGAATGCACCTTTGTTTTTTATCATTTTTTATTTCCAACACATTCGATCACATGTAGTTTTTGATGTTCATTTGATTTTTGATTTGACTACACCCCCTTTCTCTTTTCCTCTTACAATTTAATTTTTATGCTAAGAAAGGAAAAATACATTAAATGCATTTAATCTAGGATGTATGCAACTAACTATCATCATTCAAAAATTTGGAGCTTATATTCATCATTGAGCAATTTTTGGAATCCTCATTTTAGTACAACCATCACTAGTTCAACCAGGATGATATGAATACTTTTTGCACCTCTTTTGTTGCTTTTCCTTCTCTTTTTGGTATGACTATCATTGATCGAGGCCAATCATGAGAGTGTGAATACCAATTTTTTTAGATTCTATGTTGCAAGTGGATTTTGGTATTATGATATTGAACATCAAAATATCCAAGGTATCATTTTGCGTGAACAAACAAAGATCTTAGTTTTATCCTATGTACAAGTCCTCAATGATTCTTTGATGATCATGTCCTTAGACAAATAATACATGCTTTAAAACTTTTATCTTAAGACAGTCATTCAGAAAACTAAAATATCATACTTTCATCACAGCTTGTCTAGTTTAAAAACTTTCATCGATTCACTAGAAAGACATGATTTCATTATTCAAGTTAACACTTAGAAAAATTTTGCAATGTTTTTCAAATCCATATTTCAAGTGTAGTTCCATCCATTTCATACTTTTAATCCACATATAGGGTCATGTAAGATCTCAGATCAAATTTTGCATTTGGTTCAAATTCGATGAGAATGAAGATTCGATTAAGTGCTTCACTTGCATTTTTGATGAATTGATTCGATGATTGATTGAAGTTTTCTTTTGATGAATCATTCCTCATTTAGAGTAGATTTCCCCCAGTTTGATATGATTTCAATGTTGGACTTAGGACAATTTGCAGATTAGGTGACCAAAATCTTGAGGTACTTGCAAATGCAACTGTGGGGTTTTATTATGGAATATATACAAATGTTGGTGAATGCAATATTTACAAGGATGACTACTAGGTATGTGACTAACTTGGACTTTTAATGGTGCCTTTTTACTAGGTTTTCACTGATTGAATAGATCTTGATTTCTTTTTCTATTTTTAAAGCTTTTTCCTTTTTTTTGCTACCAAGGCGCCTATTTGCTAGGTTTTCACCAAGGCACTTTTTCTCTTTTTTTGATTTTGTTGTATTTTCTCTTTTTTCAATTTTTTTCTTTTCATATCATCAAGGTGCCTATTTGCTAGGGTTTCACCAAGACAACATCTTTTTGAGGATCATATATGAATGTTTTTAGTTTTTTTCATGCTCAATTTTCCACTATTTTTGATATTTTCTGCATTTTTGATTTGTTTTCTCTTTTCTATTTTTGAAATGTTTTTGGTATTTTTTAGATCTCTCTTGACTATGTACAATAAATAGGATGCTTTCCATTTGATTTTTTGATACTCTTTTTCTTTATCCTCTTTCATTTGCTTCATGTGTAGAACCTTTTAAGATGAATGCTATTGATAGGTTCTTGTAACTCTTCTCCATCACAATCAGCTAACGTATAGGTGCCAGTCCCAAAAGATGAAGAGATCACAAAAGTTCCTAACCAGTTTTCTTCCCATTTTCCTTTATTTTCTCTTTCTGCTTGATTCTTGGGATTCTCTCGCAAAACTAAGTCACCTATTTGGAATGTTCTTGATTTTATGTGCTTGTTATAAGTCCTTGACATTTGGTTTTGATATACTTTTAAGTGATCAAATATTGGTTGTTGTTTCTCATCTAGTAGTTCTAGTTCATGCAACCTAGCAACTCTTTAATATTCCTCACTTATCAAACCATGTAGAGATACCCTTAAGGATGGAAGTTCTACCTCCAAAGGTAAAACTACTTATGTTCCAAAGACTAAGGAAAATGGCGTAGCTCCTGTTGGCATTCTGATACTTTTCCTATAAGCCCATAAGCTCGGGTTTATTTTTATATGCTAATCTCTACCTGAATTTTCCATAGTTCTCTTCAATATCTTCAAGATGTTTTTATTTGTTGCTTCGGCTTGCCCATTACCTTGGGGGTAATATATTGATGAAGAGTGATGAATCATTTGAAATTTTGTGCATAATTCCTTTAGGTCCTTATTTTTGAAATTTTTAGCATTGTCCTTTATGATGGCATGAGGTACGCCATATCTACATATTATATGGTTTAGGATAAACAATGATATCTTCTTTCCTATTGTAGTTGATAAGGGTACAACTTCCACCCATTTGGTAAAGTACTTTGTTGCTGTGATAATAAATTTATGACCATTTGAAGATGGTGGATAAATCATTCCTTTTAAATCTAGCCCCCATTGATAAAATGGCCAAGGTGTCATCATAGGATGAAGCTCTTGTGTGGGCACATGTATCAAGTTTCCATGATATTGACACTTTCTACAAGTTTTAGCAAAGTGACAAGCATCTTTCTCCATCATAGGCCAAAAATATCCTATCCTAAGAAGTTTCTTAGCTAGGGTTAAACCATTCGAATGTGACCCACAGATTCCCTCATGAATTTCTCATAAGGATATATCTAATTCCTCTTTCTCTAGACATCTAAGAATAATTCTGTCTAGACTCTTATGATAGAATGTGTCAGATATTAGGGTATAGCGAGTGGCTTGTCGGATAAAGTTTTTCTTTTGGTTCCTGGTTTGGTCAATGGGTAGGATTTGGTCTTTTCGATAAGTGTAAATGTCTCCATACCAAGGTGATTCATGTGTTGTTAGCAAACAAATGGTATGAGGATGGGTAGGTTCAAATGCAAGTTCCTCAACTTCTTCTACCAGGAATTCATATCTAGTGCTTTGATTTGGTATTTGGAGAAGTGATGCCAAAGTAGCCATTGCATCTGCTACTTTATTCTTCTCTCTTGGTACTTGCTCAAATGTGATAAGAGTGAAGTATTTCTTGATATTTTCAACCATATTCTTGTAAGGTATCATCTTGTCATCTTTTGTTTGATATTCATCATTAATTTGATTGATAATTAATTGTGAATCTCCATAGACTTGTAGGTCTGTCACTTTCCACTCTAATGCTAGCTTGATTCCAATGACCAATGCTTCATACTCATCTATGTTATTTGTGCATGGGAATATCAATTTGTATGATTTAGGAATTTTAGACCCTTGAGAAGTAATCAAAAGTATGCCTACTCCTAATCCATGTTGGGTGTAGGAACCATCAAAATATAGTTTCCATGTTTTTGCTTCCACATTCACAATTTTAGAATCTGGAAATTCCACTTGTATTGGGTGGTCATCTTGTAATGGTGATTTTGCTAATTGATCATCTATGACTTGGACCTTGATATATTTTCGATCCACATATTCTATGTCGAATTCACTTAGCACCATGACCCATTTGGCTAGTCTTCCATTCAATGTTGTTTTGCTAAGAAGATATTTAAAGGGATCTATCTTTGCAATGAGTCTAATCTTGTGGGATAACATATAGTGGCATAATTTTTGGGAAGCAAAAACTATAGCCAAAATATTCTCTTTCGATGAAGGTGTAGTTTAACTCATATTTTACCAAAGTTCTACTTATGTAGTAGATAACCTTCTCTTTTCCTTATTCATCTTCTTGTGCCAAGAGTGCCCCTAATGAATGCTTAGTCATTGAAATGTATAGAATCAAAGGCTTGCCTCTTATAGGTGGCATCAAAGTTGGAGTGTTCATTAGATATTTATTCAACATGTTGAAGGCTTCTTCACATTTTTCATCCCATTTGAAAACTACATCCTTATGAAGGAGTTGAGTAAAGTTATGGCACTTTTCTACCAATTGAGAGATGAACCTTCGTATGGATTGGATTATTCCTTGAAGAGATCTCATCTAAATTATGTTTCTAGGTGATTCCATTTCCATGATGGCTTTGAATTTAGTTGTGTCTACCTCTATTCCTTTTGCTGAGACAATGTACTCTAGCAGCTTTCTTGATTGGACACCAAATGCACACTTTTTCGGATTTAGCCTTACTTTAAATTGTTCCAATCTTTCAAAGATTTTCTCTAGGATTGGTAAATTTTCATCTCTTGAATGATATTTTTCAAGTATATCATCTACATAATCTTCCATGAACTTGTGCATCATATCATGGAATATTGTTGTCATGGCTCTTTGATATGTTTCCCCGACATTCTTTAGACCAAAGATCATAACATTCCAACAGAATGTCCCCCATGCGCATGTAAATGATGTTTTGTCTTGATCCTCAGGTGCTATCTTTATTTGATTATAGCCATTGAAACCATACATAAGAGAGCACATGGAATGTCCTACTGTTAGATCTACTATGGTGTCGATACTTGGTAATGGAAAGTCATCCTTAGGGCATGCAAGATTTAGATCCCTAAAATCCATGCAAATTCTGATGGACTTGTCTACTTTTGAAATTGGAACTATGTTTAAAATCCATTGGGCATAATCAATGGCTCTTATAAACCAAACTTTTAGCAATTTTCTAACTCCACTTTCACAAGCAAAGCCATATGTGGATGCATCTTTCTCAATTTCTATTTGACTAGTCTTGCTCCTTCTTTTATGTTCAAGTGATGCATGATTAAATTTGGATCTAATCCTAGCATATCATCATAAGACCATGCATAGTTGATTTGTTTTTCCTTGAAAAATTTGATGAATTCTTTTCTTTCCTCACTAGATAAAGATGTTGCTAAGTGTATGATCCTTGGTTCTGATTCTAATCCAATGTTCACCTTTTCTATTGGTTCGATCAAGATAGGAGATCTTTCCTCATAATGCTTGGGTAAAGTATCCAAACTCCCTTCCTTAGGTGCCTCAATTGGGTTTTCAACTTTGGAATCATTCTTTATTTCTTTCTCTTTTTGATCTAATGCTGCCACAATGTGGTTTTCAGAATTAGATTCTTTCCATTTTTTATTTTTTTTATTTTTTTCATTTTTTATTGAATTATGAGTTTGGATACTTTCCTTTGCCTCTTCTTCCTAATATTCCATGGTAGAAGAAGGTTCAACCACATTTAAGTATTGGGACACCAAGTTGTCATTTAAAAAGGTTGGGAGTATGGTAGGTTTGATGGAATCCCATTTAATTAATTTCAGGTAAATGAGGGTCAAAGGATCAATGTTTTGGTTTAAGCCAATAGGGTTTAAGGACAAGACTTTTTTGGAAGGTTCAAACATTTTATCACTTAATTCTATAACATGTGCCTATTCGAGATGATCTATAGAACTAGGGTCAAAATCCTCCTCACTAGAATCCACTAAGGTTTCTATTGGATAAAAATCTTGTGGGTTAAACCTAGTGTTAGATTCTTCCATAGAAGATCTCCATGATGGTACATAGGGTTCTCCTACCCATTGATTTATTTTAATTTCTTGAATTTGTACATTATCTAGGACCAATTGTCTTGAGCTTGAAGCTTGATTTGGACTTGATTCTGTAATTGATTCCTTTCCTTTGCTAGGAGTGTAAGTATGAATGACATCAATACCTTTATCTTGACATGATTCATTAGAAAAAGTATCCCATTCCCACTCATTTGAGTCTTCATCACTATGTGACTCTAATTGCAATATTTGATCATAGACTTTAGGATAGTTCTTTTGAGTATACCCTTGTTCTAGGTAGCCTAATCTTGTCTTGTCTTTGTTGTCTCTCCACGTCATTTCAATGGGTTTGAGGAGTCCATTTCTTGTTCCTAAAGGTCCTTGTCCTTTATATCCCATTTTTTTCATAATTTGAAATCCATTCCCATATTGATGTGTGAGAATGCTTATATTTTGTATGTGTTTCTCATGGGTACTTGATTCTTCATCTTTGTATAACTAGTTTAGGCTTTCATTGTCCTCTTCCTCCATGAATGATGATGTATTACCCCTCACAAAGTGATCATTGTATTTATGAGGCAAATTAGATGGCTTTCCATATGACCTTGGAGATAAGGGTACGTCTATCATGGATAAGGAGTATTCACCTACTCCCTTTTGTTTGATTTTACATTGTTTCTCAAAGTTTTTCATCATGTGGTCCATCTTTTGGTAATGAGCCTCCTTAGTGTAAATTTGAATGGATCTATCTTGGTCTTCTTTCTTTATCTCAAGAGTACTCTCCTCACTAACCTTTTCTTTCCCTTTTGTCGATGTAGCTAGGTTAGGGCAATTTTGGATGTTTTCAACAAAAACTTCTTCTTTTTCTTCTTTTTCATTTCTCTTCAAAGATGGGAGATCTTCAGATCTTTGACCTTGCTCTATTCTTAGTGGTATGGACCCTTCTGCATTATGTGGGACTAGAGAGTCATTGATAGGCTTTAAGTTATTACAATATTGAAAGGCGTTTGAGTCCCTGCTTACCATGATTTCCTACTCTAGATATGGGAATTTAAGATATTGGTGATAGGTAGAAGGCACAACTTGCATTTCATGAATCCAAGGTCTCCCTAGTAAGATATTGTAAGTCAACTTTAGGTCTAGGACTTGACAAATGGTTTCTTTTTTTATTGGGCCAACTCTAATAGGAAGTACTATGACACCCTTAGAAGCTCTTTCTTCATCATCGTAGGCTTTTATAGTTATCTTTTTCTTTGGGTCAATAGCCTCCTTGGAAAATCCTAAGGCTTTCACCAAGTTTAGGGTACAAATATTTAAGCTGACCCCTCCATCAATAAGGACTATTTTTAACCTATGCTTATGAATTAGAACCTCTATATGCAAAGGCAAGTTTTGGGGATGATTCAATGACATGTCATCTTTCTCGGAGAAAGATAGGCAATGAGGTGCAATAAGATGTCCCACCATATTTTGAAATTTATCTACCTCCAAATTTAGAGGTACATTTATCTCTACCAAGGCTTTTTTTAGAATTTTCTTGTGAATTGGTGAGAGTTTTAGAAATTCCAAAATAGAGATTTGAGCAGGGGTTTGTTGTAATTGATCTACCAAATTATATTGTTTTGATGATGAATATGGAGCTTGATTTGGTAGAACAATTCTTGGAGCATTAATAGGTAGAGTAATCTTTGAAGCTTTCCCCCTAGTTACAACATTAGATGTTTCTTCCCTTGGCTTCTCTTTTACCACAATAACATTTATGGTGCTTTCATCACCACTTAAAGCATTGATTGTGTTATCATAGGTATGAGAAAAGTTGACTTTCTCATTACCCCTTTTATTATTTTGGTTAGCATTTGATGACTCACCCTTCTCATGGTCTAGAAAGGGGTTTTTGAAAGTCGTATGATCTTCATTGTTTTGGGGCCCTTCAACTTTGATTTTCCCATCATCAATTAAGTCTTGCACAAAATGTTTTAACTTCATGCATTCATTGGTCTTATGACCCTTATTTTGATGATACTCACAATGGTGAGAATTATTCCACCAATTCGGTTTGATTTGGGGTTCATAGGGCCTTAACTCAGGTAGAGTAATGATCTTGTTGGCCACCAAATTCCTTAGCGCATTATCCAATGGTTCACCTAAGAAGGTGAATTTTCTCTTTTGATAAGTGGCAAAGAATGGTTTAGGCTTGTTGCCACTAGAATTATTGACGGGATTATTATTAGAATTGTTTTTGTTGTTGTTGTTGTTGGAATTAGCATTATTAAAAGGAGCTTAATTCATTTGATTCACATTGTATGTTGAATTCACTCCACTTGATAAGTTAAATGGGTTAGCCTTCAAGGTTTGGGCTTCCACAACCCCATCATTCACAAGATTTTTGTTATTATTTTTCAACCACAGCTTAGGTTTATCATTGTGATTATTGGCTCCTTTATTGTAGGTATAATTAGATATATAATGATTATTATTAGTATTGGTGTAGGTTTTGTTGTCTTTGAACAATTTTATTTCACCCCTTTTGACCAATACATCTTCAATTCTAATCCCATTCTCAATAAGCTTTTTGAATGTAGGGGGACATTGAAGTTGGAGCCTATAGTTCATCTCCATATTTACATTATTCATAAATTTCTCCATCTTCTCCTTTTCAGGGATACTTCGTAGGTACCTTGAAAAAATGGTCCTCCACCTTTGAAGGAACCCTAAGAAAGATTCACCATCATTTTTTTTTGTATCACATAGTTTTAGCATGGTAATCTCATGTTCAATATTGTAGGAGTAATGAGTTACAAATTTAGAGGCTAATTCCTCAAAAGTCTTGATCCCTTGCGAAAGTTTAGAGAACCATTTCATGGCTTGCCCTTCCAACTTCTTGGAAAAAGTCTCATTAAGTACGTGGAGTTATACATAAATTCAATACTTAGAGTGCAAAACTCTCTAAGATGATCGAGTGGGTCTGATTTACCCATGTATTTATCATATTTAGGAAAAATTGTATTGATAGGAAAAGGTGCCATGACTAAGATTTTGTCAAATGGGAATGGACACAAAGCTTCAATAGAGAAAGGTTTAGGCTCAGTGGCCTTCTTCATTAAGTCTATTTGCATTTGGAACATTTTTAGTTGTTGAGTCATAGCATACATTGGGTTTTCCTCTTCTTTTCTTTTCTTGAGTTGATCCACATCATAGTCATGTGGGAGCTTTACCCATACTTGGGCTAGATTTAGGAAAAATTTCTCCCTATATCTATGACTTTGTCCACGACTTCACAAAAATCATCTTGAGCCGCTCTGTTAGCCCTTTCTTCAATGGTTTCTTTAGGCTCATGATTAGCGGTATTGATGTTTTTATTATTTCCTCCTTGGCTGTAATCGTGAAACACGAAATTTTGATCCATTGATTTGAGTCTTTTTTCAAATAAATTTGGGAGACTATCCCCTTGATCATGATCATTGAAAAGACTTTGATGTTCAAATTCAAGGACCTCATTTGCAATGCAAGTGTCATTTTCTCTTAAAGATAATTTGAGTTTGTGAGAACTTGTAGAAATCGACATTCAACAAAGTTTGATTTTGATTTGATCCTCAAGTTGGTTATTGTTGATTTTTATTAAAGAGATTAAAAATATAAGATGAGCTTTGTAATGGATATCTCTTTCACTTGTTCTATGTATTTTTCAAACACAACAACCATAAGGACACTTGTTCTTTTTAACCCTCTACACAAAAAGTGTTTGAATTTGTAGGACGTTATCATGGGTTTTTACACAAAAAGACACTTCAAGAAATCTACCTAGCTCAAGATTTGGTTTTTAAACATGGCTCTATAAGGTATTCTTTGCTAAGTTAACAAGTTTTTAATCAATATTCCATTCAAAATGGGTATTAAACTTTCATCCTCCAAGTATATTAAGAGGCTTCCCACCACCGGTATGTCGGAGTTCTGTGCAATCTTGAAGGACTACTTGAGGAAGTTCAAAAATTTAACACCCTTTCGTCACACACCCCATTGAGGATGCATGCATTTCATTTTATAGTGAGTTGGATGATCGCAGCAAAGGTGATTGTATCCCACTTTGGGTTGTCCCTGTAATCATCGAAAAGTGGACAAGATCATTTAAGTGATTAATCAAGGAAAATCAAGGAAAAATCAAAGCAATTGAATCAAAATGAGCATTTAGCCAATCAAAATTAAAATCAAGCTTGAATTCAATTTAAATCAAAATCAAGAGAATTTTAATCAAGTTAAATCAAATCAATGTACAATTAATTCAATTAATTGTATAGTTTGGAATTAAATAAACTCAACCCATTCAAGGGGTACACTTGGCTAAATAAATGAATTAAAATCAATTGATTAAATCCTAATTTCTCTCAACACCACATGGGAGGAAAATGCCTCAACCAATAGGATTTAAAGAAAGAGCTCACATGGATCAAGCCAAATTCAATCTCAATCACTCAAATTGAAAGAGCATCTTGTCCACTCATCTTGTCTTCTTGTCCCAAGCTTTGAGGACACAATATTTAAATTATCTTCAAAGGGTGGAACCAAAGACTCAACCCCAACTTAACCTTGATCAACTCTACTACACCCCCTACCCTTGCTAAATCCTATAAAAGGGAGGCCTAATTCACTCATAATTAATCCACAAATCTGAGAATTGCATCTAACCTCTTGAGATTTTGAGCTAGGAAGGCAAATTTAGAAGTTAATTAAGCATTTCAATTTGGAATTGAACTATTTTAGCTTTCTTTATCATCTACTCTCATTCTAGGACTATCATTAATGGAGGCTTGCTGAGAGCTTCACCATTAACACTCTTAGTTAGAGAGCCATATAGTGCTTAATTGCTCATTTACTTGCTAAATAGATTTTCTATTTGTGGTAACTTAGTTTCTATTTGATTTATTTGACAATACTAACTCTATGAAGGTACAAATTCTAGTACACAAAATGGCACCCACCATGGGGCATTAGGCTTAACTTTCTAAAAATCTATAAATCTCATTTTTGTTCAAATATTTGCATGTTAAGCTCTCTATTTTGTAGGTGAAACAACACTTCTAAGACTTTAAACAACATGTTTGAGCAGTTAAACAATGCTTCCATGACAAATTTGTGTGCCTTTACATAGAGAAACAATGCTTTCTATTCTTTCTGGCTTCTATCTAAATTTCTATCAACCCTTATTCCCTGACTAGCCAGTATGTTTGATCCATTATCCAGCCCTTTTACATTTTTCTTGACACCTTTGCTAAGTTTAACAATGCTTTTGATCTTTGTTTCAATGCTTTTAAATATTTCTACAATGCTTTTAATCTGATCCACAGTGCGTTTAAACATTTAAATAACGCTTTCAATCATTTTAAGATTTCAATCATTTTAAATAGCGCTTTCAATCATTTTAATAGTTCTTTTAGGCATTTAAATAGCGCTTTCAAGCATTTAAATAGCTCTTTCAAGCATTTAAATAGTGCTTTTGCTTAAATTGAAAATTTTCATAATCTGACTGTCAGAAAATGATTTCTATGTCTCTGCAGGATGACTGATTACAGAAGAATTAAAAAACTAGAGAGTAGATTCAATAGTGAGGGAAAAGCCTTAACAAAGAAGATCAAAGAGGAGAACATTGCTCACATTAAGCTAGTTCTTGAGGATTCTCAGCAAGAAATCAAGGTACATGAACACTATCTCAAAGTTGTAGAAGCATATAAGGCAAAATTTGTTTCATTGAATTGGATTTATTCACCTTAATCAAGTTTTTCTTAAATTTGACAAATAAGGCTTTAGATTCAATTTTATTTTGTTTCCTTCATTGTGGCTGGTTTTGTTGACTAACTTGTTGGAGGAAAAGCACATTGGAAAGGAACAATCACCAAGGTAAGCATTAAAAAAATGAAAATCAATCAAAAAAGCCCCTAGCCTTTGCTAGCTACAAGGAAAAGGTAAACCTAAACTTAGTCATTTTTTTACTTAAATTGTGATTTTGTTGTTTTCAAATCTAGTAATTAAAAATAGCCTATCTTTGTTTGAGGAAATTTAACATTAGGCCTATGCTCTTCACTTCTTTTAGTGAATCAGAATGCCAAGAGTGTTAAACTCTTTGATTAAAAGGAAAGGTTAAGGAAATCAAGCACATAATCAAATAAACCCCTTGTTTGTAGAAAAGAGTAGCAATACTCAATTCTCACTAGTTAGTGGGTTAGAAATTGAACATTGTTAATTGTGTTTTGGGATTGAGAAGTAGATAGGGATATGCTCTTCACCTTTTTGATGAATCAAACTCTCACAACCTATTTCTTCATTCCACTTTCTTGCTTTCAAATGAACATGCTAGATCAATAGTTGGGCTCGCCTCCTGAGATTTTCCTTAATGAGGCCGATGAGAGGGACAACCCAAAGTGGGATACAATCACCTTTATCATGATCATCCAACCCACTATAAAAGAAATACATGCATCCTTAATGGGGTGTGTGACAAAAGGGTGTTAAATTTTTGAACTTCCTCGAGTAGTCCTTCGGGATTACACAAAACTGTGACATACCGATGGTGGGAAGCCTCTTAATATACTTGGAGGATGAAATTTTAATATCTATGTTGAACGGAATCCATACTAAATCCTTGATAAATTAGCAAGCCTACCTCATTAGAGCCATTTTAAAAGCCAAATTTGACCTTAGGTAGATTACATGGAAGAATTTCTTGTTATAATTGATCAAATTATTGTGTTGTGCTTGAAGGTCTTTGATTACAAAAGAAAACATCCATTAAGATCCAAAAATCAATTAACAATAAAGATTCAAAAGAATATTCTATTCACAAGAATTCAAGAAATGGAAACATTATCCAACCAGTTCTCATTAAGAACATTGTTTCCTTACCTCTATGATCAAGAAAAACATCATGAACGACATATCTTTGATAATTCAAAATTTGATCAAAAAGAATATCATGAAAACCCTATATTTGATCAAGAATATCCTAATGATAAACCAATATTTGATGAAGAACCTATTTCAAAATATCAAGAGAATCTCATCTTTGATCAAGGAAATCAAGAGGAATTAGTCCCATCTCAACAATATTCATCATATGACAAATATTTGAGAAACAAAAATACATCCAAATATCCTTGGGATAGATCATTTACTCCTGTGGAAATTTTATACGAATCGGCTTTAGAAAAACTTCTTGAAAATGATCTCATCACGTTGCCTCAAATCACTTCATGTGGTTTTATCTTTTTGAGCAACTATTGTGCATACAATAGACATAATGAGTATGAAACTTTAGATTGCATGGAGTTGAAACATAAAATCCAAAATCTTATTGATGATGACTTAATTGAAATTGAAGATCTGAATGAATCATCTAATGAAGATACTTTTCTCAAGCAAGATCAAACTTATGAACACATGTCTAGTAGTGGTCCTCTTATAGCTTTCACCTATTCCACCATTCCTCCATTTCATATAGAAGAAAAGCTATCCAATATTCCTCCATCAAACAAAGATCCAAACATTTTTCATAATGACTATGTATACCCTCAAGGGCTACCTCTAAAAGAGATCCAAGTTAACCTACATCTTGCTACAAACTTCTTTCATACTTCAAAGGTTATAGACTCCAAGCCTTCATGTGCTACAATTCCTATTGTACCTATTTCAAATGAACATCCATCATCCTTTCAAGAATCCCTCGTGTGGATCCAAACTCCTACATTGTCCTTAGAAGTGGCTCCATGTCAAGAGACTAATCAAAAGTGCAAAGAAACTAGTCTTATGAAGGATCAAGATCAAGATAATATCCCTCCTTATCCTATATTTGACCAAAGTCCCATATCCCAAGAATCCCATGATGAATCCTTCATACCCTTCCATTTATTTCAAGAAGATATCCTTCCATCTCAAACACCCCATATTCCTTCACCTCCTATAGCATAACCATCTCCTAAGAAATATCAAGGTATTCCTTCCATCTCTAATGAACTTATTTATAATCAAAATAAAAGTATTCTTCCTAGGATATCAAAAGATCCTTGTCAAGATCAAAGTACCCAAACATCCACTTTTCATAAGCCTCCACATCTATCTCAAGATTCAACTACTCCTATCAAAGTCACTCCTATCAAAGCTACATATAAGCCTATTGGTACAAAGATAAATCCAAAAGACAAAAGCCTTGGCCATGCAACTCAAAATAAAGATGTTGATATCCCACCCACATCCCATTTACCTCCATTTGTGCATAAGAATATTCCTTATACATCCTCCAAATCAATCCTTGGTCCCTATATCCCAAAATTGAAACCTTATACATCCTCCAAATCCATCCTTGGTCCCTATATCCCAAACTTGAAACCTTATACATCCTCCAAATCCATATTAGGCCCTTACATTCCTTCATCAACCTTTCCTACCATCCCTATCCCACCATCCCCTTACTTTACCACGTATCAAGATCAAGAAAGACATACATACTTAAGAAAACATGCACCCATCCATGCCAATTCTCCATATTAGACCATCCATATGAGCCAGCCATATCAACCTTATTCATCCACCAATCCCAAGTCTTTTGGAAGAAATTTGGATATGCAACATAAAAATTAGAAAACCAAGAATCCCGTTATGTATGAAGAGCACCATGTCCCATCTAATCGACATGTGAATGAAAGGAAAAAATAAATATTCAAGAGATCACAAAGGTCCATCAAGCAAAAAGAAAAATCAAAGAAAATGTGGATTCCTAAATCCCTCATCGAAGAAATGCATTCTAAAGCATCCAAAAGGAAAGAAAAATCAAAGAAAGTGTGGATTCCCAAGTCACTTTTGAAGGACTTACACATGAAAGAGAAATCAAAGTTGACATTCAAGCTTCCAAAGGCTTCCACTCCACATTCTCCCAAACATATTCCATCTTATCCATCCATTTTGAGTCCTTGTGTCCCAAGATCCATATCCTCTCTTACATCAAAATCCCAAGCTATCTCACCCATTTTTCCTCCATTATTTCACTACCCTCCAAGGTATGTATCGATTTTGATGTTGATAATACTTCTTATCCTCTTATTCATTATCTTTCCATTCCCTTTTTCACACCCACACATGGAAAGACTTATTATCCTCTCATTCATTATCCTTCCATTTCCATTATCCAATCCATTGCATAAATCTTTAGCCACCCTCTACCTTATCCACCATATCACCTTTCTACCACCCTATTAACATCTTTGAGCATACCTTTCAGCGGCCTTGGCCCATCATGTCATGTCCTATCAAAGAGTATACAAAGAGCATGAGGCTTGAGTCCCTCCAAAAAAAAAAAAAAAAAATTTTTTTTTTAAAAGTGAAAATGTTCCTCAAATAATCCAAAAATATATATATATAATATAGAAAATACAAAACATAAAAAATCTCTAAAAATCCAAAAACATAAAAAATGTTTTAAAAAGCCAAAAAAATAAAATAAATAAAAAATCTAAAAATCTAAAAATTGCAAATCTAATTAAGTAAACTCTCAAAAATTGCATTGCCCAACAAAGCATTATCATGGTTGATTTAAACTAGGGGCAGCAATCCGAATTCAACGAGCTTTTGTAAAGCAGACATCATTTGGCTCAAATCATTTCATCAAAATCAAAAAATTGCTAGACTTGAACTTATTGATCAATATCACGTTCAAACATCCAAATACTTGATCTAAATAAAAACATTTGACAAACCAAATCAAAATCTAAAAATATTAATCAAATAAAAAAATCTTCAAACAACAAATCAGATCAAAATCTAAAAGGCTTAAACATAACTAAGGGTCAAAGTGGATGAAGTTTTGAAATATGGATCTACAAACAAAAGCAAAAATGTTCAAAGTGTTACTAAATTTTTGGAATCATGTCTCTTTCGCAAATCAATGATGTTTGACTAGATGAGCGATGAAGACATGATATTTTATTGATTTCTACTTGAGTGCTTGTTAGGTTGATTCATAGCAGTATGCAAGTTCATCTAATGACATGATCATCAAAGAATCATCGAGGACATTTGTATATGAAAGGGATCAATTCTTTGTCTGTTTACTTGAAATTGTTATAATCTGAGGAAAGAGGTATTCATATCATCATGGTTAAACCAGTGAGGGTTGTACCAATTTCATGTTCCAAAAGCTCGATGATGAAAATAAGCATCCATATTCTGAATAGTGATAGCTAGTTGCATCCATATAGATTAATTGCATGTTAGTTTGAATGGGTTGGTCCTTTTTCTCAAAATATGTAAGGAAAGCTAAAGGGGGTAGAGTTATCATCATCAAAAGACCAAATCAAGATACATAAAATGATCAATGATATCATCAATGGTACATCATCAAATCTATTGAAATCTACATCATCAAATCTCCATCAATGTATAATCAAAGTCCTAATCAACATCATCAATGTCTGAAGTATCCATCATCAAAAATCATGCTCAATCTTATCATCAAAGGTACATCAACATCATCAAGATACAAGTACATGTAAATCATGATCCATCAAATGATTCATGCTTCATCAAGGACATCATCAATAATCAATCATGGTAATCAAATAGGGGCAACCTAATTCTATTCATTATCTTCTCTTCTCCAGTCCATAATTTTGCATCATGAGAAAATCCAATCAATTATGTATCATCAAAACATCTGATCATGTCATATCAAATATCAATTAGTCAAATCATCCAAGTGATCATCTAATGTCAATCAAGTTATCCTATCATCCATTTTCTCATCTTAAGCGCATCAAATCTCCTAACTCTAGATCTTGAGGAAGGAAAAATAGTGTTTTGTCTCTCTAGATCTTGAGAGCAAAATATCAACCCATCAACTTATTCTATCAGATTGACATCAACATCAACCAAGTGATTATGATTGACATCAAACAATACCAAAACCATCATCAACTTATCTAGAGCATCAATAACATCAATCAAATATTTTCTCATCAAATTCTATCATGATCGGGACATCTCCAAATTTCTATATCGGGAAACAAATCAAAATTTCCCATTCTCAACCAAATCACCCAAAATCATTTCGATTCATTTCCCGAGGGGGCATATACTTGGATAATCAGCATTAGTAGCAAAATCATCAAATCAAGGGCATGACCATCAAATCAAAATGTAATATTTTATCAGGAAATTTTTCGCTAATCAATCGAAAGGGGCATCAAACATTGAACCACATCAAATTAGGTATCACATTAGCAATCTAACATCAAATCAATCATCAGGACACCAAAATCAATCCAAATTGCATCAAACATCATCAATATCTACATGTCGCATCAAACATCAGGATCGACCATTGATAGAATCAAGACCTTTTATCAGTTGGATCAAAACATTCTTTGAATCGACACGCTTCGCATGTCAACTCAAAGAGGGGCATTTGTAATCACCAAAAAGTGGATAGGATCATTTAAGTGATTAATCAAGGCAAATCAAGTAAAAATTTAAATCAATTGAATCAAAATGAGCATTTAGCCAATCAAAATTAAAATCAAACTTCAATTCAATTTAAATCAAAATCAAGAGCATTTTAATCAAGTTAAATCAAATCAATGTGCAATTAATTCAATTAATTGTATAGTTTGGAATTAAATAAACTTGACCCATTCAAGGGGTACACTTGGCTAAATAAATGAATTAAAATCAATTGATTAAATCCTAATTTCTCTCAACACCACGTGGGAGGAAAATGCCTCAACCAATAGGATTTAAAGAAAGAGCTCACATGGATCAAGCCAAATTCAATCTCAATCTGCACTCAAATTGAAAGAGCATCTTTTCCACTCATCTTGTCTTCTTGTCCCAAGATTTAAGGACACAATATTTAAATTGTCTTCAAAGGGTGGAGCCAAAGACTCAACCCCAACTTAACCTTGATCAACTCTACTACACCCCCTACCCTTGCTAAATCCTATAAAAGGGAGGCCTAATTCACTCATAATCAATCCACAAATATGAGAATTGCATCTAACCTCTTAAGAATTATAGCTAGAAAGGAAATTTAGAAGTTAATTGAGCATTTCAATTTGGAATTGAATTATAAATTATCTTAGCTTATCATTCATTTCTCATTCTAGGACTGTCATTAATGGAGACTTGTTGAGAGCTTCACCATTAACACTCTTAGTTAGAGAGGCATAGAGTGCTTAATTGCTCATTTACTTGCTAAATAGATTTTCTATTTGTGGTAACTTAGTTTCTATTTGATTTATTTGAAAATACTAACTCTATGAAGGTACAAATTCTAGTACACAGTCCCTCTCACCGGCCTTGTTAAAAGCAATTATTAATCTAGCATGTTCATTTAAAAGCAATAAAGTGGAATAAAGAAATAGGTTGTGGGAGTTTGATTCACCAAAAAGGTGAAGAGCGTATCCCTATCTACTTCTCAATTCCCAAACACTTTTAACAATGTTTATTTACCAAACCCACCAACTAATGAGAATCGAGTATTTCTACTATTTTCTACAAACAAGGGGTTATTCAAATTTAGTTATTGATTTACCTATCCTTTCTTTTAATCAAGGAGTTCAACACTTTTGGCATTTTGATTCACTTAGAAAGTGACGAGCATAGGCCTAATGTCTAATTCCTCAAACAATAATAGGTTGTTTTTAATTACTAGATTTTGAAAACAACAAAGCCACAATTTAAGTTAAAAAATGACTAAGTTTAGGTTTACCTTCAAATGAAGCTAGCAAAGGCTAGGGGCATTTTTGATTGATTTTTCATTTTTAATGCTCACCTAGTGGTGATCATTCCTTTCTGATGTGCTTTTCCTCCAACAAGATAGTCAACATAACCAACAAAAATGAAGAAAACAAGATAAAATCAAATTTAAGAAAAACTTGATTAAGGTGAGTAAATCCAATTCAATGAAACAAATTTTTCCTTATATGCTTCTACAAATTTTAGATAATGTTCATGTACCTTGATTTCTTGCTCAGAATACTCAAGAACCAGCTTAATGTGAGCAATGTTCTCCTCTTTGATCTTCTTTGTTAAAGCTTTGCCTTCTTAATTGAATCTGCTCTCTAGTTTTTTTACTCTTTTATGATCTGTCATCCTGCAGACAGAGAGAAAACATTTTATGATAGTCAGATTCTATTTATTGTCAATTTAGGCAAAAGTGCTACTGAATCTATTGAAAGTGCTATTTAAATTCTCAAACATGCTAAGGATCGAATTAAAAGCGCTAAAGAAAATAGTTAAAAGCGCAGAAACAAAGAACAAAAGTGCTAAAATCCTATGTAAAGGCATCAAAAACATCACAAAAGTGCTGGATAATGGATCAAAAGCGCTGGCTAGTCAGGGCAGAAGCACTAAGAGAATAAAGACAGAAAAGAGAAGGAATCAAACATGCTAAAACTTTGGGTAAAGGTGCAATAATTTGTCATCAAGGCATTGTTTCAGGTCTCAAACGCATTGCATAACCTATCAAAAGCATTGCATAAATGCTCATAGGCGCTATTTCACCTATCAAACAGAGAGTTAAACATGCAAAAAAATTGAAAATATAAAATTTTCTCGATTTTTAGAAAAGTGAAGCCTAATCATGCCCCATGGTGGGTGCCATTTTGTGTACTAGAATTTTTACCTTCATAGGGTTAGTATTGCAAATAATTGAATAAAATAACTAAATTACCACAAAGGAAGAGCTATTTTAACAAATAAAGACAAATAAGCACTCTATGGATCTCTAGCTATGGATGTTAATGATGAAGCTCTCAGCAAGCCTCCATTAATGACAGTCCTAGAATGAGAATAAATGATATAGCAAGCTAAAATGTTCAATTCCAAATTGAAATGCTTTAACTTCTAAATTTTCCTTTCTAGCTCAAAATCTCAAGAGGTTAGATGTAATTCTCATATTTGTGGATGAATTATGAGTGAATTATCCCTTGCTTTTATAGGATTTGGCAAGCGTAGGGGGTGTAGTTGGATTTGATAAAGGTTGAGTTGGGGTTAAGTCTTTGGTTCCACCCTTTGGAGATAATTTAAATGGATTGTCCTCAAAGCTTGGGACAAGAAAACAAGATGAGTGGACAAGATGCTCTTTTCAATTGAGTGATTGAGATTCATTTTGGCTTGATCCATGTGAGTGCTTTCCCTAAATCCTATTGGTTGAGACTTTTTCCTCCCATGTGGTGTTGAGAGAAAATAGGACTTAATTAATTGAATTTAATTAATTTGTTTAGCCATGTGTACCCCTTGAGTGGGTTGATTTGATTTTAAATTGAACTATACAATTAATTTGATTAATTGCACATTGATTTAATTTATCATGATTTGATCAATTTAACTTGAATTTATGGTTTTGATTTTTGTTGGTGTAATTAAATATTCCTAATTACACTTAACTTAATCTTACTTAGGTTAATGCATTGCATAGTAGTTTTTGATTGAGACACATAGGAGTGTGCACATCATTAAGCACATGGTGTCGGAGAAATTCCACTTTTGGTGTGAGATCCACCTTTAGTGCTCTTATCACATTATCATCCTAATCCATTGCACATACTTCATTGCATAATGGAGGATGATCCACATTTGGTGGACATGTGATTACACCTAGCATAGGAGATAGCTTATCAGCTCCTTATCATTCTCTCTAATCACCTTTCCTATATAAGGAGGCCTATTATGTAATCATACATCAAGGTGAATTCATTGGATCAATTCAATATCAATCATTGCATTCATATCATCTCTCTTGTGCTTTTCTTTAACCTCTAGATCCTTGGTTCAATCTTTTCTATTTGAAAATTCTTACATGGTATTAGAGCCATTGGAGTTTTTTGATTAGCCGATTTGGAGAGATCTTGATGCAAGCTTTGAAGTTCCACATCTCAGATCTAGGAACCAGCGTGTTTTAGAGGCATCATGGAGCAGATCTGACCTCACCATTGCATCTGGGAGGTTGTTTTGGTTAAAATTGACTATAAATTCACCTATACTCGGTGAAAGACCAAATTGAGGCAACAAAATTTTGCAAATCAGACTGTACGACCCAATCTACACCTTTGCGGTATGATTTTGAAAAAATAAATAAATTTAATTTTGTATTTTTCTTAGAATTTTTTCCTATAAAATTATTGGGCGAGGTATAGCCCATTTAGTTCTTGGTGACATCATTCTTCATAGCAACATCATCAACCTTAACATCATTGGCAATGAGTCTACACCATACCCAAGACCAAAGCTCGAGCTCAAGCCCGCAGGTGAACCTGGGCCCTAGCCCTACCGGGCTTCCTAATTCATTTGTTATGCGGGCCTTTGCATATATTAAGGGTTGTAAAGCCCCAACACACAGTATGTGGGATTAATCCCACAAGATCCTCCCACCACCGAGCGGTTGCTCTGCCCAACTACAAACCCTCCTTTACCTCAAACTCACCTGCTAGCATCAGGTGCCATGTGGCAGCCTCTCAGTCACCACACAGAGGCACAAGCACCTGCCACGCGACTGCTTGTAAGCGCGATAGGCCACATCAGACCCGACACATGATCGCCCCTCAATGGCCCATGGCCCACTCTGAACATGACACATGCCCACCCACCATGTCACCCTACCATGCAAACTATATGGACGGTCCAGTCAGTTGCCACGTAAGTCAAGGAGGTCATTTTTGCTAATGTCATCCACCTGTGGAGCCCAAATTTGACGGCCATCCAACCATCAAAATAGATAAAATTGGGCATTTTTTGATGTCCATCCGACCATCAAATTTAAGACATGGTTTTTCTGACATCATCAAGGTTTGAAAATTATCAGGCTTCACCATTGGAGTTTTCGATTTGACAGTCCAACTTCAAAGGGCCATATCTTGCTCATTTTTGCTCCTTTTTTCGAGTAATTTGTTTTGAAATTGGGTAGAATTTCCTGAAGAATCTATTGGTGGTATTATTTTTGTGATTTGGTGGCCAAATTTATCAAAAATTTTAGATTTTGTTGACTTTTCCTGTCTGTTCCTGATTTCTGCAACTTCCAGGGCTTCATTTGGGCACATACGGTAACATTTTGAGGTGAAATTTTTTTTGAAAGTGCATGATTTTTTGTCTACTTTCTAGATCTACAATCAATTTTTAGTGATTTGGGGTAGATATATCACTTTCATAAATAGGTCATTTTTGGGCTATAATTGCACTTGATTAATCCTTGGATTTCATTTTTCTAATTTGCATCATTCATTTGAAGGAGTTATCAGTAGTTATCAGTCATTATTTGGTTGTAATATGGATAATTCAAAGGTTAAAATCCTCACTCCATATAACTACCATGAATGGAAAGTATCTTTAAGTGATCATTTGTTGAGTATTGGATTGCTTAGAATGACTCTTGGACAAGATCAAGAACCTCAAACAGGTGTTGCAGAAAGGCACAAATGGTTTGATCGAAGGGATAAAGCACTTGGCTCTCTTAGATCATCCATCTCTCACGATTTACACTTTCATATTGCATCTTGTACACATCCTCATGATGCATGGGTCATATTGGAAGGACTCTTTGGAAAACCTGATAGAATGAGAAAATTCAGATTGGAGAATGAGCTCATAGGGCTAAATCCTAGTGATTTTGATAATATTCAAGACTTTTTCTTTAAGTTCAATTCTATTAGATTGGAGCTTTCTACATGTGGCATTGTTAAAGGGGATGAACAATTGATCTTTTCTATTCTTTCCAAGCTTTGTCCTAATTATTCTATCTTTGTTTATTCATTCTATGCTACTATGGATGCTCTTAGTAGTGCATACAAATTTCCCTCTCTTGATGAATTTTTAGCGCAACTCACAAGGGAACAAGCAAAGTTGGCACACATGGGTCAATTGAAGCCTTAATTGAAGCCTTCCACACATCAAGCATTGATTGCAAGTGAGTCCACTTCAAAGGCTTCTAATGGAAAAGGAAAGAAACAACATAAGGATCCTAAGCCTCATGACAAGGTAATGAATCTCCTTCACCGAATACTATTGAATCCAAGTCCTCTTCAAGAGAGGAATCATCTAGAAGAAAGAGAGATAAATGTGCATATTGTAAAAAGCTAGGACATGATGAGCATAAGTGTTTTCAAAAGAAGATTGATGAGCTAACTCACATTATTCAGAAGCACAAAATTAAGTTTCCCTCATTAGTGTCTACTCCTTCTTCTACACATTTGGCAGCTTCTACATCTACATCATCATCCAATGATAAAGGTAAAGGACAAGCACTTTTGGCTTCCACAAATCCTAAGCAAGGTAAATGTCTTCTTGATTCAGGCACATCACATCATATGGCATCATCTATGGATATGTTTTCTTCTATTGAGCCTTGTAATTCTCCTAATATTTTGATGGGTAACAACACATTCATGAGAGTTTGTGGGAAAGGTTATATTCCTATGGGAGAGAAGACATTTAATGATGTTCTTTGTGTACCATCATTGACCACTAATCTCCTTTCTATTTACCAAATTACACACGGCGCACAAGGTAAAATTGTTGAGTTCACTCCTGATTTTGTGTACATTAGGGACATGGAGACTAGATATGTCATAGCTATGGGAGTTGTTGATCATACATCACGCTTGTATTCTTTTTCACATTTTTTTGTTGATGATGATGATGATATTCATGATGTACATATCCCTTTTCCAAGGGATAATTATGAAGAGAACTTTGGGCACTTGAATCATTTTGTTGTTGAGACAAGTGTTGATCTTCCTACTCCTCCACCTCTCGCTTATTCAGACATGGGCTCTCCTATTCAGTAGGATGTTCATAGTGTTTTAGATCTTGCAGAATGTGATGACTACTTGGATGCCTCTTCAACATTTGTTGATTCTCATGATGCAGATTTAGAAGACATGTATGAGGGGGTTTCTCTTTTCTTTGATGACAACATCATTGTTGGGGATACTTCTTCATCTTCTTTGGAGATTGGTACACTTGATTCTTCTCCTTCTTCACTTGATTTGTCACATGAAGTGATAGATTCTTTGAGCTTGGAGAGACCTATTCAGTCTTCAAAGATTCATGCATGGAGACCTTCCTCTTCTTCCTCATTCCATTTTCACAAGGATTCACTTCTTCATCATTTGATGTATCTATTTCTTCCTAAGGGGAGACATATTTCTTGTAAGCATTCGATTATCTATTGTTTGCAGGTACTCTTCATCAACATGGGAGCTTCTACATTATGGGGGGGATATCATGTCTCCAACTATCCTTCTTATGGGGGGATAATTCTTTGTATATACATGATGTATGTAGTTCTTGGGGGGTCTTGAGCACTCCATCCATCCATGCATCTTGTTTTCTTCTCTCTTTTTGGGGGAGGGTTTTTCCCATGAGGTTTTCCCTCTTTCTTTGCTTTATGAGAGTTATGCATTTCATGTATTTTGTACATGGGTACCTAGCATGGCCTAGTAGCTAGGACCCATCTTGCATTGTGAGTTTAAGTGCATTCCCCTAAGTTGCACTTGAGGGGGGGGTGTTGGTGTAATTAAATATTCCTAATTACACTTAACTTAATCTTACTTAGGTTAATGCATTGCATAGTAGTTTGTGATTGAGACACCTAGGATTGTGCACCTCATTAAGCACATGGTGTAGGATAAATTCCACTTTTGGTGTGAGATCCACCTTTAGTTCTCTTATCACATTATCATCCTAATCCATTGCACATACTTCATTGCATAATTGAGGATTATCCAAATTTGGTGGACATGTGATTACACCTAGCATATGAGATAGCTTATTAGCTCCTTATCATTCTCTCTTGTTACATTTCCTATATAAGGAGGACTATTATGTAATCATACATCAAGGTGAATTCATTGGATCAATTCAATATCAATCATTGCATTCATATCATCTCTCTTGTGCTTTGCTTTAACCTCTAGATCCTTGGTTCAATCTTTGCTATTTGCAAATTCTTACAATTTTTAATTAAATTGAATTAAAGCCTGATTTGAATTTTGATTGGCTAAATGCCTATTTTGATTCAATTGTCTTGATTTCTCCTTATTTTTTCCTTGATTAAATACATGAATGATCCTGTCCACTTTTCAATGATTACAATAACAAATTGGCTTATTTGTCTTCAGTGGGGTAGCAGTATCTCAGTTGGTTGCTTGATTTGAGGAATGTCCCTTCTTGGTGGTGTTGGTTTTAGTTAACCCAAGTCTAGGTGTATCTCTTGGTTGTCTCTAACCTATAATTTGTCCATCCAATATCCTTAATGTTTCTTCATTCCTTTTATGTACTTCATTTGCTTCCTTTTCTGATTTTAGTTTTCTTGTCAATTTTTCAACCTCATACCTTAATGCATGATTATCAAATTACTTTCTGCCTATCTCCTGATTTGCATTCACCAGTTGGTTGGTCATAACATAATGTGTTTGTGTCATTCTCATGAAATCATTATCCTTTTTAGCTATTCTTGCCTCAACTTGCCTCTTGCCTTCTTCTGACATTCTTTTTGCATATTCAACTAATCTCTTTGATTCAAGTATTTAACCCATTCTAATACCTTGTGCCTCTTGATCTTTCTTCATTAGATTCAACTGCTCGATGAGTGTTTTATTATTTTCCATTAGTTCTACAATAGTTGTTTCAGATTCATCATTCAAACTTCCTTCAGATGATGTCTCAAGTATCTCAACATGTTCTTGTGTAGATTTCAAATCATCAGATAAATGATTTCTTACCCTCAATGAATTTTCCAATTTTCTTTTTAGATCATCAATCATCTCATGTTGATTCTCCAATTCAAACTCAAGATTGTCCATTTTCTTAGCTTGCTTGTAACTTTTCATGGCTATGATCTTTTCACTCTCAAGTGGTTAAACCTTTCTCTCAAGAGTCCAAGGATTTAATATGAATTGTTGGATTAGTAATGGAAAGTTAAGTAATGAGAGGGAAGGGTTGAATCAATACTTCAAAAATTTATCAACTATTTTGATCATTTACCAAAATCTAAACTTTTCATACATCATCATCAAACCTAAAAATTAAAACATAAAAACATAACTCATAATGCCATGATTTTTGTTTTCGCAAAAACCCTTGGTCAGAGGGAAAAACTATAGTCAGGATGGTACCCATAATCCCTCACTACTACAATAAAAAGGTTGCTTGGTTAGAGCTACAAAATTTAGCTACTTCTAATAGCTTACCATGTTAAGAGTGCATACCCAGTTAGGAGTACAAAATACTTATGCAGTCTACCTCGCTAAAGGATTTTACAATCTTTAAACTAAGAGATGTACCTTGTTAAAATATTTACAAAATAAGACCTATTAGGGCTTACTCGGTAAAGGGATTTTACAAATTTGATTACAATACAATTCAGTACTAAAAATGTATGTAGTAATGCATCAATATATACTTGTCAGACTCAATGTGCTTAATAACATTTTACCTCATTCTATATATCAATCACAATTCAACTTCAGTACTTGGTAGCCTCAAATCTGATTCACTATCACAGTTTTTCTCTAACTTCTCTGTTACTTGGTAGTTTATTTTTACTTCATCACCTTCACATAAAATTTATATCCTTCTCTAACTGCTCATCATCCACTATCTCTCTCTGATCTTCATGCACTGATCTTTTTATAATTGATCTAGAAGTGGTGGAAATGTTCTAAATTCTTCTTCTTAAAAGGTTCTAGCATTGGTTTCATTTCTAATGTATATATTCCACTTAATTTCCATTGGTGGATCGTACCTTGTAATCACACACAATCATATTGTTTACATTTCTAATGTTTTACCAAACAATCTTCTTGAAATCTGTAAAATGTTTTATGCTCGGTGTCCTGATTCAATGTATCTAACATAATCTGTTATGTTGGCCTATGTTACTCAATAACACATTTTTTTCTTGCTTGGTAACATGTGCTTCTTGGCTCAGTAACTATCTTGCAATAGTTGGTGCCTGCCTTGCTCTTCTTAGTATCTATCTCTTATTTTCCTTTACCAAAATTTTCTCATCCTTTACCGACTTCACTATTTTCTTTATCGATTAAGTCAAACATTTCCCTAGGTTGACTTGTCAAGTAATTTAGGGTTAACTTGCTAACCGACATAAAGCTTGTTATAATGACTTAGGGTTAGGGTTTTCTCTATATATGAGTATTTCATAGCTTCTTGCAATAGTATTGAGTTACAAGTGATTACAACTCATAACAGGTTGAAATTACTAGATAATAAGATTGGACTCTCTATTTGGTGGACGTAGCCCAGGGATTGGGTGAACCACATTAAATATTTGTGTCTTGTGTTCTCTTTTGTGTGGTTTATTATTTTCTGATATTGGTTATATTTTCATGTGACTATTATTTTTGTCTTGTTAATCCTAACAAGTGGTATCAGAGTGAGGTTTTTTTCAATTATCCTCTGTAGAAAGGTCTCATAGTTTAGTGGGAGTCTCACGGTTGAGTGGTAGAAATGGTAGACAAGGGTAAGATGAAGGTTAAGAAGTTTAATGAGCATAACTTTCACTTATAGAAAATGAAAATGGAGGACTATCTCTATCATAAGGATCTATGGTGGCTATTGGAAGGAAAATCCAAGAAACCATCAATAATGACTGATGAGGACTGGGATATTCTTGACAAAAAGGAGCTTGACAATATTCAATTATGCCAGGCACAATCAGTGGCTTTTAATATTATGAAAGCAAAGACAACTGAATATTTGATGGAAACCCTAGCAAAGTTGTACGAAAAGCCCTCCACTTCAAACAAGGTATTTCTCATGAAGCCTTTATTTAATATGAAGATGGCAGAAGGTGGATTTGTTACTAATCATTTGAATGAGTTTAATATGGTTACCAGTCAATTATCTTCTATAAATGTTATTTTTTATGAATAAATTAGGGCTCTCTTTATTTTATGTTCTTTTCCTAAAAGATGGAATGGCTTGGTAATGACTCTTAGTAACTCTAGTTCTAGCTCTAATACCCTAAAATTTTATGATGTTATTGGTGTGATTGAGTGAGGAAACTTGTAGGAAAATCTCAGGTGGATCTACATCTAGAAGTGTCTTGAACACACAGAGAAGAGGTAGAACGAATGATAGAGGAAACAATTCTGGAAATCATGGGAACTCAAGAGGAAAATCAAAGGGAAAGAGGTCTGAATCCAAAGGACCAAATGATTGCTGGTACTATGGAAAACTAGGTCATAAGAAGAAAGATTGTTGGTCTTAGAAGAATAAAGGAGACAAACAAGAAAGTAACAAGGAGGAAAATGTGGTGAGTAATAAATTTGAAGAGGATTCTTTGCTTCTTTCTTTAGAAAGTGTTGATGATTCATGGTTTTTAGATTCAAGGGCTTCATTTCATGCTACACCCCATAGAGGTTATTTTCTTGATTATGTCCAAGGGGATTTTGGGCTAGTTTATTTGGGAGATAATGAACCCTGTAAGATTGTTGGATAGGGAAAAATTAAGATTAAGTTGTAGAATGGGAATCATTGGCTACTACAAGACGTAAGACATGTTCCAAGGCTAAGTAGGAATTTAATTTTAGCAGGGAAACTAGGTGATGAGGGTTGCACAGTTAATTTTAATGATAGAAATTGGAAGGTTTCAAAAGGTTCCGTAGTAGTAGAAAAATGTGTGAAAGTAGGCACCTTATATCTTTGTACAGGTTACACTATTCCTTCTACTTTAATTGTCTCATAGAAAAATCAATGTTCAGGAACAATTGCTGCATTTGAGCAGGAAGAACATCAAACAATTGTTGTATATTTTGACACAATACTATGGCACAACAAACTTGGGCACATGAGTGAAAAAGGTATAGAATTACTTCATTCAAAGAAAGTTTTACCAGGTTTGAAATGTGTCAATATGGATTTCTGTGAAAGTTATGTGTATGGAAAATAAAAGAGAGTTAGTTTTGTGAAGAGTGGGAAGGAAAAGAAAAATGAGAAATTAGAGCTTGTGCATACAGATGTATGGGTACTAGCTCAGGTATCTTCTCTTGGTGGATCTATGTATTATATTACATTTATATATGATGCAATAAGAAAAGTATGGATTTATTTCCTTAGATAGAAATCTGATGTATTTCAAACTTTTAAGAAATGGAAATGCTTGGTTGAGAGTGAGACTGGTAAAAGGCTAAAATGTCTCAGATCTAATAATGGTGGTGAGTATTGTAGAACAAAATTTGAAGATTATTATTCCTCTAATGGTATTCGTAGGCAAAAAACTATACCAAGGACTCCACAAGAAAATGGAGTGGCTAAATGCATGAACAAGACAATAATGGAGTCTACAAGGAGTACGAGGTTGCATACTGGGATGCCCTTAAAAATGTGGGTGGAGGCTATTAATACAACTATATATATAATCAATAGAGGTCCCTCTACTCCTTTGGGTTGTGGTATTCTAGAGGAAGCATGGACTTGTAAGAAGGTGAGTTATTCTTTTCTCAAAACCTTTGGTTGTGAAGAATTTACACATATAAATTATAAAAATAGAACCAAGATGGAATCTAAGTCAAAGAAATGTGTATTTTTTAGATATGGCATTTATAAATTTGGTTATAGGCTTTGGTATTTTGAAAATCATAAAATTGTAAGAAGCGGGGATGCCATATTCAATGAAAAAGTGTTGTACAAATATCTATTGCAGCAACATGAGAAGAAAGAAAATGATTATGTAGTACTAAATGATACTCCAAAAGATGATGTCCTAGTAGTTCTTTATGCTCTGCAACAACAAAAATAACAAATACCACAAACCCCAGTGAATGTTAGATGGTCAACAAGGTTAAGTAGACCTCCAAAAATATTTTCTCCCTCTTTGTATTCTATTTTATTAATAGATGTTGGTGAACCAGAAGGATATGATGAAGTTGTGCAGGTGGATACAAAGGTTCGGTGGGATCTTTCCATGGAAGAAGAAATGGACTCCTTGCTGAAAAATCAAACTTGGGAATTATGTAAGTTACCTTCAGGTAAAAAGGCATTACCCAATAAATGGGTTTATAGGCTGAAAGAGGAGGGTGGAGGTAATAAAATATTTAAAGCCAAGTTAGTTGTAAAGGTATTTGTACAAAAAAGGGCATTGATTTTGATGAGATCTTTTCTCCAGTTGTAAAAATGACTTCTATACACATTGTTTTAAGTATTGTGGCTATTGAATATTTTCATTTGGAACAAATTGATGTTAAAACAACTTTTCTCCATGGTGATTTGGAAGAAGAAATATATATGCAACAACCCCAAGCTTTTGAGGTCAAAGGTAAGGAGAACATAGTGTGCAGATTGAAGAAAATTTTATATGGCTTGAAACAAGCACCTCGACAATGGTATATTAAATTTGATAGATTTATAGATGAGAATGGCTATAGTCAGTGTAATTCAGACCATTGTGTTTATTTTAAGAGGATAGATGATGACAACTTTATTATTTTATGTTTATATGTTGATGATATGCTTGTATTAGGGTCTAACATGGATCACATTAAGGAGTTGAAATAATAGTTAGCACATTCTTTTTCTATGAAGGATTTGGGGGAAGCAAAACAAATCCTTCATATAAAAATTTGTATAGATAGGAAAAATAATAAATTGACTATGTCTCAAGTTGATTATGTTGAAAAGGTGTTGCAAAGATTCCATATGGAGAATGTAAAAAATGTCAACATACCTTTTCCTAGTCATTTAAACTTGACTAAGGATATGTGTCCAAAGACACAAGAGGAGGAAGATAAAATGTCCAAGGTACCATATGCCTCAGTTGTAGGCAATTTGATGTATGCCATGGTATGAACTAGACCATATATTGCACATGTTGTAGAAGTTGTCAGCATGTATTTGAGCCATCTTGGAGTTGAGCATTGAAATGCAGTAAAATGGATTCTCAAATATTTGAGAGGTACATCCAATATATGTTTATGTTTCGAGGGCTCTAATACTGATTTAAAAGGCTATGTTGACTCATATTTGGTAGGGGATTTAGATACCAAGTGGAGTACCATAGGTTATGTATTTACTATTGGTGGGACAACAGTGAGTTGGGTTTCTCAACTACAAAAGGTGGCTACTTTATCCACTACAAAGGAAGAGTATGTTGATGCTACAAAGGTAGCTAAGGAGATGATATGGCTACAATTCTTCATGGAAGATTTGGGAAAAACACAAATTGACAATTACCTATTTACAAATAGCTAGAGTGCCATTCATCTTGCAAAGAATTATGTCTTGCATTCAAAGACCAAACATATATAGTTGAGGTATCACTTCATCCGGTCAGTATTGGATAATGAACAATTAAAGCTGGAAAAGATACATACTGATGAAAATCTAGTAGATATGTTTACAAAGGAAATGATAAGGGAGAAGCTAAACTCCTCTTCAACTTTGATTGGTCTTCATGACTAAAAACAATAAATAGAACAATAGAGTTCAGGGTGCATCAATCTAGTGGGAGTTGTTTGGGGTAGTGGTGTTGCTACAAGATCAGTCTCAAAGTGGGAGGTTTTTTTAGTGTGGAGCCTAATCAGTCCCCAAGTGGGAGATTATTGGCTTGCGGTGACTAATCAATCAAGTACTATACACTTTCATTTATCATTAGGTTCAAGGCATCACCAAAAAATTTGTTTAAGGGTTAACTCATCAAGCATTTTTGAGTTGACACGTCAAACATTTCCCTAGGTTGATTCATCAAACTTTTACCTAGGTTGACTCATTAAGTATTTTAGGGTTAACTTGTTAACTGACATAAGTCTTTTTATAATGACTTGGGGTTAGGTTTTTTGCAATATATGAGGATTTCATAGCTTCTTGTAGTGGTATTGAGTTGCAAGTGATTGCAGATTGTAACAGGCTGAAATTACTGGATAATAAGGTTGGACTCTCTATTTGGTGGATGTAGCCCAAGGATTGGGTGAACCACGTTAAATATTCATGTCTTGTCTTCTCTTCTATGTGGTTTATTATTTTCTAATATTGGTTATATTTTTATGTAACTGTTATTTCTATCTTGTTAATCCTAACACAACTAACTTTGACAATGCAATATGACTTTAACAAAACTAATGACAACAAAATGTTAGGAATGGGAAGACTGAGAGGGGGGGGGGGGTGAATCATTGTTCACTATAATTTAAATTTTTCCTTTAATCTTTATGCAGAACATAAATGCTTAAGTACTGAAATAAACATTCACATAAATATGAAACATGAAATCAACACATGACACCAATATGATTACGGGGAAACCCAAATGGGTAAAACCCTGGTGGGAATTAATACCCACTAATATTCTGCACTAGTGTTTTTTGATCCTTGCTAGAAGATCCTTTACCCTGTTAGGAGTAGCTTTATAATGTTTTAAGTACAGTAGACCTTGTTGAGGGTTGGACCCTCTTAGGAGTCTTTTAGAATCATTTATGTGAGGAGAGAGGACACACTATCCAAGATCTCACTGCTCAAGTGGTGAAGGCTACAACCTTCTGATTCAGGTACACACTATATTTGCAGGATGAATTGTCACTGTGACACTTCTTGTCAGATTAGTTCCTTTGATGTGTTGATGCTTTGACCTCTTTCAAAGCTCTAATACATCTTCTAGTGTCTTCACACACTTCTGCTCTGCTTATCACAACTCTATCTTGACTTCCATACCGAATACAATGGGCGCACCTTATATTTATGCACTCATACAAAATACATAAATAGGTCAGCCCTATAACTAATTACAAACAATGCTTCCAAATGAATTGGCTTAAGTGTGCTTACAATTATACATATAAACATGTTGGAAACCTAAATACAATGGGCACATGGCCTTTACACTATTACATTACAATCACAAACCAAAATGCTAACTGTTGGCTCCATGTTCTGTTCTCTGCTGGCACACATTGGCTGTGCAACTTCAACTGACTGTAACTTTCACATCTTTGCATATCTACTAATGCACTCATAGACTAAGCAAGAATATAGTCTAACCAACTTAACTTCTAGGGTGCATACCATAATTCATTTGTACACACATGCGTTGATGCTCTGAGCTATAGGAACTCTGTATATTGTCCAGTCTTCAACACTTAACCAAATTCTGATCTTTACATCAAGTGCCCTAACTCCAAACTGCTATATGACTTTGTTTCCATAATGACAACACTATATCTAGTCATATACTTTAGTATAGATAGCTTTCCAACAATCTCCCCCTTTTTCATTGATGGCAACAAAGGAATATGGCCAAGTTGCTAACTATTCCTTTACACAAATTTTTTTGTCTTCTATACATTTTTATACATAATCTTATATCTCCCTGTACATATATATACTCCATATTCTATACACAACTCCCCCTTTGACATTAATGACAAAGGTGCATCAAAAAACTATATATACACATACTCACTGAGGGAAAACATCTAGATATGCAATCTTGAGGTTTTGGATCTCCTTCTTCCAAAAGGTTATCAGAGAGTTAACTATCTGGAGATGGGCGCATAATGCATATTGAAGCTTCTCCATCTTCTCCAAGTCACTGATGGGACCATGATCATAAGTTACTATGATGGCATCAATCTTCTTTATATTCTGATTGAGGATGTCTAAAGAGGGTGCAAGACCATTCCTCAATTGAGTCTGTCTGGACCTTATCCTTGTTATCTCTTTTTCTTCCTTCTCAATCTTGTCTATCTATCCTTGGTAGATGTTGTTGCACATGTTCACATTAGTGGATGTGTCTGACACTAAATTCTTTACCTTCTCAATCATGGCTTCTACCTCTTTTATCTTCTTGAAGTGAGCATCGGTGAGCTTGTCCTGATCCATGCATGTTGCAATGATCCTTCTTCCTTCATCAGCAAATTCTTTCAAGGATGCTTGAGTAGACTTAAGAGAATTCAAGTCTAGTGCAAAGTTTCTCATTACTTCATTGAGTCTTTTCTTTAAGTACTTCTCTTCTGCTACTATGGATGCAGATTCTTCTAGGCTAGAAAAATTGCTTTTGAACTGTGAGAGGACTGAACTCACATCATCAACTGAATGTACTTTTAGCACTTTCCTATCTTCTGGCAGCAAACTGTTCAAAATAATCACTGATTCCACAAGGAGAGGATTTCTCATGACTTTCTTCTTCTTTTCCTTTTCCATAGCTAGGACACTGAACTTAATCAGGTCTTCTTCTTTCCAAGAGTCCAAATTGCTTGTGTCAGGTGTCAAACTTGACAATAATGTTGAGGAGGGAGTGATGGGAGTGTTGTCCATCACTTATTGTTTCACTATGACCAGTTCAACAGAAGTTTCATCTTTACTTTCTTTTTCCTCTTCTCTTCTTCTCTTCTCTTCTTCTTTCTCATCAGATACATCTTCTATGAGTACTTCTTCTTGCTGAGTGGGAGGTGTATTGCTACATAAGATTTTAGCTTCTTTAGTACTAACAAATTCTTCCTCAAACTTGTCCAAATCCTTATCAATAGCCGCCATGGCTATCTCCACATTATCTATGATAATAGTGCTACCTTCATGTGATTTTGAGATGGGTGCAGACTTGTTTGCTTCTGTTTGAGTTTTTTCTATGGGTGCTGAGTCTTGAGGACCTGTAACTGGTACATTGAAGGTCTCTGCTTCTTTGTCTAACTTACTAGGTGCATGAGTGATGGGTGCAGAAGGTGGTTTTATGTTTTGTTATAATAACACCTTTTCAAAGGCCTTATCTATTTCCTTCATTACCAACTCATAGTCTTTGTTCATAATGTGTAGATTTTTCATCTTTGTCCTTAAGTGCGGCTTCACCAAATTTAATATCAGTGCCTCTTCTTCTTTAGAACATACTGGCAGAGTATCTTCTAATACTTTTTCTTTGATCCTTAGATCCTCTTCATTTGCTTGTCTCTTTTGGTATTCTAAAATATCCCATACTTTATCTGGAATAGAGGTTTTCAACTCAAGGACTATTTTCTTGAACTTGATCATATGTTTGACAATCATACTATGTATTTCTGATTTGTCAATCTCACTATATGTATCATAATACTTCCCTACTTGATCAATTATGCCCTCATCAATAATTCTTGTGCTCAAAACTTTAAGGCTTGGTCTAAATCCTACCTTAGGAGGTGCTTGAATGTTTTTCCTACTCCTTGTAGATCGCAAGGATGGATGACTAGTGCCTACTTCTTTCTTCCTCTTGACTATTGGCTTATACTCTGGAGGAGTGGTAAGGTCAATAGTATCTTTGGGTGTAGAAGGAGTATTATCTTCTTTACCCTTCTAACTATCATCTGATTCAGTTTTCATCTTCTTCAACTTAGGATCTTCTTGTTCTTTTTCTACTGCTGCGCCTTTCAATTCTAAGGAAATCTTTTAATCCCTTGCTTTATCAAGGTCTTCTTGAGACACACCATGTATTCTCAAGATTTGAAATGTGACCTTAGCAACCTTTCTTTTAGTTGCAGCACTATTTAGTTTTGCATCAACTTCTCTGGTCTTTTCCTCATAGGTTCCCCACCTAGGTTCATTAGGATCTTTGGGGGCTGACAGAAGTACTTGTGCATAGGCTTCAAGAGCTTGTTCCTCTACCTCATACCCAAGTGGATGAATCCACTTAGTTCTAGTCTCAACGGCTTCCATACATGTAGTATCAGTCTCCACCATAAAGCATATTGTATCCTTATATTTCTCTACAATGCTTTCTCAAATCCTATACCTCATCTACATCTTAGCTCTAAATGTCTTCAATTCCAATGTGACATAGTCTCTTAGTGTGCTTTATGTGGATGCTTTGTTGGATATCTGAGGCATTGTTGGAATGGACTTGTCCAAATACAAATCTGAAACTCTTCCAACTATATGATGGTACATATAGATGATTAGGGACCCAAACCTAAATATCTTTGTTTTGTCATGTTTGATATCTTTGATGTTATCTATCAACTGTGTGTGCAAGATCTCACACAAGTTGAATTCTCCATCTTCCCTTACTAGTCTGATGGTAGCTAGAATAGTGCCCATAGACACACTATTCACCCTACTGGTGTGATGAAATTTGTAACCCAGTATCATTGACATCAATTTGATGTCTGCTTGCTCAATCGGCTCGATAGTCATGCCTCACCTATCTCTCCTTGACTTACATACTTTCTCTATAATTTTCCTGACATCCTTGCCCACAGGAAGGATGATGTATGTCCTAGAAAGGCCTGTCATCTCATGTATCAGATCACTTGTGATTCTTACTGGAACATCTCCAATCCAAAATAGATCATCATGGATTCTTCTCAATAAGATCTTTATCCATTTTGTCTCATAGAATTCATATGTCATAGCATACTCAACAATAGGGTGATCATTCCATTTGGCATATTCATCCATGAATGTTTTATCCTATTTCAACATGGTATCCATGTGTGCCCTTAACCTATCTAGTCCAACAGGTTCTTTCTTACAGGAGATGTAAGCCCTTATGTCTTCCACATGCATGACGCCCATAGGCATGTGGGAGAAAGCTCCCTCTAAATCATCTAGGGTTGATTTAAATGGGTGCCTCTTGAAAAAATATCTTTTCTTCTTAGTGACATCATAAACAATGGGAGTGTCCATGACTTACTTGATAAATGCTTTCCAACTAATCTCTGAGATAATTTGATGACTTCTGAATCAGCGCAATGAGCTAGAGTTTCTGCAACTGACCAACTGCACTGCAAGCATTGATAAATCAATCTCCAAGATTTCACAACAACTTCCAAGGCTCTTTTTTCTCTCTATCACTCTAAATTTGAATGCAATGAGAAATCAAATGACTTCTATGTACTTTAAAAGTGAAAAATCTACCATTAATGCAAGTCGCGTAAACCAGGTTGTCACTTCAAAATTTGCAAATCAAGCTCTGATAACAATCAGCATGTGTGTTCTTGCACAAAGGTTCCTATACACTCCAAAAGCTTAAGTCTAAAGGCACATACTCTGAGGATGAGTATACCATCCATGTAGGGGTCTAGAGCTAAATTAGCTCCCCCTATGACCCTAAGGGCCATTCATGCAGATGTAGAGGGTGCGTCCACTAGGGATGCATCCAATACACTCTCATCAGTTGTGTCCTTCTTCTTCTCTAACCAAATCATGATCACATCATCTGAGGCTTTGAAAAAATTAACTTCTCCTACGAGATCCAAAACTAGTTCTTCGTCCTTTTTAGGGCTTCCCTGACCTTGCATCCTTGATCTACAGAACCTTGAGATATGTCCAGCCTTATTACAAGAGTGACAAATAACTGGAGGTCTTATATTCCTCAACGCATTGACATGAGTCACTATTCTACATTGCTTTGCTATGTGACCATTATAGTTGCATATCTAGCATGTAACATTCTGAGAACTTCTTATATTTGTCTGGTTCTAATTTCTCTGATCTTGCTGAATTCTATTCTTTTTACTAGTCTTGCAATTCATAGCTCTATGACCAAACTTGTTGCGTGAATAATAGTAACCATTAAAAGGTTTTACCTCTATACAGTTCCTCACAATGTGTCCATCCTTGTTACAAGCAAAATAGGTGTGTTCTACTTGCTTGCACTCATTCTTAGGTGGTCCACTATTATCTTTGGTTTGATCTTCAGTCTTTTTAGCATCAGTAGAGTCCTTTTTTTAATCCTTTCTTTCTCACATATTGTCAATATAATTTTGTGCTTAATTGTATCCAATACAACTGGTGTCTCCTTTGGCTCTTCTTGCATACAACTGAGATTCTATCAAATCAGCACTGGTGTGTAATTTGTCAATGTGATTCTTTGCTTCTTTCAATTCAGATTCCAAGCTTTCTTCGCTATTCTGTAGCTCCAAGATTTCCATGTTTGCTTGCCTTAGTTTTTCATTCAGCTAAAGGTTCTCTTTGATCTATTCATCATAGACTACCTGATTATTAGTCAGCTTATCATCAACTTCTTCAAGTTTTTCTTTTAAGAATTTTTTTTCTTCATTGAGCTTCTTGACCATTGTCCCTAGATCACTAGTATAGCATTCTTTCAAATCTTTCCTTAGCTTTTTTATGACTAATTGAGCATCACTGAGTTTTTCCTTAATTTCTTTAGATTCTCTTTCTGATTCGTCCAGATCTTCAAGAGAAGCTTCAAGATTTCTTTTCAGATGTTTCATTTCAACTTTGTCCATGGTCTCCTCAAGTGGTTAAACTTCTATGCTGAAGATGAGAGCTCTGATACCAATTGTTAGGAATGGGAACACTGAGAGGGGGGGGGGTGAATCAATGTTCACTGTAATTTAACTTTTTACTTTAATCTTTATGCAGAACATAAATGCTTAAGTACTGAAATAAACATTCACATAAACATGAAACATGAAATCAACACATGACACCAATATGATTACAGGGAAACCCAAATAGGTAAAACCCCAGTGAGAATTGATACCCACTAATATTTTGCACTAGTGTTTTTTGATCCTTGCTAGAAGATCCTTTACCCTATTAGGAGTAGCTTTATAATGCTTTAAGTACAACAGACCTTGTTAAGGGTCTGACCCTATTAGGAGTCTTTTACAATTTTCCCTATTAGGGGAGAGGACACACTATCCAAGAGCTCACTACTCAAGTGGTGAAGGCTACAACCTTCTGATTCAGATACACACTATATCTGTAGGATGAACTATCACTGTGACACTACTTGTTAGATCAGTTCCTCTGATGCCCTGATGCTTTGACCTCTTGCAAAGCTCTAATACAGCTTCTAGTTTCTTCACACACTTCTACTCTACTTATCACAACTCTATCTTGACTTCCATACCGAATACAATGGGTGCACCTTATATTTATGTGCTCATACAAAATACATAAATAGGTCAGCCATATAACTAATTACAAACAACGCTTCCAAATGAATTGGCTTAAGCATGCTTACAATTATACATATAAACATATCAGAAACCTAAATACAATGGGCACATGGCCTTTACACTATTACATTATAATCGCAAACCAAAATGCTAACTATCAGCTCCATGTTCTGTTCTTTGCTGGCACACACTGGCTGTGCAACTTCAACTGACTGTAACTTTCACATCTTTTCATATCTACTTATGCACTCATAGACTAAGTAAGAATATAGTCTAACCAACTTAACTTCTAGGGTGCATACCATAATTCTTCCATACACATGTGCACTAATGCTCTGAGCTGTAGGAACTCTGTATACTGTCTAGTCTTCAACATTTAACCAAATTCTAATCTTTACATCAAGTGCACTGACTCCAAACTGCTATATGACTTTTTTGCCATAATGACAACACTATATCTAGTCATATACTTTAGTATAGACAACTTGCCAACACAAAATAACTCTTGAGGAGTATCACAACCCTAGTCACTAAATCGTGAGGAAATACTATTAGGAGCTTCAATCTATCTACCTTGGCTTCACCATAAAAATCCATTTGTCTATTTCTCCCTCATAGTTTAATTGGAGTATCCATGGCTGATAATGACCTTTCAAAATTCTCCAATAGTGCAAATGTCATGTGTTTGCTTCATTATTTATACAGTATATGTGACCTAGAAAGTTCCTAAATTCAGCCAACTTAAATCTCCAAAAGGTTGGCTTAGTGTGGTTGAAGGTTCATCATTAGAGAATCTTACAAATCAATGCATTAATGTTTAAAATTGAATGGTACACATGTTCACTTTGTTAACTCTTGCCACTTGGTACTATGATTACATATGTAATTCTCAAAGCCATATACTTGCACCAAATTACTAATCACATCAAAGGTTTCTAAACCTATATTCCATCTAATATAAAAGTTTATAATCTAATATCAGTTGAAATTATCATATGATCCTCTGAGATAATGTGATATCATATTGAATAAGGATATTTTCATTTTAATTAAGGACTATGACATATTACATATAATTATACTTTGTTAATCTTCCAAAATCCATTTCAATCATTTATTCTCAAACCCTCCTCACATAGTTAAAATATATTTTTAATAATAAGCTAATCCTATATCCTAAAAGACATACTCTAATGTAAGTAAATTTAGTCTCACTTTGTGAATTAATCTTCTATCTTTTCTATGATGTTTCCATTGTCCCCCTCATTGTCTAGTTTGTCTTCTTCCTTGTTACATTCTCTGTAAATATGATTTATAGTAATCTTCTTGAAGTAATCCATTAAGTCTAATGCTCTTCCTAGTCTTGTTTTAAATTTCCAATCTAGAGTCTTCTTTGTTATTAAATCATTCTATTCCTAGATCTTTACATAATAATAAGCCTTCAATCAGAGCTTCTATTTATGTTATTTTATCAGTAGCATTTCCAATTGGTTTGGAAATTTTTTCACTATTTGATCCATCCCAATGATGGACAATGCATCCCATCCCAATGATCACAGGATTTCCCCTTGGTGCACCATCAAAGTTTAATTTATTCCACCCAAACTCTATTTTCTCCCAAGTAGACTACTCTCTTTTTAGTTTTCTCTCTTTTACACCTTTTCCATATTGGGGTGGGATCTAAGTCCGGACCAAACATTCCTAATTCTACTATCCCAAAATGTAAATTTTCCTTCTCATCTTTCACTTATTAGTCTATTGTTTGTACTATTCCTATTATTGTTGCTTCTATCTTATTACATAGGTTATCTACTTCCGTTTTCTTCAACTAAAATATTCTTATGTTTCTCTCCCTCCAGATCTCCCAAACCATAATTGAAGGAGCAATTTCCATAATACACTAAATAGACTTCTCCTTCAAATCAAAGGCTAACTTTTTAGTGTATCCAATAAGTTGTTTTGCATGACTAATTTCCACTGTAATCTCCTTCTCATCCAATTCCAACACTCGGAAGCATATGGGTAGCTTAGTAATAAGTGATCAATTGTTCTTCCTTATTTTCATAAAGAGGATGCCTAGAATGACCTTCAAATCCATTTTTTTAAAACTAATCAATTGTTAGTATTCTCTTTTGAATTACTACCCATAGAAACATTCCTTCTTTGGGAAGACAATTTTTGTCCTAACATAGATGAAAGAGTTACTTAGGATTTTTCCATTGTTGTGACTTTATTAGGTTTGCATATCCATCCTTTACCTTATAATCTCCTATACTAGATCCTGTCCAAATCAATCTATCCTCCCCTTTCCTTACAATTATCTATCTTTATTTTAGTACTTCAAGTAATTCTCTTTTTTTCAACTTTTGTTATAGGTGTCTCTTACAAATATTTCCAACTCCATCCTTGAGAAGGCTCCCCATTTAGAATTACTATATAATCCTTCACATATCTCCCCTACATATTTACTAACCTCTTTATTCTTGGATTTCTAATGATGTTATCAATTACTGAATACCCCCCCTCTGCCCCATGAATCTTCCCAAAATAGAGCTTTTTGTCCTCCTTCAAGATCCCATGATAGCTTATCTACTATCAGACTTATACATTCTAAGATAAAATTCTAGACCCTTAATCCCTTTCAAGGATTTTTTGTCCTAAATATATTTCTTGGTTCTATTCAATTAAAACAAAATTAAAAAAGTATTTTAGCCCACTTCCTTTCTGGTTCCTTAAAAAGATTTCCATACTAGCTTAGCCCCTAAAGCCATATTTTTCCAAGATAATTTTTTTAGACCTATTCCCCCTTTTGATATTAGTCTATAGATCTTATCCCAACTAATTAATGCTATCTTCCTATCTTTTGAAACTCCTTTCCAATAAAAGGTTCTAAGTGTTTTGTCCATTTTCTTCTTAGCCCCTTTTGTAAGAGGTAGGCATGACATTTGGTAAGATGGAAGAGTTGATAGTACAAATTTCAACATTGTAGTTCTATCATCATAATTTGATAACCATTTCCATTTTTGCATGTCCATTCTTTGATTCATCCTATTAATAACTAGATCCCGTAATTTATTTGTCATGTTGCCTTTATCTAGTGTTAATCCTAGATATTTATTAGGAAACTGTTGTGGTTCCACAACCATGATCTCCTTTTAAACCACCTCACTTCAGGGCCCCCCTCTTTTGGGCTTTCTCTATGTTTTTCTTTGCTTGTTTGTCTTGTTGTTTGTCTTTAGGTCTATTTGTTTCATTCTCTTGTTTGTGTTTTGCACTTTCACACTTTCGAAGGCCCAAGAGTGCGAAAGGTCCAAAAATCTGATTAGCCTTGAGCATATTGAATTCTAGGGGTTTTGGACTTTCAGAGGTCCAGACAACGAAAGGTTCGACTCTCTGAAGAGAGTCAGCCTTTCGGCACTTTGGACTTTCAGAGGTATGGGACACCTAAAAGATTGAAAGGCCGATCGACGGAGGTGGCTAATGTCACCCCTTTCAATTGCCTATATAAGGTGGTGAGCCACTTTTGGACTCACTTGTTCACTTCTCATTATCATCATTTTTTTGAAGCTTCAGGGTGCGTTTTCTTCCCGGTCTTCAGTTTCTCAGCTCTTCTTGTGTCTGCTTTTTGGATTTCATCCCACTGCTTGTTTGAGGTTGGTGTCTTCATCCTCCCTTTGTCTTTTCTCATTGTTTTCTGGTTTTGCTTCCAATTTTTTCTTTCTTAGGTAGCATTTTTTCTAGGGTTTTTTTTTTTTGGTCAATCTTGTCCTGCTTCGGGGTCATAGGGTTGTCCCCCTAGACCCCTTAGCCATGGGTTTGTGATCGGGCCCATTTTTGGGCTAATTTTTTAGCTCGAAACCCTAAACCTTAAATTTTCACTATTCATCCCTAAAACTTTCAAACTTTCACATTCTAAAATTTGTAGAGGGATCTTCCTTTGAGAAATCAGCTTAGTCATTTTTGGCATTTCGGTGGTTTCGTACACCGAAACTTTGGCATGCCTAAATCGCTAAAACCCATGTTTTCGCACCTCTAAAGTGTCAATTTCAAAACTCTGGCCAGGTCCACTTCTTTTGGTATTTTGACATTTTTTCCTTTCCAGAGGTCATGTACCCTCAAAGGTCCAAAAGGCCAAAATTATTTTCTACAGGCTTTAAACTTGAGTAGTTTAGTTGTTTATATCTCATTTTCTCTTGCATAATTTGGGTAGTCTAATGATCTTTGATTTTTGTCCCTTGGCTCTTTGCAAAAATTGAAGAGAAGGTCAACTCACCATCCATGAGGTACCAATTCAAAGGATATCACACACCCTCCAAAGTGGGGAACTTGCATGTTGGGATCACAGATACTGACATCAGGAATGTCAATTGGAATGACTACTTGGTTAAGTGTGCACAACTGATAGGAAGGTCCAAGGATTTCAATTCATTAGTGTACTGTTATATGGTAAATGCGGTAGCACACCCTATCTCCATCCTCTCCTCAGACTTGATCATCACTTTAGCAAACCACTACATACCATATGAGAGAATGGTCAATAACAACATGGGTGAAGTATTTTTGGATCTTAGGCCTGACAACATTGAAGATATCTTCCACCTACCCAAGGGGGTAGACAAGTTCTATAGTTTCTCCATTGGTAAGGGGATGGATTTTTACAACAAAGATGTCTCATTATCCCATGAGATTGTGAACAAGGAGTACCTCATACAACCTCTACCCAGAAATAAGTTAGAAAAGATAGACATGTAGAGAGGATACATGAAAGAGGACATCCAAGCAGCCATCATGATGATTAGTCAGGTGTATGGATTGCCAAAGTTAGTGCAACTAGAACCATGGATGATCCTTCTTATTGAGAAAATAAAGGAGAGGCAGGCAAGATTCGATTAGGCCACCATCCTCAGTGACAACTTGGATCAGTAGTTGATCATTGTAAAGAATGACCCACACTTGTACATGATATCCTATGTTGTGTACCTATTAGCTATGAGGGTGATGTACCCAGGATTGATGAAAGTTGATGCTATGGGTGATTAGAATGCATGGCCATTCACAGTATACCCACAATTGGTCTGGAAGGAGTGCTACGCACATGAAAGTCCTAAATTTTGCATTTTCAATGATCCTTTTGTGTTTGCTATCATATGCTCCATAGAAGGTGATTATGCCAAAAGGATGTCAACAAAAGTTGTTGTGAAGGTGAAGGCCCTGGGAGCATTTTATATTTAGTTCAAGACCTTTACATACATCTGGGTGGCAAGAAGCACCCAGGCTCTAAAAAGCTACCAAGATATCCATCAGATAGGGTAATCTTGTTAGAGATGGCCTGATAATTGTCAGATACCCATGAACATATCCGGCACAAGAAGAAGCATTGTTAGGATTTCCCAATTTCCATAGGGCCCCACTGTGTACAAGACATGAAGATTTGTAAGTCCTTGGCATTCGAATGGGATGAGTTCCCTCTAAAAACTACAATCTCATAAGGACCAAGTTTGATCCTATTGGTATGTATAGCCACATGATGGGGAGACACTATATACATGAGCCTCACATTGAGGATCATTGGATTAATTGCCTAGATGATTATGAAGTCAAGATCCATGACTACTATAAGATAAGCTTGGAGCTAGCACAGACTACCCTACTACTAAGGATACCCCTAAAGGTGAAGGGAGTTAACTTTGAGGATCTCCTGGATCCTATTTACAATTTGGATAAAGTATACACTAGGGCCATCTTGAATGCAGAGGTCAATAGGGATGAAAATAATGATATCAACTTCAAGGAAAGACATGTCATTAGAGTGACTAAGGCATGGATCGCCCATCCATTTCCTATGGATCTAGTGCCAATGAAACAACAACTGGCTCAACCCTCTAAGGAAAAGAAGAAGAAAGGGTAGAAGGTGTTGATGCCACAATTGAAAGAGGTTGCTCCATAAAAGCCAAAAATGGTGTATAGACATGAGCTCCCTATGGCATATGGCTCTGCTACCCATTCAAAGAAGCCCAAAACTAGAATGATTGGAAGCCTAGCACCTCCATATGTTCCTTCCTCTAGTGGTCCCAAACCTCTGAGTGCACCAAAGAAGGCACCTAAATTCAAGGTGACTGGACCTAGGCCGACTGAGATAATAAAAGGGTATGTATACAAGAGAAATAAAGACTCAATGCCCACTTAGATGGACACTCTCTTAGAGGAAAATGAAGATGAGGATCAAGTGCTCCTCAGCAAAAGTACCCGGTCTATAGGATTCTTGAAAAGAAGGTGGGTACTGGAAGATGATGCATAAGAATACGTCAAAGGAGGAACCCAAGGAGAACTTGTGAATCTAGATGCTCTAGGGGATGATGAATTTGACATCTCTAACTTTGAGGGACTTCATGGTTTCCAAGAATCTAAGCAACAAGCTCCAACTACAAGATAGTCTTTTTCTTTTGATTCCTTCCCTACACAGTTCACTAGCCCTCTTGGTAAAGTGGGAGAGGAAGTCCTATGAGATTCTCAGGAATCAGTCAAGGAGCTCACAACTAAAATTTAGAAGGAGACTACAGAGTTAGGAAGAGATTATTCTATAGGTGTCACCTCTAAGGAATACATAGCAGCACAAATTCCTTTAGTTTCACACTTAGTTCCACCTCCACCTCCACCTATGCATCAAACTCCACCTCCACCTCTGTATCCAACACCACCTACCACTCAATTTCCACCTTTGGTTAAAACTACTCCATTGCCACCAGAACCTCTACCTGTTCATGTTCCCATGCTGAATCTACCTCCTCTGCTAATGTCGTCACCCACTCCCCTTACCACTCCTACTCCTCCCATATAGAACCTCCTTCCCATGCTCCCATTCCACCATTGGTCCACACTGAAACAATGGCACAAGGTCCTTAGGAGCTAGAGAAAGAAATAGAGGCAATCAATGAAATTATTTCAGAAGGACAAGATGAATCGGAGAAACATGTTGGAGAGGAAGAGTAGATGAATTTAGAAGAGGAGCTGAATGTGATGGAAGAGAAAGAAATAGAAGGAGGAGAGGAGGAGAGTCAAAAGGAGATGGAAATAGAGCACCTGGCTACTACCTCGACTCTAGTCACCCCTTATGAGCCCCTCAATGCCTTTTCAAAGCCCACTTGGTTCACTAAGGAAATCCAGCCAAGAACAAGGGTGTGCACTGATGATGATATAGATATGGTGGCATTGGGGTGAGCATTCCATCAAATAGGATCCAGTACCCAAGAAAGAACTTTCTCATATGTAACACAAGATCAAGCGGGTAGATGGAAGGCTTAGGTGGCTATCCCCACAATGAATGTTATTATGGCAGAAGTCACTCCAGATGATTATGTGCTAGAAGAGGTAGACCTAGGAGAGACAACTAGAGAAGGAAGTAAAAATTTGGCTACATTAGGATTAAAACATGCCTTAGGCTTCATGGACAAGGATGAAGAGAAGATCAAGGCATTGATGGAATATAATGAAGCAATGAAGAAGTTTATCCTTAAGACAGTGGGTCCCATTGACCCTAGTAACCATGAGGCCTCATTACAGGCTATTTTGGAAAATAGGGGTGATGTAAGTATATTAGAAGATGTCCCGCATTATTTTGTTTAGGCATGTACAGATTGGAAGGTAGATTTTGAGGAGTTTTCTGGTACGACTCTCGGTAAGATTTTGAGGCCTTTCTAAAGTATTCTTTAATGAATCACATCTTTAGTCAAGATTATGAGTGAGGAAGATGGTCTGGAGGAGAAAATATTGAAGTGGCAAAAGGCACTAGAGGATCTCATAGTAATAAGGAAGCAACGCTTCCAAGTTTTGGTCAAGGTGTATGAGGGGTTAGAACTAGATAATTTTGAAGTGTGGATTTGAGATATCACTGGCGCATTGACCATTTTTGAAAAGGTGCTGAAAAGAATGAATAAAAAGAGAGATGAAAGTTTACTTTTTGTGGGGGAAATGCATAAGTTCTTTGAAGGGTTGGACCTAGACTTGTATGAAGAAGATGAGTAAAAAATGCATCCCATAAATGTCATCATAAATCATTATATGGATATCTTTAGAGGATTTGGTATGAAAGAAGACCTCCAGCAAATATTCTATCAGAAAGAAGAAATTCAGAAGATGTTGTCTTGGGAAGAGGAAATAAAAGGGCTTGCAACTGAATTGATTACCTTCCGAGAGAAACAACAAGAACTCCTTGAAGGAATCAAAATGGTTGACTTTAAAGAGGTGTAAGAGATTATGGATAGGCTCCACAAAGCTCACCCAAAAGTCCTCACAAGTTAGTAGACACCCAGTTTTGACTTAGCCAAATTTTGTATAGGAAAAAAAAACATTTTTCACACTTAGCCATTTTTGAAGACCTAGATTTTTGGCATTTCGGCCCTAGAGGATTTTTGACCTCTGAAAGTCTGAAAGATAGAGAAAGGGTCACTTCCACACTTAGTCAATTCTGGAGCTTCATTTTTTGGGGGCAACGGTTGGGATCCAAAATTTTTGGGCACGACCGTTGTTTAAATTTAGTCATCTCAAACTTGATTTTTTAGTCAGGGGGATCACATCAAGTGGGTCATTTTTGCATGATTTGAGGGCCTCTTCTAGTTGAGTCCATGTGGGAGAGCCATAATAGAGAATAAAGGGTAGGATCTCAAAGTCTCATGAAGAACATGCACGAGTTCCAGTTTTTTTCTTGAGTTATTTTATGTGTGATCTGCTCCAGTTTTTTAATACATGAGGTTTAATTCCATGCTAGGGTAGTTCTAATTAGTTTTAGAGATAGTTTCCTTCATCTAATCTCTAGTTTAGATTTATTTTCAAGTTTTAGATGCAGCTAAAACCCTAGCTACGAAATTGAGAGCACAACTCTATAAATTGTATGAATTCAATGTAATTAAGGTTGGATTTTTATTTTAATACAATACATACAATTGGTGCTTCAATCGTGGTGTGATTATTCTACTACCTTTGTGAAATTTATGAATGTGTGAATTGCTCATTTGTTTATTTCAAAGAACCTGTTGATTGTGTGGTGATTTAGATCTGTGATTCTTTAGTTTAGTGTTTACCTCTACTGAATTGCTTTTTTGTGACAAATTATTGAGAAGATCTCTTCTTTTTCGGTGCTTTGAAGATAAACTTATCTCATGTGTGCGCACATTTGTGGTGGCTTCATAATCTGATGAGTTTTAGCTTATTATACGTCTATGTTTATTTCCATTGATGATTGCATCTTCCTAGCTGAGATTGTGATTTCATCAAATCTTTGTTTTGTGGGTTTTCTCATCTTCTTGGTATTTTAATTCATGAAGCAGTGTGATATTGGTTTATGTCCATTAGTTTCTTTCAGCAAATTTCTATCAAATTATTATTACCTTACCTCTTACCTTCCTTGCATATTACTTACGATAGATTAATTAGATTAACATTGTTTTCATTTAAAAGATCTAAAAATCCCAAAAAAAAGAGAAGTGTTATTGTTGTGCTTAACATTTGTTTTGCAGCCCTTTCGAGATATGAACCAGCAAAGGCCTCCTTGTGAATAGATTCACATTTATCTTCAGTTGAGCTATCCAAGTTGTTGAGACCCAACCCAGAAGGAACCTTGAGATTGACTAATATCATTCTTCCAAGAGGGGAATTTTCTCATGTAAATTCCTAGCCATTGTCTCATGTAAAAATGACGCTCAACAGAAAATTCCCTTTCTTAAAGCCTAAAATCTTGCAGATCTCATCCTCTATTCTCCTATTTGTGTTTAGAAAGAAAATCTTCAATTTGTTTGCATTCACCATCTACCCAGAGGCTTTCATATAATCATTTAACAAGGATTTATATTCCCTAGCTTCTCTCTTGGACCCTTCCCCAAATAATAATTTGTCATCCACAAATTGTTGGTGTGTTAAATTGTCCATCTCCTTTGTGACCTTAATTCCTTTCAATTTATTTTTTCTTTGATCTTTAAGAACATATCTACCAAAAGCTTATGCCATTATAATGAATAAAAATGGAGAAATTGGTTCCCCTTACCTAAGACCCCTAGATATCTCAAAGTACCCTTCTAGAGTTCCATTAACTAAAATTGACACACGAGGGCTCAAAATACAACTAAAAATTAGGTTTATCCATTACTTAGTAAAGCAAAGGCTTCCATACATTTGCATAGAAATATCCAATCTACTTTATCATAAGCTTTTTTTATGTCTAATTTTATTAACATGTTGGGTTCCAAGTTATGTTGGACTAAATGTATGGCTTCTTGAGCTATGATCACTCCATCAAAAATTGAGCTTCTTGGAACAAACCCACTTTGTTATTTAGAAATTAAGTTAGGTAAAATCTTCTTAACTATATTAGCCAAGGCTTTAGATAGAATCTTGTAAATGGTATTGCATAAAGATATTGTTTTAAAATCATCCAAGTCTTCTAATTTATCTTTTTTGGGAATAAGAGTGATAAATGTATTATTAATTTCTTTCATGATTCTACCTAAGTTTCTCATATTTTCTATTTCCTCCCATAACTCTTCTCCCAAAAACTACCAATTTTTTGTTAAAAAAAAACAATACGAAAAAACTTTGAATTCCTACTTCTTCATCCAACCATGTTTCCCTAGACTTTTGCTTCCAGAATATTTCTTCTTTTGTTAATACATCCTTGTGTTTATGAAACAAACCTTTTTATTTGTTGAATTTGTTTAAATCCATCCCTTCTTTAATGACAACTTCATTTAAACTATGAATCTCAACTTATATTTCCTCTTTTTCTTTAAATATATTCTTGAAATGTTCTTGGTTCCATTGTAACATTTTTTGTTTAATTTATTTCAACTTTCAAATGAAGTAATACATTTTAGATCCAGTGAACTTACCATCCTTCCACCAATCCTATAAATTCCTCATTTTGAAACCATATTTTTAAAAATTTAAAGAGATAGTTTCTTGGAGCTTTTTCTTCCTCTATATTTAGTTATACTAGAAACTGATTTGATCCTGCATTTGTCAGAATTGAGGCTTTTAATTTATTCTTAAATTCTATTAAATCTCCTTTAACTATGTGTAGACTAGGCTATCTGTATCTATTTTGAAATTCTAAGACAAGAAAACATTAGGTTTTAATCTAACATTATATCAATTCAAAAACAAAAACATATAAGCTAAGCCACCTCGGATAGAGCTTAAACAGGTGCACCCAAGTACTGTTTGATTTTCTCTTGCTTAGGGGATGTGGGTGTGCTCTCTAAGCACTTGGAGCATATTCTAATGCATACTAATATGGATTGAGATTCATGAAAACTCCAAAAATGGCACAATATTGGGTAGAACACCCAAAATTGCCCCTAAGGCCTCAAGAACTCAAGAATGCTTTAATGGAGATTTAAGAAACAAATATGATTATACTAGATTGATTTTAATCCAAATGAAGTGTGATATTATGCTAAGCTATGCAAAACAATGAAGCAAACTAAGTTAATCCATTATTGCTAAGCTATGGTGTGTTCTAAGAAAGCTTGAAAATGATCTAAATTAGAGTGATTATGCTAAATCTAGAGCTAAATTAGCATGATAACAATGCTTGAAATAAAAGGTGAATGGTTGCTTTGCTCTTAGAAATGAGGAGTACTTATAGACTTTTGGAAGGGCTTGGGTTAGGAGGATAGGTTAGGGTTTGGGGTAAGGTTAGGGTTTGAGTCAAAGGGGATAAGGATGAAGACTTTCTAGAAGAGTCTAGGCTTTTCTAGGGATAATAGGAATTTAGGAAATAAATAAAGATTTATTTATCTTAAAGGCTTTAATGAATTTTGAGGCTCATTAGGGTTAGGGTTTGACTAGGAGTCAAAGGAGACTTATATTAGCTTAGGGAAAGTAGGTAATTTCCCCTAAATGGGTTTAGGGAAGGATTAGGAAATTTCTAGAAGAGTCTAGAGTTTTCCTAGGGTAATTTAGGGATTGAGGATTAATATTTAATCTTAGTTAAATATTTTGAGTTGGGATTAGGGTTAGAAAATGATGGGATTAGCCTTTAATCAAAATTAAAGAAGGATTAGAAGATTCTAGAAGAGGTTAGTGGTCTTTAGGAATTTGGCAAGGTTTTGGGCAAAAAAGGCTTTAATTATTTATTTTGGGATTTTTGGTCAATTTATTAATTAAATAATTAATAAATAGGGGAATGATGTTTAAATAAGATTTAAACATTTTTGGGAGGAATTCCTTAATTAAATATTTTTAATTAAGGTAAAGGGATTTAATGACATAAAAATAAATTAATTAATAAATGATGATGTCATCGGGGGTTTTTCAGAAAATAAAAATACTTTATTTTCTAAAAGATTTTTAGGTGTCTACACTATGAATCCATCCAACCTCTATGTGATGTTACTAAATCATTTCCTTCTATTAGTCCAAGTGAACTTTTTATTGCTATTTTCTACATCCAACATATTTTTGTTTATAATCCAATGATTAAAATCCTTAAGTGCTTGTGATTCACATTGAATAACCCCACTTTTCTCTGTTATATTCATAATTTCATTATATACCCCTCCAATTATATAATTTTCATTATTTTTTTGATTCATAAATGACTCAACTTCAACCCAAACTTTCTTTTTACTATTTGTGCTTATGGGGGCATATATATTAATTAAAAAGAATTTGAATGAACTATTTATACTTCTGACCCAATCCCCAAGCCAATGTTATCTACTTATTAATTTATCAAAATTCACCCTTCTTGGATTCCACAATATAGCCAACCCACTTGATGTTCCTTCTACTATGATACTTTCATATTTCCACATAACTAGTTTCTTGTTTAGCTTTTCCATTTCTTCCTTATTTAGTTTAGTTTCTTGAATTATGATAACTTGTGACTTAAAGGTAGATATACAGTGCTTGAATAAAAGTTGCTTGTTAGGATCATTTAGGCCTCTAACATTCCATGTGGTCACCTTCATTTTTCCTTGGGAAGGTACTTCCCCTTCCCTACATAAAATATTGATGTTAATTTGGCTCGACCTTCAAATTCTCCATCTTTCTCTCTTAACTTCTTGAGTGATTTCCTACCTCTCTTTCTTGTTACTTTACCATAATCTGAGGTCACCTTTTCTATGTAGTTGATGGACAAATCCAACCTCTTTGTTTCCTTATCTTCATTTCCTTGGACTATGTAGATGCTCCACCATTCTTTCCCCTCCCTTTGATCTTCATTGTCTAATTCCATAATTTTATTGATAAGTTTTAATTTTTCTTTATCCACATCTACATTTTCAATTTCATCTTCATTGTTATCATTTTCTTCCTCATCATCCCTTTCTTGTCTTGATTAATGCTCATCATGTCATAAATAGCTTCCAATTCCATTAGAGTCCATTCTTCTATTTCCCTATCTTGATGTATTTATTTCTCTATGTTGCCTTCCTTATCTTTCTATTTCATCTAGAACCTTTTGTTCTTCTAAAAAAATTACTTTAGTATTTTCAATTTTTCCTCTATTTGAACTGGAGGCCTCACTTCTATCAATGCTACCAATAGCCAACTCCTCATTTATGTCTATACCTTATCTAGTATTAAAATTTTCTCTCTTTCCTTTTCCTAGATACTTTATGATACATCTAATATAGATTCCAATAATGCTCTCTTCTCCTTCATCTCCTCCCTATTGACATTGAATCTTGTTGTAATCTTCTTCTCTTTTGTTGATTTGATATGGATTGCAAATGACATTCCTTATCTTTTGGTTTTCCTTGAGTGGCTCAGCTAGAAAGCCCCCAATTTTATATTGAATCTTATGCCTACTTTGGGGGGTAAAATTGATTTAGATGTTTTGTTTCTACTGAGATATTCTTCTTTCTAAGATAAATGTTATTGGAAATCATATCCTCATTAAAGAATATAGGTTTCAAATACCAAGTACCTTTATCATTTTTTAGTTCTAAGGGGTTCAAATTAGTAATCTGAGAGTCAATATTGATGAAAATTTTTGCTTCTACTATGAGATCCTTTCCTTCGGTACTTTTATACCCCATAAATGATCCTAATGAATTACCTATAGCTTCTAGGATATCTAAAAAGTGATATTTCTCTGGTAAAATTTCTAAATTATTTGTCCATTTGGGAAGAGTTGTAGGGATATATGTCCTATGGTTAAAGTTAGGAAACCATTCCATGAGATGAAAACCATATCCTAGGAACAATCTAGTTTGACCATACAAGATCGCATTCTTTATATCTTTATTTTTACATACGATTAATAAAAAAATATTCTCTAGGATTAAAATAGTTACCTAGTTGGGAAACTGTAATTTCCACTTCCAAATTTCCAAGACTCCCAATTGTGAATAAAGCTCCCATATGGGAGATATCTTTCCCAAGTCGATGAACAAAATTCTATTTTCTTCCATTTTGTCCCTACTAGAATTAGCATTGGCATGAAAGCTTTTATCTTTGGGGATTGATTTAGGGTTTTTCTTTTGGCCTAGTGGGATCTTATTTGCTTATGTAGGAAAGGAAGGGCTCTGATTACTATTCTAATTTATTCCCCTAATTTTATTTTCCTATTTTTTGAAGTTGATTTGATTTTCCCTTTTGTGCGTAGTATTGATTCTTTTATCCTAGGAAAATCGTAGAACCTCCTGGTCAAAAATGACAATTATCCTAGGCTTGTTTAGGGTAATAGTTTGTCTTCCAAATTTATTTGATGTCCTAGTGGCAGGAGGGGTATTACCGCAAAAAATTCTTTCAAGATTTTGTTTATTCTTCCATGGCCAAATGATTTGTGATATATGATTAGCTTTATGGAAAAAGAATGATAAATTATATGGAAATTTTTTGAGAACTTTATGTCGCAACATTAGTAGTAAAAAATGACACAAAATGTTACTTTAAAAAAAAAATTGCTTCAACCAAAACAATGAATAGTCCTACCCATGCACTTACTTTTCATCCTTTCAGCCAATAAGTTTGGACATAAATATTTTTATATCAATTTAAGACAATTGAGATATATATGACAACTATATAGATAAAATAAATATGAAGAAAAGTCACATAATTGACAAATCTAAATAGTTTGTTAAGTCTTTTATAGATATTTCAATATTTTTATGAGACTCTCTAGAAATATTTATGCATTTAACTATTGGGTATGAAATGTCACAATTTTAATTAAATAGAATAAAACTTATATTTATGGTAAAAAATAGAAACTGTAACTCATTTTTTAGAAAAATTTTATGTCACATAATTGGTTGTAGAAAATTAAACCTAATGTTAAAATTTTGAAAAAATAATAATTTGCTTCAACCAAAGTGAAGAGGCAAAACCATGCACTTACTACTTATTCTTTGAGTCAATAAAGTTTTTGATTACAGCAACTGTAGGTTTCGAAGGGGCACCGAAACCCTTTAACATAGAAAATAAAATATAAGCATTGAAGAACTGCAAGACAACAATCTATCATAGAAGATGACAGAAATCATAAGGGTCATAACCCAGATTTAAAAATTAAGCACTACAACAAAAAGAGAAGAACACTAAAACAAAAGAACTACTAGAAAAATAGGAAAACAAAAACTCCTAGCAACAGAGTTAGTTCATCATTTTGAGGAACTCCTCAGATTCCACCATATGGTTCTGCATTTTCTGGATTGATTCCCTCACATTGGTGATATCTTTAGCATGGGTAGCAGTCTTCTTTCTGGTACTAGATCTGGTCCTAGAGCCTAGGCCTAACCGTTGAATAACTTGTTTCCCTTGATCATCCTCATTGATTTTGTCAATTTTGTTCCCTTCCAGTAGGGTATACAGGGCTTTTAGATTGTCAATGGTATCATTCATGCTCATGTTGGTCAGGGTGATCATCTTCCTCAGCATAGTGTCATTATTGTTGATCTTACCAGTTATCGGGTTTATGATATTTTCAATAGCACTGTTGATTTTATCCTCCAGCATGGTGGTGTTAACAGTTACCTTTTCAAAACATCCTTTCCATTCTTATACATCTCAACATCATTCTGTATTTTTTTGATGATCTCCTCCAGCATAGCATTCCTGGCTTCCAAATTTTTACATTTGGTACGCAACTCCTGGATGTCATCTTGAATCTATTTATCAATTTTGTAACCATATATTGATTTGTTTCGGGAGGCCTGCAACATGGTGATATATATAGTTCTCTTGACCTTGAAGTCCTTATCTCACAGATCTTCCTCAATGCTTCTCTGATTCTAAGTATCCCCTTCCATATCACCAGGGTTATCCTTAGGGCTTTCAGGAGGAGAAGTGCTAACCTCACAGTCCACATCTTCATTGATGAATTCCTTATCTAAGCCTACAACTTCTTTATTGACTTGGGTTTCCTCTTCCATTTTCCCCAAATCTTCAGTACTGATATCCTTCTCAACATTATTATTAGTTATTTTATTGTAATCTTCTCTTTCTGCATAGTCATCAGCTTCATCCTTGGACATATTCTCCTGATTATCCACCTTATCATCTTCATTATTATAATCTTCTATTTCCTCATTATCCTCAACTTCATCCTTGGACATATTTTCCAAATTTTCCACCTTATCATCTTCATTGTCATTATTCCTATCCTCTATAATATCAATTGGGTTCTATTGCACATTGTCAATGTAAACCTCCATTATCTTATTGATTTGATTAGATAAATCCTAAAAGGTAGCCTTAACCAGGACATTGGTAGCTTTAGTCGCAGGGTTATTCATAGCTTCCTTGTCTATATCAGGTTCAAAAATGGTAGCCTTATCCTTCCCAGAGATGTCTCTATTACTCTCTTCCCCTTTAGAAATTTCTTCATTCTCAGCCGACTCAGACTCAACCTCCTGGTCATCCTCAGATTTCATTCCTTCAAACTCATCAAAAATAGAAAGGGACTCATTTACAGGGGCTTTGAGGGCTTTTTTGTTAGAGGCAATAGTAGCCTTCTTCCCAAAAGAAGAGGGGTCAGGATTCTTCCTTTTTTAACTGTCAACCAATTTAGGAATCAGCTCAGAGATATGGTCTATGGCATACTCTACAATGAGAAGAATGAGGCCCTCATGCAGAATAGGGGAATATCTAATTCTATGATCCACAATGCTTTGGTTAAGAGAAATAAGAAAATAAAAAGGGAAGGAAACCCTAATGTCATGCCTGAAATGATTAACCAACTCAAAATGGTAATTGTAGACTCTAGAATACCTTCCATCAAGGGTAAAATATTCTATTATCGCTCTAAGAACAAGACCCCAAATGAGCTTAATATTATCTAGGCTAACATAATCAAATTTACCTTTCACTAGTAATGCACTCTCTTCGTCAGTCTTGGGAAAGTCTATGTACGCCGCATTTCCCATCTAATTGTCATTAGAGAAGTGAATGCCTTTGAGAGGAAGACCAGTGATCTCCACCAGAAGGTCTAAGGTAAGGGTAAAATATTTATCTGCGATATTCACTTTACCCTTCTCCCATCCTGTGATAAATGCCCTAGTGATCTCTTTATCATTCTCATGCAACTGTTTTAGATAATGGTGCACTTTTCCCTTCTTTAATTTTCTCCACGCTTCTTTTTCATGAACCCACTTACATTCTGTCAGTTCCTCCCTCTTTAAATCCCCACCCATCTTAACTTCCCCCTTCCTAGTGATTGAACCAAGAAAATTAATCAACTCTGTTTCAGAGTCTTGTCTATCCAAATCTCTCAAGCTAACATCAAAATGCTTTGAATAGCTAGAATTAAGCCAAAGCTCTTTTTTAATGACCCAAAAAGCATGCGAGGTCATAAAGTATTGAAGGTGATAAATCACCACTTGGCACTTCACCTTTGATGTACTTCAATTCTAAATTAATTCATGCAATGTGATCATTAATATTAATAACTCCTTCCTTTTTGTTAGCTATGTCATGATTAATAATCAAGTTAATCTCCTCATTAATCTTAGTTGATCCATACCACTTATGAGTTAGTTTCACAGAAGTTGTGGGTGACATAAAAGGAATCAAATTGCAATGCAATGTTTTTTTATTTTGTCAATGATATGCTCAATAGTCCACAATGATTTACTTATGCATTTTATATTATTGACAATATTAAGGGAGTCTCCTTCCATCCAGACTTTTTTACATTCTATCTCTTCTACCAGCAATTTGACATTGAGGGAAGTCATCACTTCATCTCTATGATTCAATTGCACTCCCAGAGGAGCAACTATAGCACCAACACAAGTTCCCTTCCAATCTCTTATAATTCCACCTCCACCTACAACTCCCAAGTTTCCTTTTGACGCCCCATCAAAATTAGCTTTGACCCATTCACTCAAAGGGGAAATCCACATGGAAGTAGTTCTTGGATGACAGGAATGGGAATCAAGAGAACGAAAGTGCCACTCTCTAAGATCCTCTATAGATAATTGGGGAGCATTCTTATGATTATTGAAGTTAATAGCAGAAATGAAATTTTCCTCTAGCCCTCTACAGATGTGGTTTCCAACAACTTCTGGTTTAGAGTATTTCTCCCTAAATATTTTTTTATTTCTTTCCTTCTAGATACACCAACAAAAATGGGCAAGAATAAGCTTCCAAAACTCTTTAGCCAAGTCATTAGAAAATGGACAGCTCCATTGATTGACAAAATCCTGCCATGAAAAAGGAAGAAACCAACAAAGATTCTATTTTTTAAAGATTAGATCCCATACCCTACGGGTATAGGTACAATGCAACATGATATGGTCATAAGTTTCAGCTTCTTCCATACAAAGACAACAAGATAAAAAACCCCTTTAGTCATATTATCTAGAGTAAGGGATTTATTCTGAGCAAGGATCCAAAAAAAGAAATTTATTTTGGGAGTGAGAATCTTGTACCAAACTTGAAAACATAGAGGTTTTTCTTCCCTTGTAGAAAAAAGATCACAAGAAGAAGCCACCGTATAAATACCATCAGACTTGGGGGCCCAGATAATTTTATCCTAGGAGTTTTCCTCAATACACCAAGTTTTCATCTCATGCTAGAGGGGTATGAATCTTCTATCTATTTCTCCAAGGTTCTTCCATTTTTTTTCTTTCCATTAGTCCTTAACTTTGACCCCAAAACATCTTTACAAAGGTCAATAGCTTGTTTCTAGTCTTGATTTCTAGAGAGGGGTTCCTTTTGAATCCAATTATCTTCCTAGAAGTCAATTCTCCTTTCATCCCCCAACTTCCATCTCTTACCTATTATGATGATGTCTTTAGCTAAACTTATACTATTCCAAATATAAGAGCCATTCAGATTCACTCCATTAGTAATATAATCCTCCAAAGTGCTAGAATTGAAGAGATATTTATTTCTTATAATACTATTCCATTCTTTTCTATCCCCATAAATTCTCCATGATTTTTTAGCCATGACGGATTTATGAATAATTTTAATAGGTCTTAGGTTGAGCCCTCCTCTACTTTTGGGTTTACAAACATTTTCCCAAGCAACCAGACTAAGCCTTTTCTTCTTCCACTCCTGACCAAAGGAATCTTTTCTAGATTTTTTCAATAAACATGGAAAATTTATGAGGAATCTTGAAAAGACTCAACGCATAAACTATGCTATTTTGAAGAGTTAATTTCAGGAGTTGGATTTTCCCTGAGTTTCTTAGAAGTGCCCCTTTCCAACCAGCCAGCTTGTTATTGAATCTATCAATAATAGAATTCCAAAAACTCTCAAGAGGTTTAGTACATAAAGGTAATCCCAAGGAAGAGGAGGGGAGGCTTCCAATGTTACATCCTAATATTTTGGAGATCTTTCTTTGTCACTCAAGGGGAGTATTTACAAAGAAAATAAAACTTTTAGTCCAATTGATGAGGTGACCAGATGTAGTAGTATAAGTGGTAAGAGTTTTCTTCAAATTTCTAGCTTCTTTCATTATAGCCTCCCCCATAATGAGCATATCATCAAAACATTTCTCATGGGAGCAGTAATATCTAGCAGACGAAGGCTAGAGACTAGATATACTACCCTCTCCAACTAATTTATTAATATACCTTCTTAAACATTCAGCAAGGTTAGAAAACAAGATAGGAGAGATAAGATCACCTTGTCTATGGCCTCTAGAAGGTCTGAAGAACTTAGAAAACCCTCCATTAACAATCACTGAAGATAAAATAGTAGAAACCAATTGATCAATAAGTTTTATGACCCCACTATCAAAGCCAAAAGAGTGGAGAACTTTCTATAAGAACTACCAGTCAACCCTATCATATGCTTTAGATAAATCCAATCTTCATCATAAATCATTATTTTTTCATTGCTTCCAAAGAATAAATATTATCATGGGCTACAATAATGGAGTCTAGAATTTTCCTCCCTAGGAAAAAACCATTTTACTGGGGAGATATAATAGAGGGAATAATAGACAAAAACCTGGAAGTCATAACTTTAGAGATAATTTTATATAAGGAATTAAAAAGACTAATCGGTCAAAAGGCATCAACCCTATTAGCTCCAGGATTTTAGGAATTAACACAAAAAATATTGCATTAAGTTCCCTGAGGAGGATTTTAGTTTCAAAAAACTATTTAACCGCAATTTGTACATCTTTGCTAATAATATCCCAGAACTATTGGAAGAAGAAGATAGGAAACCCATCAAGTCCTGGAGACTTTTGTTAGGAATGAATGCTAAATATATCCTATAGGGGAGTATTAGCAGCCATTCTATAATAGTTGCTATTGAATTCATGACTGTGATTGTCATTGATGTCAACATAGTGATCTACTGAAGATTAGCAGAGAAACAAATAGTGTTTGAGTTAGTGCACTTGGGATATTGAAGATAAAGCTATGCACAGTTGAGGACTTATTCTATGATGTGTTATTATATCATGGTTAAGAACATAGATAGTAATTCATTCATTCATGGAAGTTATGAGGAAATCAATGGAAGCAGTATTCAGGCAGTGCTCTGTTAGTGCTCAAATCTACAGATTATCAAATACTCCTATAATCCCAATGGACATAATCTAGCAAGATGCAAAAACTAAGGTAATAAGGTTAGAAAACCTTCTTCACTTCGAGTATGAATACTCAGGCGGGTGTACCTATTCTAATTCACAGTTTTGACTGAGCTCTGAATTATGAACTAGCTCCTTCACTGTTCTGTCCTCACTTCCAAACTCAACTCAATAAGATGAGAGAACTCTAAGTATGGCCCATATTATCCTGATACACAATATTATGATGGAAATCATGAAAGCAACAACATGAAACAATGGCTTAAGGATATTCATCCTTCTTCTTTTTAGAGTTGAACTCAAGGAAGGTAAACCTCATTCAGTGCTTCTACAAAGCATTACAAAGCATATCTATGAACTTGTCATAGAATGATTTAGGTTTGTGATCATACAAATAAAGTAAAATGAAACAGTTATTTAGATTTAGGGTGGCAAATCAGTGTAAATAGATGTGAAACCAGTGCCTTATCCACTTGGGCGATAGAGTCAAACCCTACCTCTACATATAACTATCAAAACTAATTTCCTGAAACTCAAATGACATGCCTAACATACCATCCTTTTAATTCCTACTACTATCATCAAATTCATACATGGATTAATCATTCCCAGAGATCTCCCCTAAGATTTTACTCTTTCCTTGAAAGAAACTTAAGCTTAACCCCTATATTCACCTTGTGAATAATGCATTTAAGAAAGCCTTGCAATTTAAATACATAAGAAAACTAACACATTCCATACACAAAGACAGCAAAATAGTAGTAACAGAGCTTCAATGTTTTGTATTAATGGTCAAAATGCATAGATACAATATCCTCTCACTTTTAGAAAATAAGGTTTTGTATTCAAAACCTTTCTTACAGAGTATTTTCAACCACCCCCCTCAAAAGAGTAAAAACTTACTATATATAACATAGCCATCTTGGAATGCTCAAAAGGATGCAACAACCTTGGGATAGCTAGAAAAGATCCTATACTAGAGACAAGATTACAAACTGACAAACAAATTGTAACAACATATTACAAAAATCTTTTCTCAACAATTCCGTAGGTGGCATCTTTGTCTAAAGATATTTCAGAGCAGTTGCTGAATTTGTTGCATGAATGCTGACTGCCATTCTGGCTAACTTACATCATCCTTTGTTTGAAACTTGCTCTCCCTCAATTTCTAGATCAGGTGCCATCTGCAGCTCTATTCTTCCTCTTCCTCTATAAGTTGGACAACTAGCATCTTTTTCTTCTTTTTTGTTAGCTTCTCCCAAGCCGCTACTTCATCATCTGATGGCTAGTTGTAAGTCTCCAATTCTTGTAACAATTTGACTTGCTTATCCCACATGGAGTCAGTTATATTTTTGGCTTCTGCCACAAAGCGCATGCAATCATTTTCAATTTTAAAAAGACTGTCAATTATGCTATTACACCTCTGAAAATCCAAAGTATTGTCACTATTAAGGAAAGCATCTTGTGTAATCACCAACTGATCCATTGATAGTTTCCATTCCTCCAACTTGATCAGGTTTCCATTGTCATCACATACCACAGATAGATACTTGCTATAATGTTTATCAAACATAAACAACTTAACCCTCACCTGGTTGGACTTGCCTTTAAAAAACTTTGAAACAACATTGATTAAGCCAATCTTCTCAAAAACTTCTATAACTACTCCAGGGATCTCAGGCTTATGCTCCTGTAGACTATCAAGTTTATCAAACAACAAACTTCTTCCAGACCAAACACTATGAAGTGGCTCCAAAGCCGCCAATGATTCATTTATCTTTCTGTTGGTCTGGTGCAATTGGCTGACTGATTGATAAAATGTATACATTTTCTCTATTATCTTATCTCGCCTGTATTGCACAATCTTTGACATGGTGTCCAAAGATGCCTCTATCTTTATCTTATCCAAATCTTTAGTAGGTCCCTCAAGTACTTCTTCATCAATTTGAATTGGGACCTCAATCTGCACAGGGGGGGAAACAACTACCTTCGAAGCTTCTTCAAGCTTAACTTTTATCTCTGCCAATTCATCTTCTAGCTGCTTGATCTTCATCAATTTTAAGTCTCTATCCTTGGCCACCAGGTTTGCACTTTCAAACAACTTTGAGTACCTTTCAGATAATTGAACTATTTTTGACTCATTCAAGTTAGCCCAATGAGTTACTACCTTAGAAACTTCAAGGTCAGTTGTATTCTACACAGTCCAAATAATCTGATTCCCTTCCATTTTATCCTCTATACTCAATAGAGATGGCTTTTGAGTCCTAGGGGCCATGGACCACATTGCAATGGCTTGAGACTTAGGGTCATAGTCACTTCCTCTTATCATATCACCAATGTGAACCTCATATGATAGGCTACCCTGCGGTTGCTTTCTTATTTGATCTATGATGAAAGTAGAAGTCAGATCCCATCCTGGAGTCAATAGCATTCCACTTGACTTGACCAATTGTCTAGCTTCATCTGTAGTTATGGGATCAAGGCTAGGATCATAAGAATTTAAGGCTCTCAATGTTTCTTCACTTGGCTCCATACCTTCAGGTAGAAGTTTCCTCACTTCTTGTTGCTTATTCCAAATAAGGAAACTCTTGAATTCATCAGTTTTAATAAACTGGTCATCACTCAAAAATTCCTCTTGATAGACATCTCTGATATCCTTTTCTGACCACAGGGAATGTTCCTTATCTGTTTCATCAATGGCCACCTTCTTTCCATCTCTTATTGCTTTTCTCAATTGGTGATGGTAAGCCCTATCACCTAGCACAAGAGTAGATGCTCTATCAATTATTTTCTTCTATTTTTCCTGCCTTGAAGGCTTTCCTTCCTCAATCCTCTATTTCTTCAAAGGTGGCTCTGGAGAATCCCCTATTTCTAGTTGGTTTTCAACAGGCTGAACACTCTTCACATCCTTAATTTGTGGTGGGCTATTCCCTTCAAGGGACTCATCAGAAAACTGTTCTTGATCAGAAGATGAATAGTCTTTCCTTTTCTTTGGTTGACTCTAGTCAATCAACTTCTCCAATTGATTTGATAGAGTGTCATGCATCTCTATCATCTTGTCAATTCTTTCTAAATAGGGAAGGTCAGGGAAGAAACTCTCAAAAGGAAGCTGGGCTGCCATCACTTGTTTTGACAAGTCTATCAAATCAAAGTACCTGTTCCATCTCCTTTTGACCTCGTCATCATCAATGATGTTTCTGACTACATATTCCTCATCCAAGCCTCCATGTTCTTTGTTCACACCAATGTTTGGGATGTATAGCATCCTGGTAGTTTTGATAAAGCCCTCAAGATCTACATGTCTACAAGCACCAGTAGCCATTTTGAACTGATTTAACCATGCATTAATTTGAGAAAATGCCCTCTTTCCTCAATTTCTGGATTAGGTGCCATCTGTAGCTCTATTCTTCCTCTTCCTCTATAAGTTGGACAACTGGCCTCTTTTTTTTCTTTATTGTTAGCTTCTCCCAAGCCGCTACTTCATCATCTGATGGCTAGTTGTAAGTCTCCAATTCTTGTAACAATTTGACTTACTTATCCCACATGGAGTCAGTTATATTTTTGGCTTCTGCCACAAAGTGTATGCAATCATTTTCAATTTTAAAAAGACTATCAATTATGCTATTGCACCTCTCAAAATCCAAAGTATTGTAACTATTAAGGAAAGCATCTTGTGTAATCACCAACTGATCCATTGATAGTTTCCATTCCTCCAACTTGATCAGGTTTCCATTGTCCTCACATACCATAGGTAGATACTTGCTATAATTTTTATCAAACATAAACAACTTAACCCTCACCTAGTTGGACTTACCTTTCAAAAACTTTGAAACAACATTGATTAATCCAATCTTCTCAAAAACTTCTGTAACTACTCCAGGGATCTCAAGCTTATGCTCTTGTAGACTATCAAGTTTATCAAACAACAAACTTCTTCCAGACCAAACACTATGAAGTGGCTCCAAAGCAGCCAATGATTCATTTATCTTTTTGTTGGTCTGGTGCAATTGGCTGATTGATTGATAAACTGTATCCATTTTCTCTATTATCTTATCTCACCTGTATTGCACAATCTTTGACAAGGTGTCCAAAGATGCCTCTATCCTTATCTTGTCCAAATCTTCAGTAGGTCCCTTAGGTACTTCTTCATTAATTTGAATTGGGACCTCAATCTGCACAAGGGGGGAAACAACTACCTTCGAAGCTTCTTCAAGCTTAACTTTTATCTCTGCCAATTCATCTTCTAGCTGCTTGATCTTCATCAATTTTAAGTCTCTATCCCTGGCCACCAGGTTTGCACTTTCAAACAACTACGAGTACCTTTCAGATAATTGAACTATTTTTGCCTCATTCAGGTTAGCCCAATGAGTTACTACCTTAGAAACTTCAAGGTCAGTTGTATTCTGCACAGTCCAAATAATCCAATTCCCTTCCATTTTATCCTCTATACTCAATAGAGATGGCTTTTGAGTCCTAGGGGCCATGGACCACATTGCAACAGCTTGAGACTTAGGGTCATAGTCACTTCCTCTTATCATATCACCAATGTGAACCTCATATGACAGGCTGCCCTGTAGTTGCTTTCTTATTTGATCTATGATGAAAGTAGAAGTCAGATCCCATCCTGGAGTCAATAGCATTCCACTTCACTTGACCAGTTGTCTAGCTTCATTTGCAGTTATGGGATCAAGGCTAGGATCAAAAGAATTTAAGGCTCTCAATGTTTCTTCACTTGGCTCCATACCTTCAGGCAGAAGTTTCCTCACTTCTTGTTGCTTATTCCAAATAAGGAAACTCTTGAATTCATCAGTTTTAATAAACTGGTCATCACTAAAAAATTCCTCCTGATAGACCTCTCATATATCCTTTTCTGACCACAGGGACTGTTCCTTATCTATTTCATCAGTGGCCACCTTCTTTCCTTCTCTTATTGCTTTTCTCAATTGGTGATGGTAAACCCTATCACCTGGCACTAGAGCAGACACTCTATCAATTGTTCTCTTTTGTTTTTCCTACCTTGAAGGCTTTCCTTCCTCAAGCCTCTGTTTCTTCAAAGGTGGCTCTGGAGAATCCCCTATTTCTAGTTGGTTTTCAATAGGCTGAACACTCTTCACATCCTTAATTTGTGGTGGGCTATTCCCTTCCGGGGACTCATCAAAAAAATCCTCTTGATAAGAGGATGAATAGTCTTTCATTTTCTTTGGTTGACTCTAGTCAATAAACTTCTCCAATTGATTTGATAGAGTGTCATGCATCTCTATCATCTTGTCAATTCTTTCTAAATAGGGAAGGTCAGGGAAGAAACCCTCAAAAGGAAGCTAGGCTATCATCACTTGTTTTGACAAGTCTATCAAATCAAAGTACCTGTTCCATCTCCTTTTGATCTCATCATCATCAATGATGTTTCTGACTACATATTCCTCATCCAAGCCTTCATGTTCTTTGTTCACACCAATGTTTGGGATGTATAGCATCCTGGCAATTTTGATAAAGCCCTCAAGATCTACATGTCTACAAGCACTAGTAGCCATTTTGAACTGATTTCACCATGTAGTAATTTGAGAAAATGCCCTCTTTCCTACCAGGAAGTCACCTATCTTGAATTGCCTAGGTGTGAATGTACCCTTCCTGTGAGGGGCTAGAAGTTCTCTGTCTGTCCACATCAACTGCCACACAAATTCCAAAAAAGCAACCCTTGGAGGTACAAATTTTGGTAACAGATTTGGGGGTTGGGGGCAACCATAGACTCTAAAAATTGTAGCATTCTCCCCCTAGTAAAAATCACCCCAATTATGATCTCCCTCCCATTTGTCCACAAACTGCACTGGTCGTAGGAGCCTAAGGACCCTTGGGGATATCCTTGTAGTATTGACACCTAACATCCTTATAATAGGATAAACAATGAAATTCTGAAAGATACAAAAATTCCCTTCATTGGAAGTAGAATTCCACTTCCTCACCCATAATTGCACCGAATTATACTAGCCTTCAAAGTTGAACCTTGGCTTCAGCATGTTTGAATCAAAATTATTAATGTTGAAGAACAAAATTAAATGCATTAGTAAAGAATAATGCATGAACTTAATTGGGCTCTTACTATCCTTGATAGAAATAAAACCCTCATGCATTCTATCAATGATATACTAGATGTAATCATAGTCAGTATTAACCAAAGAATTTTGGATGTCTAGGATAATCATCAAAAGATTAGCTGGTAAAAACTCTGCATCCCCATCAACTCCCAAAACCCTACACAACCCATAACAAGTTTGCTTCATGTAATGCTGAAGGGATTTAAATTGGTAAGGGGCATTCATGTGAGCAGGGAGGGGAGCTATATACTTATCCTATTTTGGGATATGCTTTGTCATTTGGTCCTTCACTATCCCTACATTATTCTTGTATCTCTCCTTTTCTTTGTTCAGGTCGATTTCAGTAGAAGTAGATGTATAGACATTAAAAGCCTTCATGAACAAACCCATATCAAGAGTAACCAAAGCTAACTGGTCCTCTTTCCTAATAGTCTTAGAAATAGGGTCATAACACCTAGCTAGAGCAACAATTAAATCCGCATCCAGGAATACATCAGGCACTACTAATTTCCCTAACCCCAAAGCCTAACCATTACATACAGGGATATGACTATCTCTATTTTTATAAAAGAAGTTGAAGATAGTATAACCTGTGGTATTTGGTGTGATAGGATCTCTGCAAAACCCTAGAACATCTTTGAAAATGTCATCAGGAGCTCTTTTGTTCTGACTGGAACCAGGTAGCAATTTCAAAAATTTGTCTGAATAATTAGGCTTGCCCTTGTCTTCACCACTTTTAGACTTTGCTTCACTGCTAGAAGATGTTGCACTTCTCTCAGGTTGACTCATCTTTACTACAAAATTATCTTCAATCTCTGCAAAATGGATTCACTTGGCACTCAAGAATCGCTTCAAAATGACACAATTCTCTTTGAATGATTTTGGACACAGGAAACAATGAGCTTAGCTTATTTATCGATATGGACCAAATGCATACAGCTACCACAATTACTGCAAATCTCCTTAATTGTTTCCACATTCAATTTCATATACCATCAGATTTCAAATTTTGAGTTAGCCATGTTTGGATGTTGACAGATAAATTAAGCAACTCGAAAACAAGGCAAAGAGGCAAATGATTAAGATCCTGCACTTTAAACCTATTTACGTCATGCAATCTTCATTTGAAACTGATTGGATGGCTCATTAGTTTACTTTCCAGCTTGATAATGTACTTTATCCACGTAGGCAACGGTCCCTTTTCTTTTTTTTATTACCTTTTCCAACTAGGCCCATTCAGCGAATCTGCAACTGAAAGCTTCTTGTGATCGCTTAATACAATGTTAACCCTAGCATATATTTAGAGAACTAGTGACCAAAACCTTCACGGGTTGTCGTAATGCAATTCTTAACTTTTCACAATCTTAGCGAATCAGTGACTGAAATGATCACCTTCGAGCACTTGACTGCAGTTATCATTTAGAGAACTAGCGACCAAAGCCTTCTCCCATTCTCTTAATGTCCCGGCTAACTGTCAATTTTCTTGGAGACTTAGCGATTGTATGCTTCGCTCATTCGCTAGATCATACTGCCCTTTACATTTCTTTTAAGAGAACCTGTGACCACATGATTCATTGAATTGCCAGATTACTTAGCCTCTCACTAATTTATTCTGAGAACAAGTGAACACTTGAAACAACCCTTTCCGCTAAATTCATCATACCAAAATGTCAGGGCCACCAAACTTAGAAGACTTTACATAGTCACTCATTCACCAAATGAAACATGTAGGACCCAATAATATCTGAGATTAAACCACAACCATCGATCCTGACAATGATCTACGGTACTCGCCAAGTCACTAGGTTATTTTGCCTTTAACCGCTAGATTCAGAGAATGAGTGATAACCATTGTCACCAAGTCACTAAGTGTAAGCAAAGAACCGCCAAGGAATATGCGAATTGGAGATAATGCATTCGCCGAATCGCACAATGTTTTCTGATAACCGCTGGATATTTGGAGACTACACGAACAAAGACAACACTTAGCATTTTTAACACATTCTCCAATTTTTTGAATAGAATAGATACATGACATAACAATATGCGACTTGGCGATTGACTAAGGAAAAAGCCACATGCGCTTTTTAAAAAAACTTAAGGAACCAAAAAGCAACAATGAATTAGAAGATTTTAAAGCTGACTTGATTTTTTTACATGACTTCCAAATTTTTTTGAGGATAAAACCCTAGGGGAGCTATTTTCAAACTTGGTTATGACAATTTTCAAAAAATTTACAAAACCTAGACCAGGCAAGGTATTCACTAGGAATTTACTACAAAAATTCAGACAAAAATCCTCAGAAAATAAGAATATATCCAACATGTTCTTGAGTAGTGGTTTGTGAAAATTGGATGATATCTCCTAATCAGGATGGAATCTGGTTATGCACATTTAGAGAGTAGTTGGAGACATGTTGATAGTGACGTGGTTGACAGTGCAAGATTTGAGGTCACATGAGTGAAGAATTATATTGATTGAAAGCCAACAATTTTGTGTAATTTTGATGTAACGTGTGGAAACTTTTATTTTTGTAATTTGTATGCCAACTCATTTGTAATTACTTGAGTATGGTATAAAGGAAGGAATGTATTCCTTGTTTTAATATGGATGTGATGAATGTAAGTGTATTGTGAAAGTGAAATTGTTGAAAGAGGATATGTGAAGTACTAAGATCTGGTATTGAGATCTGAAGAAGGAGTTGGTGTGGTTTGGCACAGTCAGAGAAGGAGTATTGATTTGTTAAGGTCATTAATATTTTGGTTTTATTATGTTGAGTAATACAAATATCAATTAGACAGTGAGTTCTTTAATCTTATCCTGAAGCTATTTGGGCAGTGGGTCCTTCTATCTTCCATAACTCCTAACAGAGTTAGAATCTTTTAACAGGGATTCATATGTACTGAATGTATTTCATAAGACTCCTAATAGAGTCCATCCTTTCACAAGGAATATTCATATTAGTGCATCTTTTGTGGGCATCATTCCCACCGGGGTTTACTCTTTGATCATGAGGTTCCCTAGTCAACATATCTTGTGTCATTGTGTTATTGTGCATATATATCTTTCTATGATTGCTGGTTACATTGCTTACATGGTTAAAATCTATTGAAGTTGATAAAAGTTATATTTATCTGATAACTGATTCACCCCCCCCTCTTATTTATTTTGGTGGACTTTACTTTATAACAATTGGTATAAGAGCAGCAGGTCCTTGAAAGAAAAGTTTAATAGCTTAAGGAGATCCATGGAAAATTTTAGAAAAGAAAGCCTTAAGTTTGATGTAGTAAATTTTGACAGTTAGAAAGAAAAGATGAAGACACATCTACTGTGTTTAGGAGCAGGTTATTGGTTGATTACAAAGAAGGAGAAGAATAGCATTGATGAGGATAACATTGAAACATGTACTAATGATGAAAGAGATCTATTCATGTGTAACATACTTGCTAGAGAAGCACTCTTGTCATCCCTTCCAGAGAATGAGTACAGTCAAGTAAAATATTTGAAAACATCTCATGAAATTTGGTTAGCTTTACAGTCTACTTTTGAAGGTGATGAACATGCAAAGAAAGTCAGATTACATAATTGGATATGTGCTTTTGAAGATATAAGAATGATGGAAGATGAATCTGTTGAAGCTATATTGGTAGGCTGTTAGAGATTGTTGCAGGTATAAAATCTTGTGGTGGAACAAAGACAAAGAATGAAGTGATATGGAAAATTTTGAGGACATTGACTCCTACACTTAAGCATAAAACATAGATGATTGAACAAGTCATACCTTGTACTACAAACTTTACAAGAGAGACTCTTCTTGGAAGATTGGAAGTAGCTGAAATGAACCTAAGGTTATCAGGAGACCTACCCAGAATGGAGAGAACATTCAGTGCTCTTAGTGTTCATCCTACTTTTTCAAGAAGCATCAATGTGAGCAGAGATTATGCTAGCAGAAGCAGATCTAGAAATGAAGAAGATAGGAAGATTGAAGAAGGTATTTCCTTGCTTGTGAAGAGAGAACCAAACGGTAAGAAAAAATTTAAATGTTGAACTTGTCAAGAATATGGTCATTTTGCATCTAAATGTCCTAAAAGAGTCAAGAAGTATAGGAAGAACTTTAATCCTAGAATATCTAAAGAATGTTACTATGCAAATGATGAAGAACTTGAAACTAGTTTGGAGAAATGTTTGAGTGAAAGTGATACTGATAACAATGATGATATAGGATTTGTAGCAATTAAAGAAGAAAATCCTGAAACTAAAATTAAGGAAGAAAAGGCTTTAGTTTTTCAACTAGAAAAGAAATTTGATTGGATTATAGACAATGGTTTCTCACATCATATGACTAGAGACATGAAAAAGTTCATAAAGTTTAACAATTATGATGGAGGAGTTGTTAGAGTTGGAAATAATGCACCTTGCTTGATTAAAGGTATAGGATCTATTACTCTTGATGGAAAGACTAATACTAATGATGTTTACTTTCTAGATGGTTTGAAACATAATATTTTAAGTGTTGGATAGTTAGTTGATAAGGGATATCAAGTTTGGTTTACTGAGAAAACATGTGTGATAAAAGACAAAGATGGAAATCTGATTGGTACTAGATCTAGAACCAGAGGTAATGTATTTCAGTTGAATCCTACTGAGATGACATGTTTGATTACTAAGATTGATGACAGTTGGTTATGGCACAGAAGATTTTGTCATATAAACTTTGATAACATTGTGAAAGTGAGTACTACACTTGCAGTAAGAGATTTGCCTAAAATTATGAAGCCTACTAACATGATGTACAAGGAATGTGTGATGGCTAAATAGAAGAGAAGCTCATTTCCCAGCAAGAAGTTTACAATAGCATAATAGTTGGAGATTGTTCATACAGACTTGAGCAGTCCTACAAGGACTAGAGGATTCTATGGAGAAAGGTATTTTATGATTCTTGTTGATGACTTTACAAGAATGATGTGGATTGTGTTTCTTAAAGAAAAATCTGAAGCATTTGATAAGTTTAAGATCATTAAGAATAAAGTTAAGAATGAAGATCAGATAGAGGTGGAGAATTTACTTCTAAAGAATTTAACATCTTTTGTGAAGTAAATGGTATTAAGAGACAGTTTTCAACCCCTAGGACACCTAAACAAAATGGCATTGTAGAAAGAAGAAACAGATCAGTGACTGAAGTAGAAAGAGCTATGTTATTTGAGAATGACTTAGCAAAAATATTATGGAGAGAAGTAGTGAACACAACCATGTATACAATGAACATAGTACAAATTAGAGCATAGACTGACAAGACACCCTACGAACTATGGTTTGGACATGCACCATCAGTTAAGTATTTTAGAATTTTTGGAAGCAAATTTTATATTAAGAGAGATGATGACATTGGAAAGTTTGATCCTAGAAGTGATGAAGGTATATTTCTTGGTTATTCATTGAAGAGAAAATCTTATAGATGTTACAATAAGAGAACTAAGACTATTGTTGAGAGTGCAAATGTTAAAGTTGATGAAAATTTCAAAATTCAAGAAATAATTCTTGATTATGAATCAGATGAAGGAACTCACCCTAGACCTAACCCTAAGACTACTAAAATATTTTATGAAACTGACAGTGATTTGTTGAATGAAAGCCATAGTGATTTCATTGAATAACCAACACCTAAAGTAAGATCTAAGACAGTGACACCTAACAGGAATCTATCAAGGAATCATCCTGTTGATCAGATTATTGGAAGCATAGACAGAGGAGTTTAGAATTGAAATAAGGTACAAGAATAGTTATGTTTGATTTCTCAAATTGAACCTAAATCTACTAGTGAATCTTGTGAAGATGGACATTGGATTAAAGCTATGAAAGAAGAACTAGATCAAATTGAAAAGAACAAGACATGGAAATTGGTCCCTAGACCTAAAGATAAGAATGTTATAGGAAGAAAATGGGTATTCAGAAACAAGATGAATGAAAAAGGAGAAGTGGTAAGGAACAAAGAAAGATTGGTATGTAAAGGATACTCATAGCAATAAGGAATTGACTATGAAGAAAAATTTTCACCAGTAGCAAGAATTGAAGCAGTAAGAATGTTTTTGGCCTATGCAGCTTTTAAGAAATTCAAAGTGTATCAAATGGATGTGAAGTCAACATTTCTGAATGGAGAATTGAAAGAAGTTTACATTGAGTAGCCTGAAGTTTTTCCTTTAACTTAAGAAGGAGACATGGTATGTAAACTAAAGAAAGCTTTATATGGACTGAAGCAAGCACCTAGAACTTGGTATGTGAGATTGGATAAGTATTTGTTGAAATTAGGATTTATAACAGGCACAGCTGATAGCAACCTATATACAAAAGAAATTGAAAATGGTTTGTTGGTTTTAGTAATTTTTGTTGATGATATTATCTTTGGAGGAGAAGATGAAGCCAGTGATAAATTTGGAGATGAAATGAAGACTGAATTTGAAATGAGTATGATTGGTGAGATGAAATACTTTTTAGGATTGCAGATAACATAGAATAGTGATGGTATCTTTGTAAGTCAAACAAAGTACTTGAATGATTAATTGAAGAGATTCGGAATGGATAACTATAAGCCAGTTGGAACACCTATGGTAACTAGACATAATTTATCTAGTACAAATGAGACTTTCATAGTGGAACAGAAGAAGTACGGATCTATGATTGGAGGATTGTAGTATTTGACTTATACAAGACCTGATATAGCACATTCAGTTAGAATTGTAGCAAGATTTCAAGCTGAACCTAGAGAATCACATTATGCAGTAGTAAAGAAGATACTGAGGTACTTAAGAGGCACACTTGAATATGGATTGTGGTATGGAAAATTTGATGATTTTACACTATGTGCATATATAGATGTTGATTGGGGAGGCAGTGTTGATGATAAAAAGAGCACCAGTGGTGGAGCATTTTTCCTTGGAGGAAGATCAATTTCTTGGCTAAGCAAGATGTAGAATTGTATTTCACAGAGCACAATAGAAGCAAAATATGTAGCAACAGCAAAAAATTCTAACTAGATAATTTGGATGAAGAAAATGCTGAAGGATATTGGAGTAAAATTTTTTGAACCTATTGTTATACATTGTGATAACACCAGCACAGTTAGTATGTCTAAGAACCCTATGTTACATTCTAAGACAAAGCATATAGAGAGTATCATGTAGTGAGAGAGAAAGTAGCAGAGAAAGAAGTCATACTTGAGTACATAAGCACAAAGGAGTATATTGCAGACATATTTACAAAACCTTTTCCTAAGGATACATTTGAGTATCTGAGAGGTATGCTTGGGGTTATGCCCCAGCCTACTTTTGAGAAGTGATGCAGATTGTTGCATCCATCTAGTAGTATATGAGCCCTATTTTTCTTCTGGACTAGATGTTGGTACTTCCTCTATGGGGGAGTATGTGTATCTGAGCTAATTCATGAGGACTCTAGTGAATGTATTTTCTAAACAGTGTCTTTTGACATTGAAGTTGTTGTTGACATAATGATGAAATTTTTGTCATTGATGTCAATGAGGGAGAAGTGTACATGAAAAACCATTTGTTCCATCTATTGGAGAGAAATGAATAGGAAAATGAAGCAATATTTGATTGATGAAGAAAACTTGAAGCATTTTCAATGCAGCAGTGTTGCAGTGATTGGATTTATGGAACTTGTATGTTTTTTCATCTATGTTGCCATCAATGCCAATGGGGGAGATTGTTAGGAATGAATGCTGAATATATCCTATGGGGGAGTATTAGCAGCCATTTTGTAGCAGTTTTTGTTGCATTCATGACTGTGATTGTCATTGATGTCAACATAGTGATCTACTGAAGATTAGCAGAGAAGCAGACAGTGTTTGAGTTAGCGCACTTGGGATATTGAAGATAAAGCTATGTGTAGTTGAGGAATTATTCTATGATGTTTTTTTAGATCATGGTTAAGAGCACAAATAGTAATTTATTCATTCATGGAAGTTATGAGGAAATCAGTGGAAGTCATATTCAGGCAGTGTTCCTGAGTAGCAGTTTGTGGAAATCGAATGATATCTCCTAATCGGGATGGAATTTGGTTATGCATAGTTAGAGAGTAGTTGGAGACATGTTGATAGTGATGTGGTTAACAACACAAGATTTGAGGTTGCACGAGTGAAGAATTATATTGATTGAAAGCTAACAATTTTGTGTAATTTTGATGTAACGTGTGGAAACTTTTATTTTTGTAATTTGTATGCCAACTCATTTGTAATCACTTGAGTGTGGTATAAAGGAAGGAATGTATTCCTTGTTGAAATATGTATGTGATGAATGTAAGTGTATTGTGAAAGACAATTTTTTGAAAGAGGATATGCGAAGTACTGAGATCTGGTATTGAGATTTGAAGGAGTTGGTGCAGTTTGGCACAGTCAGAGAAGGATTATTGATTTGTTGAGGTTAGTAATCTTTTGGTATTATTCTATTGAGTAATACAAAGATTAGTTGGACAGTGAGTTCGGTGATCTTACCCTGAATTTGTTTGGGCAGTGGGTCCTTCTATCTTCCATAACTCCTAACAGAGTTAGAATCTTTTAACAGGGATTCAAAATCTCCTAATAGGGATTCATATGTACTGAATGTATTTCATAAGACTCCTAATAGATTCCATCCTTTCACAAGGAATATTCATATTAGTGCATCTTTTGTGGGCATCATTCCCACCAGGGTTTACTCTTTGATCAAGAGGTTCCCTAGTCAACATATCTTGTGTCGTTATGTTATTGTACATGTATATCTTTCTATGGTTGCTAGTTACATTACTTACATGGTTAAAATCTATTGAAGTTGATAAAAGTTATATTTATCTGATAACTGATTCACCCCCTCCCCCTCTCAGTTATCTTGGTGGACTTTACTTTCTAACAACTTTTCCCCTTCAAAAGAAAACATAGCATCCTTAATCTCCTTATTCTAAGGGATTGCTTGAAGAAATTTATTAGTTCTAGCATCAACTAGTTGAGGGATAGCTATGAGGATTTCTTTCTGATAGGGTAGAGTCAGGTTTTCCTCTTTAGTTAAGAGAGAAGAGAAGAAGCTAAGCATCTCTTTTCTGATGTCTTCCTCTTTCCTAATAGAATTACCATTGGTTAACAAACTATAGATCATGTTGATCACTTTGTGCTTCATAATAGTCATATGAAAAAATATTGTGTTTATGTCCCCAGCTTTGAGCAAAAGGGCTCTAGATATTTGTCTCTAGAAGGATTCCTCCTTGGAAATAATGCTATGAAAATTAGCCAACATAGAGTTCTCCGATCTTTTGAGATCTTCAGAGAGACCTTCATCTTGAATTTCCTTTATTTCTATCTACATTCTACCTTTAGATAGAAATATGTTCCCAAAGACCTTGTTCCAAATTTTAACTTTCCTTTTGATAGTATTCATCTTTTTAGTAATTCTTTACATAGCTCCCCTGTCCTGATTGAAGTTCCACTAGTTTTCAATACTATCTTTCAAGTTAGGGTGGGCCATCCACATTTTTTTAAACTAAAAAGGAATGTTCTTTTTCTGATTGATCAGATTAGCATTTAGAGATATAGTAAAATGATCTTAACCAATTCTCAAAAGAGAAGATAAGGAGTAGGAATACCTAGTTATCTAGTCATGAGATAATAGAGTTCTATCCAGTTTAACCTAGATAAGATCATTACTTGTTCTTGTATTGGACCACTTGTAGGCAATTCCTTCTAGCTCAACATCCAAAAAATCTTCATCATTGATGTATTCCATCAAATCAATTATGCTATCCATCTGGGAAGGGATGCCACCCATTTCCTCCTCATCTTTAAGGGGGGTATTGAAATCTCCCATAGCCATCCATCTTTCCTCCTAAAATTTATTGCGGATCTCTTTCAGCCTTTGCCAAAATTTTGTTCTACCTTTTCTGGTATTGGGAGCATAGATATTCATCAAGTTTTAGGAAAATTTATCTTTTAGATGGTTGACTCTTACTAGGATAATATTCTTCTCACTAGACAAGAAGGTGCATTTAATGGTCTATTTATTCCAAAAAATGACCACCCCACCAGAGGCACCTTTTGAATCACTTCCTATACAATCTCCATTCTTAGAAGGGTGAATTTTTTCACTTTTTCTCTGAGCATTTTAGTCTCTTAAATAAGAAAAATGTCAGGTTTACTATCTCTAACCAAATTTCTCAACACTTCCTATTTATTGGTACTATTTAGCCCTCTAATATTCCAAGATATGATCTTCATTTATAAAGTTGGAGAACATATCTCAGGAATGGTAAGTTGTTTACCATCCGTTATATTATGCCTCACTTCCTGCTCCTAAGAGATTTTGAGATTTGATCTTCCTCTCTTATCCTTTTTGGATGATCCCACATAAAATTTCTATTGCCTTCTTGTTTGAACCCCTCCTAGTGGATTTCTATCTTGTTTCTTTGTTGATCTGTGAGTATAACTTTGACTCCCTCCTTTTTTTGAGGATTTTTTAGACATCTTTTTGTCATGGATCTCAATCCATGGAACTTCTTGATTTTCCCTTGATACTGAATAGTTTTCCAAACTATCTTCACTAAATAGATTCGCCAAGGAAGTTAATCTCTCTTCTTCACAATGCTAGCACCAGGATTAGGGCCTAGTGGATTCAAAGGGTTCTTATTCCTGAAGCTCGGGGAAATAATAGTATCTATAATTCCAAGGTTTTACTCTATTGGGATCTTAAGATGTGTTGCTTTTTGGTTATTGGTTGGGACTAGAATGGGGCTTGAGGGACCATACTTGTTCTCTTTCACAACCCTTTCCACATCTGAAAGAATCTCAGATACATTCAATGTCTCTATTGGGCCTTTGATGTTCTTCTCCTCAATATTATTTACAAGAGGTTCAACTACCTTCCTACTCTCTTCTAGTTTCTCAATACTTACCTTTCCTTCCTTTTTCCCTTCTAAATGAAGTATTTCAGATTTCTTAGGGAAAGATTCTATTGCACTAGGTTTTTATTTCCATTATTTTCTAGTCTCAATCTTTTTTCCTTGATTTTCTTTCTCCTTGTGCGGTTTCATCGGACATTGTTTCACCCAATGGTCTACTTTTTTACATGTGAAATAAGAAAAAGGGACTGACTCATATTCCACTAGTTGAATATATTTTCCTAGCTTTGACATTATTGAGATAATTTCAGGTAAATCTTCCTTTTGATGGATGTTAATAGAGATTCTTGTGTAAACAAGTCTGGACTTAGCTACCTTCATTCGGTCTACAGACAAAAGTTATCCAAATGCCCCCACCAACCTTGCAAAGATATCCTCATGCCAATATTCCAGGGGAAGACCAGGACAATGAACCTACACCGGGGTCATTTCAAACATATCTGCATTTAGATCCATGTTAGTTTCCCATTTTTGAAGAGCCAATGATGATTTTTCGAACATCCAGGGTCCCCCACATAGGACTCTAGATAAGTCTTCTGAACTTCAAAAAATGAAGGAGAAAAATCCCTTCAGTATTGCTGCAATATCTACCTACCCCTTAAGCTTCCATTTTCTTTCAGAAAACACTCTTACCATATCAATATTGGGCCTAGTTCTAGTAAATTTTTCCACCAGGGTAAGCGCCATACTGGACACGGTATGGTCCACAATGGGGTCAGGGAGTGAAATACTAAAAACTCCCTTACCCAGCTTAGAAGTACTGTTACTATAGGGAAAGGAAGACTTTTATGTAGGCTTAACCCCAAATAAAGAAGACCAACTCCCTTTAGCCAGAATTCCAACAAAATCATTACCAACACACCTAGCAAAGGAAAACTTACCAATAATTTCCATTGAATCTCATCCACCACCTCATGAATGGGCATTATCTAGGTCCTTGTCCTCATCGAATTCTTTGGTGGAGCCCTCACCTAAAGCTCCCCCATACTTCTTCTGATCCCCTACCTTAGAGTTCACAAGATTTCTTCCAGTTTTGTGATTCCCGCCTGGACTGAAATTCAAAGAATACTTTGATCTTGCTTGATGATAGGTCCTGATTCATTGATGGTTGATCTTTGATGTTCGTTTGATGTCTTTAGATGGTTGATCCTTGATTTTTGATATGAGATTGATGTAGTTATGATTGATATGAAACTCTCAATTGATTTGGTTCTAATGATCATTCTGATATGATGATCCTTCTGATGATGGTTCTTGATATGATGCTTGATCCTGATGAAAAATCTTGATATGATACCTGATTTGATGATTGATCTTGATGTGATGCCCCATTTGTTTGATTACAAAAAATTTCCTGATAAAAGCTTTCACTTTGATTTGTTTGATCTTGATGGTTCTCGATATGATGCTTGATCCTGATGAAAAATCCTGATATGATACTTGATTTGATGATTGATCTTGATGCGATGCCCCATTTGTTTGATTATGAAAAATTTCCTGATAAAAGCTTTCACTTTGATTTGATGATCGGTCTCTCGATTCCTTATGATGTTGCTGCTATTGTTGATTTGATTATCCAATGGTATGCCCCCTCAAAAATAAAACATATTGTTGCTTCATTTGAAAAATTTGATTAATTTATTGATCCAATATGTTTTCATTTTTGAAAAACACTGATGATATGCCATGATTCATAATTTACCCCGATTGAACTAATAGGTTAGCATAGGTCAAAGTCAAAATTTCACCTCTAAATTACGTCAAATTAGCTTAAATAGGTTGAAAAACCTTAATTTACTATTCATTTTCACTTTTGACTTGTGAGATTTTGCTCTGAGCTTCCTTTGATTTTCAAGATGGTTGTCCCTATCAGCGAGAATCAGTTCAAGAGATGTCAATGGTATTGGAGACCACCTGACTACGGACCTCTAGTGAGTCATTTTTAACTTCCTTGTTGCATTTATTGCATCTTTTCCAATAATCATTATTTTAATTTTGCAAATTTACGCTTAGGATAGTTTTAATGTCATGCTAGCCTTTAAAGTGTCGCATCCACACTTTTTACTCATGCCTCCACGTAGTAAACTATCACCTAACAATTTTTTGTTCTCGCCTGAGAAAAATATGATTTCACGTAGCCTTAGGGTTTTAATGCCAATTTGCATATGTTTTTCTGCGTGTTAAACCCTAGATTTTCATTGTCACCTAGGCTTTATTAAATGTCACCTAGCATTATAAAGTGTTGTGTAAAACCTGAATTACCACTTAGGATAGATAAAGTGTCACCTGACATCTTTTCTACATTGCGTGAGATGAAATGTCACGTGGTATGTGTAAAATCAAGCCTGAAAGATTTTTGAAAATTTTTCACTTGTACTTGATTTTTCCTAATGAAAATTTTGATAACTCCAGATGATCAATTCCAATGATAAGATTAGGTCTATTGTGTTTAAAAAAAACAATTGATTAGGATATCAGGATAATGGTACCAATGAATGTGATTTGTCAATCTGATAGGATAAATCAATCAGTGTGAAAACTGATACGATTGATACTGATACTTCATTCTTAGGATATAGAGACATGAACAAATGGTACTGGGTGTGATTGCTTGATACTTTTGATAAAATTGATTGACTTTAGATGATTCCTTGATATAGAATACTGATATGATTCCTTTGTTTTTCCAAATAGGCACACTTCCCTATTCTTTACATATGGTCTATTGCATCATGGGTTGTTGATCTTGGTCAGGCTCTAACTCCGGTAGAGTATCATATTGTTGAGATGTGTGGCCTCAGTTTTCTTCTTGACATGTTGCGGTTCTAGCTGAACCATGGTCTTCTGACTACTATGGTGGAGAGATGGCACTCCAACCACAATACTTTCCACCTTCCTTTTGGAGAGATGACTATCACTCTGGAGGATGTGTATAGACTATTACGCATTCCTTTTCAAGGAGAGTTAGTATATTATGATTTTATTTATGATAGCACAGTCTGTCGACGAGTGTTTGGAGACAACACTATAGATGATGATACTATTACTTGGCCATAGTTTTCTTCTTTCTCGACATTACCAATGGTTCTTGGTGCTCTTATCGGTGGATTCCTACTTCCTAACCAGTGAGGTCATGGTTTCTTAGTTCAATGGGGTAGGATCCTTGAGAATTTACTTTCTCAGCCTCGATGATTCAATTGGGGTTCCTATGTGTTGGCATAGCTGTATCATGATTTATATGAGGTTGTCTAAAAAGAGAGCACTTCTTTGTTTGCAGGTGTATTCATTCTATAGTTGTGGGTATGGGAGCATCTTCCCATTACTAGGCCTATTTTTGATAGGATTCGTCATTGAGGATTCCCGTATTCTTTTCTTTATAGCGGCATGGTTGTCAAGCATCATATGGGAAAGCTTGAGTATTGGCACTAATAGATTGATGATCTTGATTGGGTTCAATGGCAGCCATACATAAGATGTGAGCACTAGAGGGAGGATGATGATGAGCTCCCCTATATGTTTTCTCCTTGATGGATGATTGGCAGGGCTACTACTATTATTGAGCATTTCTACTTTAGCTTAGTGTCTCGCTAGTATGGTAGAGTACAAGATATGCCTTAGGGTACAACACTATATGCTAGAGTATAGACAGAGTAATCGATGTCGGGTCCTTTGATTGATTATTAGTTTGTATTTGATCATATTACTGGTTTGGCATACTACAGATGGGAGATGCTTGCAGGTGTTGCTGATGTTGGTGTGTCTCATGAGTTTTGAGTCTGGTGGGCTCGTAATAGGTTTCCTCAATTTATTGATCCATCAGCCTATCCCAGATCAGGATGAGAGAGATGATGGTGGTAGTGGTGATGGTAGTGGTAGGAGACGTCAGAGACAATGAGGACAGAGAGCACCTCAGGCTATTAATAGAGCAGGAGATGGACCATGAGTGAGAGGTGAACATGTCTAGGATAGGGTTAGAGCTAGAGAATAGGATGATATAGCTGAGGTACACCCTAGAGTAGTAGTGGATAGATAGCATAGAGCTCATCGACATCAAAGACAACAGAGACAAGTACATATAGATGATGCTCGATAGATTCCTAGTGGACAAGATCCCTTAGTTCAGTTATAGAGAGTTTCTTTAGCATAGAAGGATCAGGTTCCAACATAGCAAGTGCCTCCATAGGTTCAGTAGGTACCTCCATAGGTGCAACAATCACAGGATATGGGGTAGAGTTCACAGGCCACTCCTAGCATTGATAGTGTAGCATAGGATGTTCAGTCATTGAGGATAGATATATCTCCTATTTTGGGCAGACTGGATCAGGTAGCTCTTTTGATGCAGCAGTTTATGACTTATGTGACTCAAAGACCTAGTGTAGCGAGCACTTCTCAGGCTCCTCCTTCACAGGATAGACAGGATGATAGAGGTCCAGATGGATTAGGTGCTAGGGATGGATCAGGTGATGCTATGGGATCTTGATGATTTGATAGAGTTACTCATTGTTGATGTCACTTGTATCACATTTCATGATGTTTGTATCTTGATATACTGATGTATTAGATCATTTGATGAACACTTATATGATGATATACTTCCTTGATTCTCTTGATGTATTTTGACATGATATTATCTTTATATGCAGCTATATGGTGTTTATGATGCATTTACTTGTGATTATGCTATGGATACAATGTATCTTATTTTATGATATAGATAGATGAATGCATTGATGTATGGATTTATGACATGCTTTTCTCTATTTTCAATGTATGGATGCAAAGTATTTTATGGAAATATGAATGTGAATGCCCCTATGTTTTTGGGTTTTCGAATGTATACAGTTCTATCTTTAATTACATGTATGCAAATGATGTGTGAGTAATGATTATTTTTCTATTTTTTCTTTGATATACGGCTAATGAATAATGATTAATGCTATGCATGAATGCAAAAGATAATCTCACTTTGTTGATTGACATCAAGGATAAGATGTTTGAATTGAACCTCCCATTTCTTTAATGTTTTGATTCACCAAGATTATTAATGTACCCCCTTGAAAATTAAGCTTCAAAAGGAAAAACAATATATACAATGCACTTAATCTAAGATGTATGTAGCTAACTTTCATTATTCAAAATTTGGAGCTTATAATCATCATTGAGCATTTTTGGAATCTTGTTAACCATCACTAGTTCAACTATGATGACATGAATACTTTTTGCACCTCTTTATTTTCTTTCCCATCTCTCTTCAGTATGAATATCACTGATTGAAGCCAATCATGAGAGTACAAATGCCGATTTTGTCAGATTCTATGTTGCAAGTGGATTTTGGTATTATGATATTGAAGATCAAAATAGCCAAGGTATCTATTTGCGTAAACAAGTAGAAATATCCATTTTATCCTATGTACAAGTCCTTAATGATTCTTTGATGATCACGTCCTTAGACAAATAATACATGATTTAAAACTTTGATTTTAAGACAGTCATTAATAAATCACAAAAAATATCATCCTTTCATCATAGCTTGTCTAGTCTAAAACTTTCATCGATTCACTAGAAAGACATGATTTCATCAATTGAGTTAACACTTAGAAAAAAATTTGCAATGTTTTTCAAATCCATATGTCAAGTGTAGTTCCATCCATTTGATACTTTTAATCCTAATAAAGGTAAGGTCATTTCAGTTCTTGGATCAAATTTTGTGTTTTAGGCTCAAATTGCATTGGGATGTAGATTCGATTAAGTGTTCCTCTTTCGAGTTTGATGAATTGATTCCTTGATTAAATATAGATTTCTTTGATGAATCCTTTCTCCTCTTGAGTAGATTGCCCCCAATTTGATATTGATTTCATTTGTGGGACTTAGGTTAATTTGTAGATTAGGTGACCAAAATCTTGAGGTACTTGCAAATGCAACTATGGGGTTTTATTATGCAATATATACAAATGTTGGTGAATGCAATATTTACAAGGTGACCTTTCTAGGTATTCGATTGACTTGGACTTTCAATGGTGCTTTTTTACTAGGTTTTCACCGATTGAATGAATCTAGCTCTTTTTTCTATTTTTAAAGCTTTTTTCTTTTTCTTTTTTTTTCTCTTTTTTTTTTTTTTGTATTTTTGTTTTTTTCAATTTTTTTTCATATCATCAAGGTGCCTATTTGCTAGGTTTTCACCAAGACAACATCTTTTTGAGGATTACCTATGAATGTTTTTTCTTTCTTCATGCTTAATATTCCACTATTTTTTATCTTTTCTACTTTTCAAATGTTTTGTGCTTTTTTTCTTTTCAAATGTTTTTGGTATTTTCCAAATCTCTTTTGACTATGTACAATAAATATGATGCTCTTGATCTGATACTCTGTATACTCTTTCATCTACCTCATGTATAGAACCTCTTGAGGTGTATGCTATTGTTGGGTTCTTTTAGTTCTTCACCATCACAATCTGCTAGTTTGTAGGTGTCGGTCCCAAAGTTTTCAACAATGAGAAATGGTCCTAACTAGTTTTCTTCCCATTTTCCTTTCTTTTCCCTTTCTTCTTGGTTCTTGGTATTTTCTCACAAAACTAGGTCACCTATTTGAAATGTTCTTAGCTTGATGTGCTTATTGTAAGCCCTTGACATTCTATTTTGGTTCACCTTCAAATGATCAAATGCTTTCTTTTGTTTCTCATCTAAGAGTTCTAGTTCTTGCAACCTATCAACCCTATAGTCTTCCTCACTTATCAAACCATGCATAGATATCCTCAAAGATGGAAGTTCTACCTCTAAAGGCAAAACTAATTTTGTTCCAAAGACTAAGGAAAAGGGTGTAGCTCCTGTTGGCATTCTTATGCTTGTTCTATAAGCCCACAAGGTTGGGTTTATATTGATGTGCCAATCTCTACCTGAATTGTCCACCGTTCTCTTCAAAATTTTCAAGATATTTTTATTTGTTGCTTCGGCTTGTCCATTACCTTGAGGGTAATAGATTGAATAAGAATGATGAATCATGTGAAACTTTGTGCATAATTCCTTTAGGTCTTTATTATTAAAATACTTTGCATTATCTATTATGATAGCATGAGGTATGCCATATCTACAAATAATATGATTGAGGATAAACAAAGCTATCTGATTTCCTATTGCAGTTGATAGGGGTACAACTTCCACCCACTTGGTAAAGTACTCAATTATCGCGATGATGAATTTATGACCATTCGAGGATGGTGGATAAATCATGCCTATTAGGTCTAGACCCCATTGATAGAATGGCCAAGGTGTTGTCATCAGATGAAGCTCTTGTGCGGGCACATGTATCAAGTTTCCATGGAATTGACACTTTCTACAAGTTTTGGCAAAGTTACAAGTGTCTTTCTCCATCGTAGGCCAAAAATATCCTATCCTAAGAAGTTTCTTAGCTAAGGTTAATCTATTTAAGTGTGACCCAAAAATTCCTTAGTGGATTTCTCATAAGGCTACATTTTATTCTTATTCTTCTAAACATCTAAGGAGCATTCCATCTAGACTTTTTCGATACAATGTTTGAGAAATTATAGTGTATCAGGCGGCTTGGTGAATGAAGCTTTTCTTTTGATTCCTAGTTTGGCCTATGGGAAGGATTTGATCTTTCAAGTAAGTGTAAATAGGTCCATACCAAGGTGATTCATTTGTAGTTAACAATAAAATGGTGTAAGGGTGGGTAGGGTCAAATGCAAGTTGAACCACTTCTTCTACCAGGAATTCATATCTGGTACTCTGATTAGGCATCTGTAGAAGTGAAGCCAAAGTTTTCATTGCATCCACTACTTTGTTCTTTTCTCTTGGCACTTGCTCAAATGTAATAAGTATAAAATACTTCTTAAGATTGTCCACCATGTTTTTGTAAGGTACCAATTTGGCATCTTTTGTTTGATATTCCTCATTAACTTGATTTATGACTAATTATGAATCTCCATAAACCTTTAATTATGTCACTTTCCATTCTAATGCCAACTTGGTTCCAATAACCAAGGCTTCATATTCTGCTATATTATTGGTGCATGGAAATAGTAGTTTATAAGACTTAGGGATAGTAGAGCCTTGAGGATTGATTAGAAGTATGCCTGCTCATGATCCATGATGAGTGTAGGAACCATCAAAATAAAGTTGCCATGTTTTTGCCTCAACATTCACAATCTCTGAATCTGGGAACTCCACTTGGATGGGATGATCATCTTGAAGTGGTGCTTCTGCTAACTGGTCAGCAATAAATTTCCCTTCGATTGATTTTCTATCAACATATTCTATGTCAAATTCACTTAGTACCATCACCCACTTTGCTAGCCTTCCATTCAATGTTGTTTTACTAAGTAGATACTTCAAAGGGTCAATTTTGGCAATGAGCCTTATCTTTTGGGCTAGCATATAATGGCATAATTTTTGGGAAGCAAAAACCACAACCAAGCATGCCCTTTCCATAAATGTATAATTCAGCTCGTATTTGACTAAGGTTCTACTTATGTAGTAAATTGACTTCTCTTTTCCTATTTCATCCTCTTGTGCTAAAAGTGCCCCCAATGAATTCTTCATTGCTGAAATGTATAGGATCAAGGGCTTGCCTTTGATAGGTGGCATCAAGATTGGTGGATTCATGAGATATTTCTTCAATAGATTAAAGGCTTCTTCATATTTTTCATCCCATTTGAAAGTTGTATCCTTATGCAAAAGTTGGGTGAAATTATGACATTTTTCAGCTAATTGTGAGATAAATCTCCTAATGGATTGGATCCTTCCTTGTAAAGATCTCATTTGACTAATGTTTTTAGGTGCTTCCATTTCCATAATAGCCTTTACTTTAGTGGGATCCACCTCTATTCCCTTTGCAGATACAATATAACCTAGTAGTTTGCCAGATTGGACTCCAAATGCACATTTCTTTGGGTTAAGTCTTACTTTGAATTCTTCTAGCCTTTCAAAAAAATTCACCAAAATTGGAAGGTGCTCTTTCCTTGAATGGGATTTCACTAATATCATCCACATAGTCCTCCATGAACTTATGCATTATATCATGGAATATTGTGGCCATTTCTCTTTGATAGGTCGCTCCTACATTTTTCAAGCCAAAAGGCATGACATTCCAACAAAAAGTACCCCATGCACATGTGAAAGTGGTCTTATCTTGGTCTTTTGGTGCTATCTTTATCTGGTTATATTTGGTAAATCCATCCATGAGTGAAAACATAGAGTGTCCTGTTGTTAAGTCCACAATGGCATCAATGCTCAGAAGTGGGAAGTCATCTTTAGGACATGCCAAATTTAAGTCTCTAAAGTCCATGAAAATTCCAATGGATTTGTCTACTTTTGATACTAGCACTATAACTAAGATCCATTGTGCATAATCAATGGCCCTTATAAATCCCACTTTCAATAGTTTTTCTAACTCCACCTTGACAAGTAGTGTTATATGTGGATGCATCTTCCTGAGCTTTGGCTTAATAGGTTCGGCTCCTTCCTTGATGTTTAGATGATGCATTATCAGATTTGGGTCTAAACTCGGCATATCATCATGATACCATGTGAAATTAACTTGTTTTTCCTTAAATAACTTAATGAATTATGTCATTTATTTGCTAGATAGTGATGTTTCTAGGTGAATGATCTTTGGTTCTATTTCTGACCCAATATTTATCTTTTTTGTTGGCTCAATTAAGATCGAAGATCTTTCTTCATAATGTTCTAGTAGAGCATCCAAACTCCCTTCCTTAGGTGCCTCAGTTGGGTTTTCACCTTTGGAAACATCCTTTATTTCTTTATTTTTTTCTTGATCTAATGTTGCCACAACGTGGTTTTCAACACTCGATTCTTTTCCTTTTCTAATTTTTTCATTTTTTTCGGATTGAAATTTTGGATGTTCCCTTTGATCAATTCTTCTTGATATTCACTGATAGAAGAGGGTTCAACCACGTTAAGGTATTGGGACACCACGTTGTCATTCAAGAATATTATAAGGGTAGTTGGTTCAATCAAATTCCATTCAATTAAGTTCAGGTGTATGAGGGTCAATGGGTGAACACTTAGGTTTGTTTCGATTGGGTTTAAGGTGTATATCTCATTATTAGAGGGTTCATACATTGTATCTTGAAAATCTCAAACATGGGATTCCTCTAAATGTTCTAAAGAAGAAGGATCAAAGTCCTCCTCACTAGACTCCTCTTGGGTTTCCATTGGATAAAAATCATGTGGATTAAACCTAACATTTGATTCTTCCATAGTAGGTCTCCATGAAGGAACGTATGGTTTGCCTACCCATTGATTTATCTCTATTTCTATGCTTGGCACATCATTTATGATCACTTGACTAGAACTAGATGCTTGATTTGTATCGGATTCTGTTATTGGTCCTTTATCTTTGGTAGAAGCATAAGTATGAATAACATCAATACCTTTATCATGGCATGACTCATCTGATAGGGTTTCCCATTCCCATTCATTAGAATCCTCATCACTATGAGATTCTAATTGTAATGTTTGGCTATAAAGTTTGGGATAATATTTTTGAGTGTATCCTTCCTCAAGATACCCTACTCTTGTTTTCTCTTTGGAATCTCACCATGTACTTTCTATGGGTTCAATGATCCCTTCATTCTTTGTGCCTAAAGGTCCTTGATCTTTGTACCCCATCTTTTGCATGATTGAAAACCCTTTCCCATATTGATGTGTGGGAATAGTTATATTTTGAATATGTTTGACGTGGGCACTTGATTCTTCATCTTTATATAACCAATTTAGGATCTCATTGTCTTCTTCTTCCATGGTGGATGATGTAATTTCCCTCAAAAAGTTCTCATTATATCTATGGGGTAGATTTGAGGGTCTTCCAAAGGATTTGGGTGATAAAGGTAGGTCCATCATAGATAAGGAGTATTCACCTACGCCTTTTTCTTGATCTTGCATTGCTTATCAAAATTCTTCATCATTTGGTCCATTTTTTGATAATGGGCCTCTTTGGTGTACATTTGGGTAGCTTTGGCATGGTCTTCTTTTGATTCTTCAATAATTTTATCCTCATTAACCTTCTCTTTTCCTTTAGGCGATGTAGTTAGGTTAATGATTTTTGGTGTATCTTTAATAACAACCTCTTCTTCCATCTTTTCTTTTCCTTTCAACAAAGGGATGTCCTTAGAACTTTGACCTTGCTCCATTTGATTATGTATAGACCCTTCTATATTGTGTGGGACTAAGGAGTCATTGATAGGCTTGACATTATTACAATATTGGAATGGGTTTAGATCCCCACTTATCATTATCTCTTGCCCTAGATATGGGAATTTTAGGCATTGGTGATAAGTTGAAGGAACAGCTTGCATTTCGTGGATCCATTGCCTTCCTAACAAGATATTGTAAGTCAACTTTAAGTCCAACACTTGTCATAAGGTCTCTTTTTGCATAGGACCAACTCTTATGGGTAATACTATGACTCCTTTTGAGGATCTTTCTTCATCATCGTAGGCTTTTATGGTTTTCTTTTTCTTAGGGTCAATAGCCTCCTCATAAAATCCTAGGGCTTTCACCAAGATAAGGGTAAAAATGTTTAGGCCAACTCCTCCATCTATAAGGACTCTTTTCACCCTATGTTATGAATCAACACTTCTATGTGTAAGGGTGAATTTTGAGGATGATTATGAGACATGTCATCTTGTTCAGAAAATTATAGGCAATGGGGTGAAATGAGGTGCCCCACCATATTTTGAAATTTTTCTACCTCCAATTCTAGAGGCATATTGGTTTCCAATAAAGCTTTCTCCAAAATGTCTTTATGAATTGGTGACAATTTGAGAAGCTCAAGAATAGAGATTTGAGCAGGAGTTCTTTGTAATTGATCAACCAAGTTATATTGTTTTGATGATGATGTTGAAGCTTGATTTGATACCACAACTTAAGGAGAATTATTAGGTAGGATAATTTTTTATGCTTTCCCCCTACTGACAACATTTGATGATGCTTCTCTTGATTTATCCTTCACTATGATAACATTTATGGTTTGATCTTCTTCTTTTAGAGTATTTATCGTGTTATCATAAGTATGAGTAAAATTTACTTTCTCATTGCCCTTTTTTTTTTTATTAGTATTAGATGACTCACCCTTTTCATGATTCAAAAAGGGGTTTTTGAAGGCCATATGATCCTTATTACTTTGAGGTCCTTCAATTTGAATGGTTCCCTTGTCAATTAAATCTTGCACCAAGTGTTTTAACCTCATGCATTCATTTTTTAGGTGACCTCTATTTCAATGATATTTGCAATGATGGGCATCATTCCACCGATAAGGTTTAACTTCAGGTTCATAATCTTTCATATCGGGTAACCTGATGACATTGTTGGCAACCAAGGTCCTTAATACATTCTCCAAAGGTTCACCTAAGTAGGTGAGTTTATTTTTGTTATAATTGGAGTAGGAGGATTTTGACTTATTCCCATTATCATTATTGTTGGAATTGTTGGAATTATTGGAATTAAATGGAGCTTTGTTTGATTGATTAACATTATTTGAAGAATTAGCTCCATATGGTAAGATATAGGGGGTTGACTTTAAGTTATGGGCCTCCACAACTCCATCATTCACAAGGTTTTTGTTGTTATTATTCATCCATGATTTAGATTTATCATTTTTATTGTTGGACCCTTGATTATTGAAATACTTAGGCACATAATTATTGTTATTGTTGTTATTGTTGTTGTTGTTGTTGTTGGATTTTCTATCTTTGAATAATTTGATTTCACCTCTCTTGACAAAAAAATCTTCAATCTTAATCCCATTTTCAATGATTTTTTCAAATGTTGGGGGACATTGAAGTTGTAATCTATAATTCATTTCTGTGGTCGAATTGTTAGTGAAGATTTCCATCTTCTCTTTCTCGGGGATACTTTGTGGATACCTTGCGAAAATGGTCCTCCACCTTTGTAGGAATCCTAAGAAGGACTCTCCATCTTTCTTTTTGGTATCACACAACTTGAGCATTAAAATTTCATTCTCAATGTTATAAGAGTAATGGGTTACAAACTTGGAGGCTAGCTCCTCAAAGGTCTTTATTCCTTGGGGTAGTTTTGAAAACCACTCCATTGCGGGACCTCTTAAGCTTCTAGGCTTCTAGGAAAGAGTCTCATTAGATATGTATCATTGTGCATGAACTCTATGCTTAGGGTGAAAAACTCTCTTAGATGATTATGTGGGTCTATTTTACCCATGTACTTATCATATTTAGGAAAAATGGTATTGAAGGGAAAAGATACCATAACTAGGCTTTTATTGAAAGGGAAAGGACACAAAGCTTCTATGGAAAAGGCTTTAGGTTCAGCTACCTTCTTCATGGCATCAATTTGTTCTTGGAAGGCCTTTATCTGCCTAGTCATAACATTCATGGGGTCATCTTGGTGTTGATCTTTCTTGAGTTGGTCAATATCAAAATCATAAGGTAGCTTTACTCCCTTTTGGGGTAGGTTTAGGAAAAAGTTCTCATTATCCTTATCTATCAATTTCTCCATAACCTCTAGGAATTCTAGGTCTTGGGAAGCTCTCTCAACCCTTTCCTCAAGTGTTTCTTTGGAATTATGATTGGCATTGTTGGTATTGTGATTATGATATTCTGAATTTCTATCCATCCCTCCAAGTCTTTGTTCAAATAGGTTTGGAAATTTCTTCTTGATTAGGATCTTTGAAAAGACTTTGGTATTCAACTTCTTGCCCTCCATTTGCAATAAGAGTGCTATCTCCTTGTAATGATACCCTATATGTGTGGGACTACATGGAAACCAGCATCCAACAAGGGTTTGATTGGGAATGATCCTTGGTTCAAGAATTGTTTATTTTATATTGAAGAGATTTTAAAAATATAAGATGAGTTTTCAATGGATATATCTCTCACTTGTTTATGTATTTCAAACACAAAAATCACGCATTCACTTGTCTATTTTTACCCACTTAACACAAAATGTTTGTTTTGAAGAACGTTATCATGGGTTTTGCAAAAAAAAGACACTTCAAGCACCTACCTAGCACAAGATTTGGTTCATAAACATGGCTCTAAAAGGTGGTCTTGCTATTTTATAAAGGATTTAATATTGATTCCGTTCAAATAGACTTTAATCTTTCATCCCCCAAGTATGTTAAGGGGCTTTCCACATGCACAATAGTATGATTTGGTGCAATCCGTGAGGACTACTAGAGGAAGTTCAAAAAATTTAAAATTTGTTTGTCACACACCCCATTATGAATGCATGTGTTTTGTTTTAGAGTGGGTTGGATTCCCGCAGAAAAAGTGAGTGTATCCCACTTTGGGTTGTCCCTCTCACTGGCCTCGTTAAGGAAAACTTGGGAGGCGAGCCCACTAATTCTCTAGCATGTTCATTCAAAGCAAGGAAAATGGAATTAAGGTCAAGCTTTTGGGAATTTGGTTCACCAAAAGGTGAAGAGCATATACCTAACTTTTCCTTTAGTTCCCCAAACACAATAGACAATGTTGTTCAATTTCTTTCACCCACTAACTATAGGGATTTGAGTATTTCTACCCTCTTCCACAAACAAGGGGCTTTGATTAAGTGTTTGGTTTATTCCTTTAAGCTATCCAAATTACTAGATTTTGAAAGGATAATGCCACAATTTAAGCACGCAAATCACCAAGTTTTAAGGCTTACCTCTCCTTGTAGCTAACCGAAGTTAGGGGCATTTTTAAGTGATTTCATCATTTTTATCATTACCTTGGCAATAGCTCCTTCCAAATGCACTTTTCCACCAACAAGTTAGTCAACACAACCAATCACAATGAAGGCAACCAAATCAAAATTGAAGAAGCAAAGCTTATGTATTGAACCTTAAACGTCTTATTTGCAAATTTTTAAGGAAAAACTTGAAGTAAGGAGTAAAAATCCAATTGAGAGATACAAATTTTGTTTTGTAAGCTTCTATAATTGCAAGATAATTTTGATATACTTGGTTCTCCTCTTCTTGTGATTCCTCAAGAACTGCTTTAATATGCTCAAAGTTCTCCCTCTTGGTCTTTTTGGCCAAAGCTTTTCCTTCTTGATTAAATTTGCTCTCTATTTTTTGGACCTTTCTATGCCTGCTCATTTACAGTAAAAACATACAGACAGAGAGTTAGGTAATTGAATTTATCAATCTGACAGCAAATTAAAACAATAGACAGTAAGCGTCATTGTCCAGCTAATATGCGTGATCAAATTATTTGTAGGTGTAACTTTAATAATAGAAAGCATCACTTTCCAGTGACACAAATGACATTTAAATTTAATCAAGCATAAACAATTTATCTACTAAGCGTAAAGAATATTGCAAATTGCATAAAATGATTTATTTAAAGCGACAATTTAACAAATACTAGGTATGAATTAGCAAATACTAGGCATGACTCTCTCTATAAATTGTGTAGTCAAAGTCTGTCACAGGCGGTGACAAATAGTAGATCTACGACACTTCTTAAGTCATAGGTGTGACTTTACGAGCAAAGGTAGAACAATTTATCTCATAGGCGTGAGCATTCATCTTGCAGGTGGCTAGAAAGAATTTAAGACAGAAGAGAAGTGATCGACCAAGTGTGAGTTAGCATCTTTTAGGCATCAGAACAGTGATTTGAAGCATCATCAGAATGACTTTAGGCATGACGGAATCCTTTGTACGCGTGACTTCACCTATTTTCTATAGAAAATTCATGGAAAAGTGAAAATACAAGCACACAAAATATGATGAAACGAGGCTTAGAGCCCCACGGTGGGCGCCATTTTGTATACTAAGAAAAGTATCTTCATAGAATTAAGGTTGAACAATAAATGAAATAGTAACTAAATAAACCACAATAGAGAAACTATTTAGAAAATTAATGATCAATTGAGCATCCTATGGCTCTCTAACTAAGATTGTTAATGCAAAGCTCTCAGCACGCTTCCATTAATGACAGTCCTAGAATGAGAATAATAAGATAAACAAGTTAAAGCTAACAATTATATCAAAGTAAATGCTAATTAATCTCTCAAATGCCTTTCTAAACTCAAATTGCAAGAGGTTCAATGCAATTCTCAAATGTGTGGTTATGAATTATGAAGGATTTAGGCCTTCCTTTTATAGATTTTCCAATGGTAGGGGGTGTAGTTTTGTTTGATCATGATTAAACCTTGGTTGAGTCCTTGGTTCCACCCTTTGAAGACAATGCAAAGTTTGTGTCCTCAAGGCTTGGGACAAGTAGACAAGATGGATGGACAAGATTCCCTTTCACTTTGAGTGATTGAGATTGAATTTGGCTTGATCCATGTGAATGCCTTTCCTCAAATCTCATTGGTTGTCTGGATTTCCTCTCCTTTTGGGTTGTTGAGAGTAATTGAGATTTATTAATTAATTTAATTGATTTATTTTAGCCATGTACCCCTTGAATGGGTTGAATTTAATTTAATCCAAGACTATACAATTATTTTATTTAATTGTATTTTGATTTGATTGCACTTAATTAAAATGCCCTCAATTTTGATTGATCTCGAATTAAGACTTGATTTTAATTTTGATTGGCTAATTATGCATTGTGGTTCAATTGATTCAATTTTGTCCTTGATTTTCTTTGATTTGATCTTGTCCATTTTTAGGTGATTACACTTACCGTAGGCAAGATACTTATGCATTCATGCAAATATAATTTTTTATTTAAATTTTTTAATCATATAACTTTATTTTTTCATATTTATTTCATCTATGTATATGTATATGTATATGTATATTTATATGTACATGTATATGTACATGTACATGTACATGTACATGTATATGTATATGTATATGTATATGTATTTATATATATGTATATATGTGTTTGTGTGTGTTTATATATCTGTGTATATATAAATATGTATGTATATATATGTGTGTGTATGTGTATTTATATATATATATATATATGTGTGTGTGTGTGTGTGTGTGTATAAATATGTATATATGTACATACATACATACATATATATCCAACCTTATTAGCTGAAAGAATGAAGAGTAAGTGTATGGTTTCAACTGTTCACTTTTGGTTGAAGCAAATTATAATATTTTTGGAAAGCTTTAACATTAGGTTCAATTTTCTACAACAATTGATGACATAAAGTTTCTCTAAAAATGACTTACATCTTCCCTTATTTTTTGCCATAAAGATAAGTCTTATTCTATTAAATTAAAATTGTGACATTTCATGCCCAATAGTTGAATGTATATTCAATGCATAGAGATTTCTAGGTCTCATAGAAATCTTGAAAAGTTTATGAAAGATTTTACAAATTATTTAAATTTGGAAATCATATGACTTGATTTTTTCATATTTATTTTATCTATATAGTTGTCATATATATCTCAATCTTCATAATTTGATATAAGAATATTTATGTCCAATCTTATTGGCTGAAAGGAGGAATAGTAAGTGCATGGGTTGGACTATTCACTCTTTTGGTTAAAGAAACTTTTTTTTTTAAAACATTAAAATTTTGTGTGATTTTCTACTGCTAATGATGTGACATAAAATTTTTCAAAAATGTCGTATAAATTCTCTTTGTTTTTGGCATAAAGATGAATCTTATTCTATTTAAATAAAAATGTAACATTTTCTATTAAGTAGTGTTCGATTATGGAGAGCAGGGGGGGGGGTGAATCAGTAATTCCTTATCACAAATACTTTTAAAAACTTTTCTTTGATCAACTCAGTAAAAACTCAATAGAAATACAGTTCACTATTTACCAACAACACTAAATAAACTATATCAATCAATAAATCATTCACACAAATCATTCACAACATGTAACACCAATATATCTTTGAATGTGGAGATGAGCGAAGTGGAGGGAGGAAGCAAATTTTTGAATGTGGCATTGAGCAGGAAACCTGTAGAGAAGGGACAGGATGATTAGAGTGCGAGCCTGTACCAAGGCAAGGACAAAGGAAAGGGGGATGTGACAGAAGATGGGGACCCATGGGCCTTGTAGCCAGATCTAGGTAAAAAAGAGGGTAATGCTCCAAAACCAAGTGCATTTGGAGGTGCCCTAGGTCCATTGGGACAATGGACTAATTTGTTTGGAGTCAAATCATTGGGTAAATCCTATTTCCCTAAGATTAAAGATATTTCTAACAAAGAGAACGGGACTTTTTCCTTAGAAGTGCCTTCAGAGCTTATTGATCATAATATTCTAAGTATGGTTGCAACTCTTATTGGCAATTTCATAGGTCCTAGGCCAAACATAGCTTTGGTTCAAATCTTTGCTAAGAATAAGTGGGGTCTGAAAGGACAGGTTGAAGTTACAGCTATGGCCAAAGGGTTTATGTCTTTTGAGTTTTCCTGCCATGAGGATTACTCAAAGATTCTCTATGTGGGAAACTAGTCAATGGGGAAATCCACTCTCATTCTTCAGAAATGGACCTCTAACCTTGATCTCAACAATGATTTCTTGACCCAGGCCCCGGTTTGGATAAGGCTTCTAGAACTTCCCCTAGAATACTGGCACGAAGATGTTTTTGATGGCATTGCTACCTCTTTTGGGGAGTTGCTATCTATTGATCCAGTTACAGCAGCCAAGAAAAGACTCACCTATGCCAGAATATGCATAGGAGTGGTTGAAGGTCAGGATATGCCAAAAGTGATTGAGTTCCAATCAAGATTGGGGAGGCGTGTGTAGAAGATAGACTATGAAAATATGCCTTTTGCTTGCTTCCATTGCAAAAATGTAGGACACAAGGCCAAAATGTGCCCTATTTTCATAGAGAAGGAAAAAGTTCACAAGGCTCAAATAAAACAAGGAAAAAGAAAAGAGACCCAAAATCAGAAAAAAAAATATCGAATCAAGTTGAGGGAACCAGGAAGGTGTGGAAGGAGAAAGCTCCCAATGGAAAGAAACCTGAGGGAGAATCTCTAGGGGAGAGACTCAATGAAAAAATGATGAACCTTCCTGATCACCATAGTTCGGAAGGAAAGAAAATAAATGAGGACAAGGAGCAGCAAAAGGCCCAAATGGAAAAAGGAAACAATGAAAAGGGAGATGTTGAAGCCATCCCTAGTATCCCAGCTTTTGCAGTTGGGGAGAGGGACAAAGGAGGTAGGAACCATCCTGAGGAAGGGGATATCATAGTGGAGGAAATCAAAGAGGACTCCTTCGTTCTAGTCACCCAAGAGAATGGGGGAACTTTGGAGGAGCAGGGCCCTTCTCAATCTCAGGAATCAAACTTTAGCAAAAGCAATTGGGTATCTCCAAGGAAAATTAAAAGAATTCTAGAGATGGTATCTACTTCTACTCCAAGACAAATATCTAGAATGGAGGCTCTTTTTGATAGCTGCAAAGATGACAATGTAGGACCTTGGATAATAGTTAAGGAAAAGAAAAAGAATAACAGCAGGGAATCATCACCAATCTCTCCTACCGCTATGATGAGTAGAGCTAAAGCTAACACAAGAAGTAAATCTATCACTCTAGGAAGGAAGAGCGAGAATTAAATCAGAAAGGAAAAAACAAGAAGAAATATAGCGGATGGAACCCAGAAAACCATCCAGGAAACATGTTCCCAAAACAAATTATGAAGGTCATATCTTGGAACATTTGTGGACTCAATGGAATCCACAAACAAGAAATTGTTAGGAATATGATAAGGGATCATAGGCCAAAAAAAAATTTCATTCAGGAAACAAAAATGAAGAAGGAGAAAGTTGAAAGCATTATTTTCAATAAAGGGATGAAGACTGTGGCTACCGATTCTGAGGGTGCTTCAGGAGGTTTTTTAGTGATATGGAAGGACAACTTAAAAGCAGATATCATTTTTTATGAAGGTAACATTTTTCTTATTCAATTCAAAAATCTCAAGGATCAGGAAAGCTGGTTCATTATGAATATCTATGCCCCAAACACAAAGAATGATAGAAGACTCTATTGGAGTAAAAAATTTAATCTAATGGCCAAGTTGGGAGATCCTAAGGGCATTATTATGGGATATTTCAATACCCCTCTTATGACCACTGAGAAATTAGGCGGGATCCCATCAGACCTAGAAAGCATACAACAACTGGCAAATTTGATCAATGACCTGGCCCTTATGGATGTCGAGTTAGGAGGTGGAAAATTTACTTGGTCTAATAGGAGAATTGGGATGGAATGTATTCAGGTTAGGCTAGATAGAGCCCTAATCACTTTGGATTGGATGAACCATTATCAATGCAAACTTTCTTCTATGGAAAGACTTGGTTAGGATCACTCCCCTATTGCTCTCACCTTAGAAACTATTAATAGGAAAAAGGCTTTCCCATTCAGATTTGAGAAGATGTGGTCTGCATACCCTGGTCTTTCTAACAAAATTAGGGAATGGTGGGGTATTGATGTGGATGGCACAGCTATGTATAAGGTGGCTAAGAAACTCAAAAACATTAAAATGGAGATCAGAAAGTGGAACAAAATGAACTTTGGGAACATCTTTCAATCAAAAGAAAGGATTATGGCGAATCTTGCAGAGGTGCAGGAAGAGATACATAATATGGGTTATGATGAAAGTAGGCTAAATGTGGAAAAGACTATTCTGGCTAACCTTCACAACTTTGTGGGAAAAGAGGAAATGTTTTGGAGGCAGAGGTCAAGATCGGTGTGATTAAAGGAAGGGGATAAAAACTCTAGATTCTTTCACCTTTCTACTATGAAACATAGGGCTGCCAATAGAATTAGTGGTCTTAAAAAGGAGGATGATACTATAGGGGAAGACAAAGAGATTGCTAAGGAAGCAATTAAGTATTTCTCTTCTATCTTAAACAAAGAGCTAAACTTGGGAGATGAGGACTAGGTGGAAATTCTCAAGACCATCCCAAGTATGATAACTGCTAGCTAGAATAAGGATATGGTGTGTATTCCTAAATTTGAAGAAATTAAGGAGGTTGTTTTTACTCTGCCAGCTGAAAAAGCTCCTGGCCCAGATGGGTTCCCTACTTTTTTCTTCTAGATGTATTGAGAAGTTATAAAAGACAACCTTGTAAAAGTGGTTCAGGAATTTTTTTGTGCTAGGAGCTTGCTTAAAGACATCAATGCTACTTTTTTTGTTTTGATTTCTAAAGTCACAGGTGTTGGTGCTTGAAAATGTTGATCATTTTGAGACCAACTAACAGGCACAATAGATGCCTCTACAATTTTGGTTTAATTGAACCAAGGCTGGTAGGCCTAAATTGAATATGTTGTCTGATTGCACAATGCATAAACAACAAAAATTATTCCAAAGGGGTTACTAATCCTTGGAAGAAAAAGAAACCTAATATCCTAATTATCAAATAGCTAGATATTTAGACTAATGCTATGAATTAATGCTAAACCTAATTTACTATTTGATTAAGAAGATAGCAAATTAGATATATACTTCACAAAAAGAAATAAATGACAAAATCAAATAAACAAATAGACCAGTGCCTAATGCCAAATTGAAAATAGAGTCAACATTCAATACAATATGTAACTGGAGACAGTTTTAAGATAACTCATTTCTGCAGAACGAGACCATCAACCTATAAGATTTTATTTGAAAACAAAATTTACAACAATTTATACAATAGGTCCTAAGATTTTTAACTCAACTTAAGAGCCCAAAGGAAACAATAACAGGTTCCCAGACCATGCTACCATTATTCAAATTGTATGAATTGATTATAAACAAATGCATAAAATAAAAAGCATATTAGGATACCCTGGTTAGAGAGTAATCCAGAAAACTGATTGAACATACAAGACTATATAATCAATAGGGTATAAGCACTTATCAGATATCTGTGCATAAGACCTTGGGACATTAAATTCCAGTCTGTGAACAGTAGCCCTTTTTGCCGTGATAGAATTGTTTTCCTAATTTTTACAATTGCTTGAGTATAAATACAAATTTCAATGGTTTCCTGTGAAAGGACATGCCCTTTCACAGGACCTAATCACACAACTAACCCTAAAATATGCATAATAAACTATTAAAATAGTTGTTTAAAAATATTTCCCGTACAAATTTATTAGTCCCGTGTATAATAGTTTATTCTTTAATTTCCTGCACACACAAAAATACTCATTATTAGTTTATCTCAAATAAAATAAATAATGTATGTAAGATGTTGATCTTATAAAAACTATTTATTATTTATCAATAATTAATTGAAACTAAGTATCATAAAAATAAAAATGAAATATAATTATACCTAAGTCACAAAAATTATTAAATTATGAAGGATTTACATAATGAGACAAATAAAACATTATGCTTGTAATTATCTTTTTATCTCAAAATAAAACATAATGTACTTATTCAAGAATAACACCCACTTAATGAAAAATAGATTTAACCCTAAAAATGAAATCTATTCACTTAAGGGCTAACACATTAAGATTATAAAATAATTAATAATATCAAATATTTCAAATATAAAATGATATTACAATTATGAAAATGTTTATGATTAGGGAACCTTAAAGATTTAATTTTATAAAAGTAACCCTAAAACATACCTATAAAAAGATTAACTAAAAAATGGTAAAATGATATTACTAACACCCTAAAATTAAAGTAAAAGAAAAAGGTGAAAAAGTTACATTAAGGGATTTGAGACTAAAAAGGAAAAATCAATCAATCATTACTCAAACCCTAATAATATATGAAAAATCAATTTACAAATTATACACCATTATAATAAAAATTTCTTCACCCTAAAAATATTAATATTAACTATATGTGAAAACATGAAAATGAGGAGATGATAAGAAGTTGGGTCACAAAGAAAATAAATTAATCAAATAATAGACTCACTATGTTACATAATTTAAAATTTTTAGGGTAAAATACAAATCAAGAATAAGTGATTATAACATGCAAAAAATCTCCCCAATAAATAATATTAATTTTAATAATTTACTTTGAAGGAAATATAATTATCTTATATTTATATATTTATTCCTACATATACTCTCGAAGAATAATGTAAAGTAGTTGGTAAGGGGGTAGATTTGGGTAGTTAGGTAGGAAAAAGGGAATGGGTTGAGAGGTTGAGTGTTCAACTCCCTCTCCCCATTCCTTTTTTTCTTTTAACATTAAAGACAATATATAAATGAATAATAATCACATTATTACAAAAGATAGTTAAGAAATAGATAACTCCTTGTGTGAAAAGGTTATTTTAATCTCTCACTTGTACATACAATAAAGATAAATAAATACTTTCTCCTAACTCTCTCGAAGAAAACAAGTAGATTAACTGGTTAGGGGGTAGGAGGGTAGATAGGTAGGAAGAAAGGATGGCTTGAGAGGTCGAGTGTTCAACTCCCTCTCGTCGCCTTTTTTCCAAGCTATCTATTTTTTATATAATTATTTATTTAAAAATTACAAATGCATTTTGGAAAAATAACTAACAACCTACCAAATGGAAATACGTTTTCTCCTTTATCATTTTTTAAAAAAAAATTTATACGAAAATATGAAAATATATATGATACTTCCCTGAGATTTTGTTCTATTTTGGCTTGAATTTTCAGGTGCTAACAGTGGCTCCAATTGGGGACGTGTGTCCATACCTGGGCACAGCTAGAATCCAGCGTTCTCTGGAGGAGCGGACCACTCGAAACATAATGTTAATGAAAATTATTCGGAATCATTCATATGAATCTAAGGGTTAGAAAAAATAACAGAAAAGCATTAATCTCATTAATGATTCTCTATTAAAATATTTGATAATAATATATTCCTCTTTTTAAGAAATTTGATATACAAACCCTAAAAATAATACTTGTACCTTTCAAAATATCAAAATAATGAAAAATTCTTACCTCGATACTTACCTTTTGTTCTTCAAATGATTTTAGGGTTAGGGTTTCTGCTCTTGAAATTTGAACAATGAGCTTATATTATCTTGCACAATTTTACTAGTTTTGATCCATCTGCAAGCCTTGGCTACTCAGCTGCCTTCAGAAAATTATCAAATGGACTTGCTTTTGGAAGCCGTATTGCTTGCCATGGTACTAAAAGGAAGGGGTGATGTCGATATAGCTGCACTAGCAACCTGTCCTATTGTTTCAAGTGTCGATTCTAGTAGCTGTCCAACACTTATAATGTTTGGTGGAGCAGAAGGAACTGATGCCTTTGAGAGAAGATGAGGTAGTTCAATGCCAGACGTCTCACCTACAAGGTCATCATCCATTGAGCTACTTGAAATTTCTCGCATATCAGGAATAGAAAGATTAATGCTATAAAACCTAGTGGGGCTTTTGCGAAAACCATCCTACCTCCATTCTTCCTCAATTCCATCCCTTTCCTTTGTTTCATCAGAAGCCTCACTGCCATTTTCCTCATCTTGTGAACCTACCTTTTCTTTCCTAAGCTTTTCAAACAGTGTAGTTGCAGAAGAAAATGTTGAAGCGGGCTTGGAAAATGTCCTCTTTGAGTCGTGTTGGGAGCCTGACAGGGAGACCCATGTTGGAACAAGAAGAATAGTGAAAATTTGATGGGCAGTTACATGTGTTTCAACATCAAGGTGCATCATTGCTTGTAAAATTTGGTGGAAAAGAGAATCTAGAAAGCCTTGTTGCACATATGAATGATCACATTTCGATGCTATAATATGAGCAAGAATAGACATTGCTCCAATAGTTCTTCTTGCTGCAACTGGTATTACAGGCAGCTTCTCAAGTGACATTTCCATCATATCAAAAAATTGGTCTAGGATCTCCAACTTGTTTTATGAGTTCCATAAGACATTCTTCAATAGCATCCTGGAGAGAAGCATTCCATTTAACCTCCAGTGGACCCATCACCTCCATTGTAGCTTGAAGACTTCTATGTAGATGTCTGTGTAAATCATTGATTGCACCAACTTCAACGACTGTTGGTTTTGATCTAGCTTGCCTAGCTAAAATAGTAGCAATCTCAACAATGTCAGTTTTCATCTGAGGTTATCACCTCAACTGGCTCTACCTCAAACTTCTTTTCACAGTATATTGAAAACATCGTCACCATTGTATTAAGAACAATTTTTTCTTTTGTCAGGTCAGTTGTTGTGCATTCAATGAATACATTCTTTGTTTTCAAAGAAATTGTAGAATGAGCACCATTAATTACCAAAGGCAAAGATAATACCATCCTCTTGCTATCGTAAATCACTGGAAATACAAAAGAGCTCTCAATAATATACAAAAACTTCCTTAATTTCATGTCTGACTTATAGAATTCCATGAGCTCATCGGCTCTAAATTCCCTCACCAATTGCACTAGCCCTAATGTAAATTTGTTGGTCATCTTACTGATTATTCTCCTTTCCCCCTTCATTGCTGATATCAGTTCTCTTCATAATATGGGAAGTCGACACCCAACTGTACTGCGCATAGAAGCGGGATAATCTCCATGGAATATAGGGTTTAGTATCCAACCAATAGTGAAGTCTGCAATCCTTGCAGCCACCTTTAGGTCTTGTGAACTATTTGTAAGTGGTTCATGCCACTGTGCTTGTAGTTGTAAGACCAATGGAGCAATTGAGATTTCGAGTGGCCTTAAACTTCCTAAAGCATTGCACAGCTGCTGCATGAGAAAGAAGTTTGCAATGGACTGCAATGTAAGGTTCTATGGTGGAAATCCCTGCACTGCAATTTCCAAAAAGGAGGAAAGCACCTTCCAGGAGCATTCCTCCCAAGATCATAACCTACATAAGCTTGTTCATTAGGCTCATTTACAGTCACCCAATACTTTACATAGTCTCTAAATAGCTCAAAACATGTCTCTGCATAATCTGCAAAATCCTTGCTAGGATTGCAAAGTAATGGTACTCCATATCAAAGATATGGAAACTTGCACAATCTGTGAGTTTAACCACCCTTAATATTCATCTTCAAGTACTTGTGGAAGATCAAAATGGTTTAGTGTCACAAATGGTTCAATTCCATGTTTCAGAAGGCCATCGATCAGAGTGTTATAATACTTCAATCCTCCAACATTGACAGGCCCTCTTCCTTCTGGAATCAAATGAGGCCATGAAATTGAAAATTGGTACACATCCATTCCAATTTCTGCCATCATCTCTATATCTCCTTGGTAAAGATGGTATTGATCAATGGCAATATCACCATTGCTATCATCATTAATCATTCATTAAAAACCATGTCATCAAAGGCTGAAGCTTTTTTCCTTAATCTAAACCTAAAAGAGTCTTCTTCAGCTCGACATTCTCTCCACGTTTAGATAATGTGCAAAATGTATGATTCCCCATCTCTCAATGTTTATTCCTTCAAACACATGGTGGTTAAGCAGGTCCCATCTCCAAAATAAACCTACTTGAAACTCAAATAACCAATATAAATGATAATTATTCTTTCACAGTATTTATCATTTATAATTATATGAAAATATGAAAATAAATGATTTTAAAATTAGGGCTTTTTCCCTATTTAATCTCAAATAAGAAAATACAAATCACTTTAAATAAGATTATACTTCCCTCAAAGTGAGAACAAGCAATAAAGTAAATTTTTCTGCAAACCATATTGTGTTTGATATATTAATGATATAATCTATACAGAAATCACAACGTAATATATATATATATAGAGCTAAAAAATATTAATTTATAAACAAAATAAATGAAAAGAAAATATAACACAGAAGGTAAAGACAACTCCTTGAAATAGATGCATATTCAGGATGACTAAGAATCAAATAGCTGAATGCTAGTACTTCCCTCTATCAAAGACTTGGTTTTGGTCCAGTAGCAGCAAAATCATTCTAAATGTATCATTATTGATTGGATTACTATTTTGATCCACCTGTTCATAACATCCTTCACTGTCAAACCCACCTATGTCATTTGAATTGGGAACAAACTATTATAACTTCCTTTATGTCTGATTTGAGGTTTACCAATTCCACCACATCCTTCTTTTGAAAATTTATCAAAATCAACCTTACTGTAATATTTCTGGCAAATGCATTTTGAAAATATATTATCAAAATATTCCTCATATCTTATTCCCGGTATTTCAAATTTCCAATTGGCTTTATGTTTATTTGAAAACCCTAATATTTCATCACAAGATAATTCTTTTAACATATCATAATGTACAATTTCATTAAAAATATCATCCTGTGAATCACCATCGGCATTATTGACACAATATACGTCACCATTGATTTTATCAAAAATTTCTTCCTCTCCATAAATTGAAGATATCTCCACTTTGTTCTCACATTCTAGGTGGTCGACATTTATTTGATATTTGGGAATCATTTCCTTACAATCCTGTGGAAATTGACTATATTGAAGACCTAAGATATTTTCAGAATGTTTTCGAGACGTATTGTCCTTATTACATGCATCATAGTGCATGTATTCTTTTAATGTATTATTTTCCTAGGATTTATCATTTACTTCATCAAATACCACATGTACATGCTTACTATGATGGTTATAGGAGAAACATGGACCATTCTTCTGCACATACTTTTGATATTCGATATCCAACAACTCTAAAATTTGTTTTGTAGTGAGAAAATATTCCTCCTGATCGTGATTCATAATGCATTCATTTTCTTCATCCTTGTCAATAGGGATAAATATACTTTTGATCCACTTCTTAATCATGGTTATAACATAATGAGATGAAATTTCATCTCCCTTCTAGATCTCCCCCCTAGGAATCCCCATTTTTCTTAAAATCTCATCTGGTTGTTTTCTGAAATTCTTTGTGAATCTTTTCTTATCAAGGATAAGTTCAGCGAACTCTCGGATTGATTTTTGTATCCGAATGTCAACTTCATCATCTTCTTCTTGACTTTGGTAATTGCACTTATTTGCATTTGAGTAAAAAGGATTTATATTGCCTTCATCACTCTGACGGTTAGGACTGAGAAACTGTTCGCAAGCAAGCTCCTGATCATCCTTGTCAGGCCGCTTCTCAGGAGACACATAAAACATTTTCTTCTTCGATTTCTATTTGATTTCAATTCAAAAAATAAATTGTTCTTTAGGGACCTTCTCCCTAACATAGGCTTCACCTGAAACTAAATTTTAGAGTCACCACCTCACCTTCTGTGAGGAAATAATAACTGCTTTGAGTTCCTATATCCCAGTAGAGTCTTTACAACATTAACCAGAGATCCTGAAACTGCCTTTCATTGATAGGTTCCCCAGTAGAGTCGCCAATTTGTTGGTGCTCAAAAATGTTGATCATTTTGAGACCAACTGACAGGCACAATAGATGCCTCTACAATTCTGGTTCAATCAAACCAAGGCTGGTAGGCCTAAATTGAATATGTTGTCTGACTACACAACGCATAAACAATAAAAATTCTTCCAAAGGGGTTACTAATCCTTGGAAGAAAAAGAAACCTAATATCCTAATTATCAGATAGCTAGATATTTAGACTAATGCTATGAATTAATGCTAAACCTAATTTACTATTTGATTAAGAAGATAGCAGATTAGATATATACTTCACAAAAAGAAATAAATGACAAAATAAAATAAACGAATAGACCAGTGCCTAATGCCAAATTGAAAATAGAGTTGACATTCAATACTATATGTAACTGGAGACAGTTTTAAGATAACTCATTTTTGTAGAATGAGACCATCAACCTACAAGATTTTATTTGAAAACAAAATTTACAACAATTTATACAATAGGTCCTAAGATTTTTAACTCAACTTAAGGGCCCAAAGGAAACAATAACAGGTTCCCAGATGATGCTACCATTATTCAAATTGTATGAATTGATTATAAACAAATGCATAAAATAAAAAGCATATTAGGATACCCTGGTTAGAGAGTAATCCAGAAAACTGATTGAACATACAAGACTATATAATCAATAGGGTATAAGCACTTATCAGATATCTGTGCATAAGACCTTGGGACATTAAATTCCAGTTTGTGAACAGTAGCCCTTTTTGCCATGATAGAATTGTTTTCCTAATTTTTACAATTGCTTGAGTATAAATACAAATTTCAATGGTTTCCTGTGAAAGGACATGCCCTTTCACAGGACCTAATCACACAACTAACCCTAAAATATGCATAATAAACTATTAAAATAGTTGTTTAAAAATATTTCCCGTACAAATTTATTAGTCCCGTGCATAATAGTTTATTCTTTAATTTCCTGCACACACAAAAATACTCATTATTAGTTTATCTCAAATAAAATAAATAATGTATGTAAGATGTTGATCTTATAAAAACTATTTATTATTTATCAATAATTAATTGAAACTAAGTATCATAAAAATAAAAATGAAATATAATTATACTTAAGTCACAAAAATTATTAAATTATGAAGGATTTACATAATGAGACAAATAAAACATTATGCTTGTAATTATCTTTTTATCTCAAAATAAAACATAATGTACTTATTCAAGAATAACACCCACTTAATGAAAAATAGATTTAACCCTAAAAATGAAATCTATTCACTTAAGGGCTAACACATTAAGATTATAAAATAATTAATAATATCAAATATTTCAAATATAAAATGATATTACAATTATGAAAATGTTTATGATTAGGGAACCTTAAAGATTTAATTTTATAAAAGTAACCCTAAAACATACCTATAAAAAGATTAACTAAAAAATGGTAAAATGATATTACTAACACCCTAAAATTAAAGTAAAAGAAAAAGGTGAAAAAGTTACATTAAGGGATTTGAGACTAAAAAGGAAAAATCAATCAATCATTACTCAAACCCTAATAATATATGAAAAATCAGTTTACAAATTATACACCATTAAAGCTCACTAATAAAAATTTCTTCACCCTAAAAATATTAATATTAACTATATGTAAAAACATGAAAATGAGGAGATGATAAGAAGTTGGGTCACAAAGAAAATAAATTAATCAAATAATAGACTCACTATGTTACATAATTTAAAATTTTTAGGGTAAAATACAAATCAAGAATAAGTGATTATAACATGCAAAAAATCTCCCCAATAAATAATATTAATTTTAATAATTTATTTTGAAGGAAATATAATTATCTTATATTTATATATTTATTCCTACATATACTCTCGAAGAATAATGTAGAGTAGTTGGTAAGGGGGTAGATTTGGGTAGTTAGGTAGGAAAAAAGGAATGGGTTGAGAGGTTGAGTGTTCAACTCCCTCTCCCCATTCCTTTTTTTCTTTTAACATTAAAGACAATATATAAATGAATAATAATCACATTATTACAAAAGATAATTAAGAGATAGATAACTCCCTGTGTGAAAAGGTTATTTTAATCTCTCACCTGCACATACAATAAAGATAAATAAATACTTTCTCCTAACTCTCTCGAAGAAAACAAGTAGATTAACTAGTTAGGGGGTAGGAGGGTAGATAGGTAGGAAGAAAGGACATCTTGAGAGGTCGAGTGTTCAACTCCCTCTTGCCACCTTTTTTCCAACCTATTTATTTTTTATATAATTATTTATTTAAAAATTACATATGCATTTTGGAAAAATAACTAACAACCTACCAAATAGAAATGTGTTTGCTCCTTTATCATTTTAAATTATTATTTTTTATAGGAAAATATGAAAATATATATGATACTTCCCTGACATTTTGTTCTATTTTGGCTTGAATTTTTAGGTGCCAACAATAGGTGCAAATTATTTTGAGAATTTCAGGCCTATTAGTCTTTGCAACTCTTTTTACAATATTTTTTCAAAGGTTTTAACTAATAGAATTATCAAAATACTTCTGGAGATTATTGCACCTCAGCAAACAAGATTTTTCCCTGGTAGACAAATCCTCGATTCTATCATTGGCGTGCATGAGGTAATCCATTCCTTAGATGAAGGAAAAAAGGAAGGCTTTCTGCTCAAACTTGATCTGTCTAAGGCTTATGACAGGGTGGACTGGATGTTCCTGGATAAAGTTCTGGAATCTTTTGGTTTCAATAATAAAACAAGAAAGATTATTTCTCAATTGATCTCCACCCCACTTTTGCAGTGATGGTTAACAATTCTCCCTCTAATTTATTTAAATCTTCTAGGGGGCTTAGGCAAGGTGACCCTCTTTCACTGATCCTCTTCATCATTTTGGCAGAATGCCTGGGAAGACTTATTCATGACAAAAGGAGCAGAGGAGAAATAACCAGGTTAAAACCTTCTTCCAGTCCCCTAATTTTCTCTCATCAGCAATTCATGGATGATACCATTTTAGGGGGAGAGGCTTCAGTGAAAGAAGCTATAAATGTGAAGAGAATTCTCAATACCTACTCCAATGCCATGGGAAAACTCATTAACTAGAGCAAGAGCTCAGCCTTCTTTATTAACACCCCTGCTGGTAGACATAGGAAAATTGCCGGCATTTTGGGTTGTGGTATTCATTCTCTCCCTTCTACATATTTGGGGCTTCCTCTGGGGACCAAACCTCCTGACCTCTTTTGGAACAATCTCATTGATAGATTTAATAGAAAACTAGCAGGCTGGAAAGGCATTACCCTAAGTTGGGTTGGAAAAGTGCTTCTAATCAAATCTACTTTGTAGAATTTGCCAACTTATGCTTTAAGTCTTTTCTCTATACCTACCAAAGTGACTGATACTTTGGAGTCCATTCAGAGGAATTTTTTGTGGGCTGGTATTGAAGGAAATAAGTGTTGGAATTAGGAGAGATAGGTACTAAGAGGGGAGGGGTGAATCAGTGCCTTCAAATTTTCACTTGTAAACCTTTTAGATCTATAACTGTAAACAGTGATAACCGACCAAAACAACTTGAATCTAATTGCATGAATCAATCATCCATTTAACTTAAGTAAGTAAACAACATGACATCAATATGACAATCACATAATACAAGTATTTTGGTAACGTAGAAACCCTTGTTAGAAGGTAAAAATTGCAGTGGGGATGACACCCACAAATTCTTCACTACTGCAGATAGAAAAGGTTTTCCTGTTAGGGCTACAAGTTTTGATCACTTCTGGTGATCTCACACTCTTAGGAGTGACATGTTAGATTGGCTAGATCTACCTAGTTATAGGATTTTAACAACACTAATGAAGTGTGCACTTGGTTAAGAGATTTACATAAGACTGTTAAGTCTACTCTATTAAGAGATTTTATCCAAAACTCTATTACAATTATCAGAAAGTAATAGGCAATTATCTTCTATTTGACAACTCAATTGTCTGATACAGATCTATAAGTTCTGATAAAATATCACCTTACTTGTGATGAATCTCTACTCTAAACTACTTGGTAGCCTTTGTTGATTATACTCAATCTGAATTCCTCTGTACTCGGTTCTGCCCTGTTAACTGATAGACTTTAAGTTAGGCAATTGCTTTAAGTGCTCTGTGATTCATATATTAGCTCACACCAAAAATGATGCGAACACACAAATATATAGTGTTATATTTTTTCCACTTTAACAAAATTAGGTTACACAATATAGTCATAACCCTAAGATCTACGGTGTACAATAATAACCTAGATCAACTATTACAAAAGATATGCATTTTATTTAATGAATATCATTACATTAAATGTTCCTCGATCTTGGTAAAATGTTTTATGAACCATTGTAACCATTTGCATAGAAGTATGTGCCATTTTTTATTACTATGCCATTTTCTATGATCCTCGGTAAACATTGTATAAACTGCTCGATGTATATTGTGATGCTCAGTGTTTACTATCTGTCAGTGTCGATGTCGGTGTCTGCTGGTGCTCGGTAAACTATCTGCTACTCGGTATATAAGCTTTACCGACTAGTCTATTTTTGCTTCATGTTACCGATTAGCTCAATGTAAGTGACCGACTGATATCTTTACAAACCGTTGGTACTAATGACAACCTTAAATGCTCAATAGAGATAACAATCTCCCCCTTTGGCATTAGTATCAAAACTTTGAATGTATATAGACAAAATTTTCTATATAACTTATATCTCCGCCATATACATATACACAACAAAAAATTTCTAAGTACTAAGTGCTCCCCCTCAGTGCATGCTTCTGGTAATATGTAGTATACGTAGCATCTATGTACATATTTGGCATAACAGCTTATACATTGTTTTCCCCCTTTTTGATAGTAATGCCAAATACAAAAATTAAGTAGTATACTCACATCTTGTCAAAAATATGTTGATGGGTTTTCTTCACTAACTCCAAGAGGTTGTCCCATTCCTCTTTCAATTTGGTGAGAGCAATGTGCACAAGACCAACTTGTGCATGCATGTCAAAGATGTTATCTAACACAAAATTTTTGGTGTTGCAACTAGTAGCTTGGCTTTGACAATATGTGCTTCAAAAAATTTCAGGTATGGAATGAGTTCAATTTGTAACTCAATAACCTGATCTATTATGTACTCTTCTTGTTTCTTCAAATCTGCTATTAATCGTCAGAGTTCCTAAACTTGGTGAACGTGCTTTAGGAAAGCATGAGGCTCGGTTATAGCTACATTTGTACTCAACTGTATGTCTAGTTCCAATCCTTTGATCTGTTCACTGACTTCAATAGTGAAGGTGTATGTAGTACAAAGCTTTAATAAATATTGATAAATTAACTGGGTGATGGTGTTTATCTCGGTGATTACCTTAGATAATTTGACCTTCTTCAATGCCACTTCTAGGCTTATTTTCTTGACTAATTTGTTATGAATCCTTGATTCTACCCTTTCTTCAATCCTTTTGTCTGCATCAGTATCTGGGTCATTGATCTTCTCGGCAAGTGTAGCAAGTTGATCTATGATAGGTGTATCCTCATCAATGTTCACCTCAGGTACTACCTATTGGAGGATATCCTACACATCTGTTAAGATTTCTTTTCATTTGTTTTCTTGCTTCAACTTTTCTTGCGCTACCTTTCTTGTACATATTTCCCCATATTTACTCAAGTCTTCGGGGCTTAGGGTCCTCGAGTCACACTCAAGGATAATCATCACTTCATCTAGGGTGACTACCCTTTTCCTTTCTTCTTCTTCTTCTTCTCTAGTGCTATAGGTGTTTTCTTCTCAATAATAGCAATGGTTTTATCTCCAAATTTTGGAGTATCCTTCTCAGTTAACACACGTTCTTCCTTCTTCTTCTCCTTGGTAGCTATAGTCTCAGTTGATATAGTGGGAGTCTCGGTTGTTGTGTCAAGTGGGATCACCTCTATTTCCTTCGTTTCTTTTATTTCCTTTGCTTCAGTGGAAGGTGCCTCTATATGTGTAGGCTCATCTGTTTATGTAGGTTTCTCTGTGTCTTGATCCCCTGTGATGTCTTTGTTTTGCTCGGGGTTTGAGCCATTGTGTTGTACTTGGGAAAGAATTTCAGCTACTTCTGCAAGTACAGGAAGTTCACCTGGTAGTGATGTAAATAGACATTTAGTGTCTAGTGCTTCATCTTTATTTGGTGCAATATTTACATCTTCATCATCTTGGTCATCAGGATCACCATTTGTGATGTCCTGAATGAGTACATCATCATCATTTTTCTTCTCCAGTTGAACTTCAACTTTATTCGGTGCATCCTATGAAATACTTATTTCTTCCTTATCCTCAGTGATATCAATTGCCTTGGTAACTGATATACCGGTATTCTTTGATTTCTTTGTTGTTCCCTCATCAATGCAAATACCTTTACCTTTGGAATTGTGTCTCTTCTTAGACAAGTTCAAGAATGCTTCTTGCTTAGCTTTTTCTTCGGTCTTCAAAATTGATGTCCACACAGAATCAATTGTGGTATCCATATCTACTACATTTTCATCCATGATCATCAAGGTTCTATCATAAATTTTTCTTGGTATTTGGTCAAGTATTCACTAACTTCTCCAAAGCTTAAATGTGAGGCTACCCAAACTAGAGAGCGTTCTCTCTTTCTCTTCTCGGTGTCTAGTGCAATAGCCCATTTTTCAGTAATTTTGTCATCCAATTTATTTGGTAATGCACAGGAAAATTCCATTGGAACTTTCTTGAATTTTATCATAATTTGGATGACTGCCTCTTCTATCTTGGTTTGATCTTCTTTTGACATCTTGTCAAATCTGTCTAGTAAGGGATCAGTGAGGTCTTTGTCTTGTTACTGACCACTTTGAATTGATTGACATCATCTTCTATCTTAGTTTCCTCAAGATCTTCTTTATTTCTTATGAATTTTCTCCTTTTCTTTGGTGCCTCAGCTACAGCCTTGTTCTTTCTCTTAATATATTTCTTTGTCGGTGTAGTTGCTCTCCTTTTTGTTACTTTCTCTACTTCTTCCTTATCAATTGGTGGTGCTGCAGTTGATGATCATGTCTTCATACCTTCATGTACAGGTGACTGCATCTTTATAGGAATTTTAGGTGGAGGAACCAGTGTGGGATCTTCTTCTTTGTCAGACTCAGTCTCCTCACTATCATATGGTTTGTCAGCTAATTGTAACTGACCTTTGGTTGCCTGTTCAACTGGTGTCCCTTCAGATGTCTCAAACCCATCTCCATATTTAGCAATGAGATTTTTCTTCATCTTCTTTACCTTTCTATAAATTTTACCGATCTCAATATTTGTTGAAATTCTAGATTTGGCCTCTTCATATACTCCAAACCTAGTGGCAATGGGATCTTTTGGTAGTGCAAGTAGTGCATTAATATATTTTAGTGCGAAATCATGATTCATTTCATATCCCATCGGTGCCAACCATGTTATCCTAGGTTCAACTACTTTTAACAAAGTATAATCGATGTTGACTACAAAACATATATCATTCTCAAATTTAAGAACTAATTCCCTCAGAATTTTGCTTCTTTTATGCATTTTAGACTGAAACTCTTTGAAGTATGCATTAAAATCTATATTCAACATATCTCCTAACTTATTCATCATTTCACTAAACTATTTTTTTATCAGTATATCCAGTATCCAATTTACTTTACCGGTGCCAGGTACATACTTTTGTAGATAGAAAAATATGCATGCAAGTAGAGATTTGAACTTACATGTGTTAGACTTCTTTTTCCTTATGGTCTTCATATTCTCCTGAAGTTGATGAAATAGTACCTCGGCAAGATCAACTTGGTGACCTTTTACCACAATTTTGTGCACCATGTCTACTGTGCTACAGGGTACATTGTTTAGTCTGCTTGATTGAAATAACTTGTACCTGATCACATGTGCTGCAAATTTGACTATTGGTTCTTTGATTGTCAAAATCTTCAGTCCTTGACCATCCCATTGTGCTCCAGTAAATTTCTCAACATCTGGTCGTGATGAACTATGGAAATCCTTAGCCTTGTCGGTGGTAGGGAGCCCAGTAACCCTACTAATCATTTTCTTGTTTACCTTAATCAGTTTATCTAGCCAAAATTTGTCATCGTGATACCTGCTCAAAATGATTATGATCCAATCTTATTTAAATGATTGCGAAAAGTTTATAAAACATGATAACCCTGATTCCTCAATCTTCTTGTAATATGATTTCATTTTTCCATCAAGTCCACAGAGTTGTTGGTATGCTGCAACAGTTTCAAAATCTCCAACTTCTTCAATTTTTCAATGAATATATGATCTTACATCTTCTATCAATAAAACCCTTTCTGGTATGCTCAAAAAGTACCCATTGTATCTATTTGTGCTACAACCTTGGGGTGTGGCTTAAACTTAGGTTCGTCAAAATTTTCCTTAACGATTAGATTAACTTCCTCCTCAACACTTTGTGATTTTCTTGCAGACGATGTAGATGCCATAAATTGATTCTAGGGTTTTGGCAAGCAGTAGTATAAAAGGTCTTTGATAGCAAATGAACTTACTCAGTATCATGAAGAGTGATATCGGTTCGATCTAAAGTAGCCTTGAATCCTTCTGAAAATATTTTAGCTCAAACTTTGCTCTTTGAATTCTTTGCTCTTCGAAATTGCAATGTAAAAAAATCAACTTTGTCCCCGTGTATTTATAGACTTTTGATATTCCCACTCAAACTTTCTTGCAATAAATGCTTGATCTAACTTTTGGTATGAAACAGTTGTCAGCTCGGTGATAACTAAAAAATTTTATCCACTCGGTTAACATAGAATTTCTTCATTGGTTGATACATGTGCTCAATTAACCTTAGATAGTGATTATTGATGGGTAACCAACTCTCAATCTCTCTTTTACTGACTGTATAACATTGTTAGCTCATGACAACTAAATTGTAGTGCATCTTTATTCATGTTGTTTTGGTATAAGAACATTATGCATAAGGAACTGTATGTAAAATATGATCATTTGAAATGTCAGTCTCATACATACCTATTTCACCTTAAGTGGAGGTACCGATGTCACCCAATCTAGTGGATGAGGTTTCACTGACAACATTACTTGACTCAGCATTCTCATTAGATGCCTTCTTCCACATAGTGTTCCTTAACTTCATGATATCTGTGATAGTATATCCACTTTCAAATATATGGTTTTCATCTAGTGCTTGGTCTCTGCAGTTCTTGCTTAAATGACCAACCTTATGATAGTGCATACAAGCCATCCTGGTGCTTTTCCAGCTTCTTGATTGTCCAATCCAACTCTTTCTATAACAATTTTCTGCAATGTGTCCATATCTACCACATACAACATAGTTATTCCATGTATTATAATCCCAAACATAAGATTTACCTTGTCTCTTTGGTTGATATGGCTTGCATTTTGGTTTCTCCTTAGGTGTCCAGACTTGTTTCATTTTCACCTTATAGTCTCATATAGTGTGTCCATGCTTGTTACAAGTATAGCATATTTTCTCCATAGTGGTATTATTAGCAATATCATTTTGTTTAGCTCTACACTCATAAGTAGGATGTCTAAACTTACCACAATAGTAACAATATCCATTAAACTTAGGAGTGACAAGAGGTTTACCTTGTGCTTTGCTTCTACACACATTAGATGTATGTCCTAGTTTGCCACAATGATAACATGTCAACACTTTAGATCTCTGATTTTGACTGATGTTGACTTGTTTAGCTTGTTGTGGTGATTCTCCTTCACCGGTGTAGCCTATACCATCTTTACTTCCAAATCTTCTCTGATTAGTCAGAAAGTCATCAATCTTCTTAGAGTTGTCCTCAATAAGTTTCTTCATTTCATTTTGCTGCTATTGATTTTTCATTTCATTTCTTAGCTTCTCATTCTCTTCTCTAAGTCTTGCAACATCTTCTAGTCTTCTTGACAATTCTACATTCACTCAGTTTACCTCTTGATTCACAGTCATCATTTGATTAGTTACTTGGAAATGTCATCAGTGAGTCTTTGTATCTCACTCTCTTTAGTTTGAAGTTGTTTAGTCATCTGTCTTCGGTCATCAATAGCTAGATTTCTTCTTGCTCAACTTTTTTTTCTTTGTTCATTGTTTCTACCATTCTCACCATCTGATATTCTTGACCTATTTGTAGTGCTTTCACTTGATCAGTTAAATATTGATTCTTTTCAGATAGATCAGTGATTATGCTTTCAGATCCATCGGAGATGCTTCTAGAACTAGATCCAATATGCTCGAACATTTCATCAATAGATTCTTCATGGTAACCAATCTCATTCTATAGAATAGCTAGGTTCTTCCTTTCAACCAGTAATTTCTTCAGTCCTTCCTTGGCTTGCTTATACTATTCCACAAACATCTACATTTGTATCTTCTGATTCTCGATGGTCTTGTCAAGCTTGTATCTCTAGTCCATGCCTTAGATCTTTACCCTTTAGTGGTTAAACTGTTCAATAAGAGAACTGTACTATGATACCAATTGTTGGAATTAGGAGAGATAGGTACTAAGAGGGGAGGGGTGAATCAATGCCTTCAAAATTTCACTTGTAAACCTTTCAGATCTATAACTGTAAGCAGTGATAACTGACCAAAACAACTTGAATCTAATTGCATGAATCAATCATCCATTTAACTTAAGTAAGTAAACAACATGACATCAATATGGAAATCACATAACATAAGTATTTTGGTAACGCAGAAACCCTTGTTAGAAGGTAAAAACTATGGTGGGGATGACACCCACAAATTCTTCACTACTACAGATAGAAAAGTTTTGTCTGTTAGGGCTACAAGTTTTGATCACTTCTGGTGATCTCACCCTATTAGGAGTGACATGTTAGATTGGCTAGATCTACCTAGTTATAGGATTTTAACAACACTAATGAAGTGTGCACTTGGTTAAGAGATTTACATAAGACTATTAAGTCTACTCTATTAAGAGATTTTATCCAAAACTCTATTACAATTATCAGAAAGCAATAGGCAATTATCTGCTATTTGAAAACTCAATTGTCTGATACAGATCTATAAGTTTTGATAAAATATCACCTTACTTGTGATGAATCTCTACTCTGAACTGCTCAGTAGCCTTTGCTGATTCTACTCAATCTAAATTCCTCTGTACTCAATTCTGCTCTGTTAACTGATAGACTTGAAGTTAGGCAATTGCTTCAAGTGCTCCATGATTCATATATTAGCTCACACCAAAAATGATGCGAACACACAAATATATAGTGTTATATTTTTGCCGCTTTAACAAAATTAGGTTACATAATATAGTCATAACCCTAAGATCTACGGTGTACAATAATAACCTAGATCAACTATTAAAAAAGATATACATTGTATTTAATGAATATCATTACATTAAATGTTCCTCAATCTTGGTAAAACATTTTATGAACCATTGTAACCGTTTACATAGAAGTATGTGCCATTTCTGATTACTATGTCATTTTCTATGATCCTTGGTAAACACTGTATAAAATTCTTGGTGTATACTACGATGCTTGGTGTTTACTATCTATCAGTGTCAGTGTTTGCTGGTGCTCGATAAATTGTCTGCTGCTCGATCTATAAGCTTTACCAACTAGTTTGTTTTTGCTTCATGTTATCGATTAGCTCAATGTAAGTGACCGAATGATATCTTTAAAAACCTTTGGTACTAATGACAACCTTAAATGCTCAATAGAGGTAACAATAAGAAGTACCCGTTGGTGGCTTGGGAGAATATCTGTAGACCTAGAAAGCAAAGGGGTTGGGTATTAGGAACCTGAAGCAGTTCAATAAGGCTATGCAAGCTAAATAGATATGGAGGATCTTCAACTCCACAAGGGAATGGAGGGATATTTTGAAGGATAAATATACAGCCAATATTAACTTCAAATAGTTCATCAGTAGGGATTATGACCCAAGGGGATCCAACATTTGGAATGGCATTCTGAGGACTAAGGGCATAACCACTAAGAAAGCAAAATGGAAACTTGGCAATGGTGAAGACATTAATTTCTAGCATGATGATTGTCTAAGACAAGGGCCCTTATGGAACATCAAGCCATATAATAGATGGGCAAACATATGTATGGAAAGATTTGGCTATAGAGTGAGTGACTATAGGGTCAATAATGAATGGGTGAATCTGACTGAGTTGTCCCAATAGCTTAAGCCGCTAATGGACATGATTATGCATATCCCTCTATCCCTCAACAAGGATGCTATTATTTGGGGGGAGACAAAGGATGGAAACTACATTGTTGCCTCAGGTTACGAAGCCTTACAAAACATTGAAACAATCCATGTTTGGGCCAAAGCCTGGTATCCTGGCCTTATTCCCAAAATCAATATTTTTTTTTGGATAATGCTCCAAAATTGTATCTTGACTGTGGAAAACCTTACCAAGAGGGGGAATCTGATGCCAAATAGATGCATTCTTTGCAAAAACCATAGTGAGAGTGTGGACCATATAATTATTCACTGCCACTTCACCAGAGATATATGGTCTTATTTCCTGTCTTTCTTCAAGATGACCTGGTGTTTTCCCAATAACACTATGGATCTCTTTGAACAATGGCACCATGGGGATATTGGGGATGTGAATAAGGCCTTGTGGGAATGGAATTTGCCTCATGTCTATTGGGGAGTGTGGACGGAGTAGAATAATAGAATTTTTAGGGAGAAAGAAACTAATGCCAAAGTTGTCTTCCACAAAAGCCTTAACGCTTTGTTAGAGAACTATACTATTAATAAAGGTTGTAACCCTCTTCTCACCACAAAGGAAATTGATAGAAATAGGAGGGAGGACTGCAGATGGACTCTCCTACTTGAGGGTTGGTGTAAAGCAAACTTTGATGGGGCTGCTAAAGGAAACCCTGGTAAGGTTGGGGTGGGTGGTATCATCAGAAATGACCATGGAAAAGGAATTGCTGCTATTTCTTCTCCTTTGGGGTTGCAAACTAATCACTATGTAGAGGTGATTGAGGAACATCAAACCATCAAACTTTCTCAGGACATGGGAGTCAGAAAACTATGGCTGGAAGGAGATTCTAAGAATATAATAGACTATCTTAATGAGAAGAATGAGCCTACATGGATGATTGTGAATATCATTGAAGAGTGCATTCAGATCCTTAAGTCCTTTGATAATATATACATGGCTCATGAGTATAGGGAAGCTAATCAAGTGGTTGACAGGCTGGCCAACTAGGAAGTCAAGAATGATGAAATGAAAAGATGGATAGATGAACATAATATTCCACTAGAAATCTTAGATTTGATAGAAAGGGAGACGATCCCAGGTAGATTGGGAAATATTAAATGGCAACTATGAAAGGTTATGTTCTATGGGAAATGTGTTGAAAAATGATGTGTAAGTATGATAGCCAAAGTACAAAACACCTTATTAATATTCATCAGCACACTTTGAGGCCTGATTTTGGGTATAACTTACATGAGGCTAAAAGAAGTTTCCTAAAAACCATACATATCAATTTGGATTTAGGCTTCAAAAGATATCACTACTAGGAGAAAAGCTTGTAGAGAGGAGAAAAATATGGTGGGGGAAAGACATAGGAGGGAACTTGAGGATGAAGCAAATAAGTGGCATCGGCGCTCTAAGGTGTGGAGCATTTTGAGAAAAGGTGAAGTTACCACGTTCATCGACCAGCTTCATGGGTAGAAACCCTCTGTTATGCATATCATGGTTAAGAGTTAGAATGAGGGGATTGTCAAAATTGATGGGGTGGATTTCATGGTGATAGAGGAGGTTATCTCTGCAGTGACAAGCATACCCATTATTGGGAAGAAATTCTACAGAGATAGACATATTTTTGGGCAGGCTATGATCGAATTTGCCAAAGATGTGGAGGAAAAGAAGGCTTTAGTGAAGAAAAGTACCTACTACCTGCCGAGCTCTATCAAGCCATTATGGAGGCTTATGTTGAGGGTTATTATCAAGTACATCTCCCTAGACATGAGATTCAACTACCTCTACACTCATCACTTCGTGCTTCTTAACCATTTCAGATATGGGGAAAATATTTCAATCCCTTTCTTCCTATATTCATCTATTAATGAGAATATCAATGACTATAGGGAGAATCCCATTGGTAATCCTGATTTCCATGAGGGGCTTTTGCTATTAATTTATGAACTTTTTAAGGCTAGGATGATAGGGAAAGAAATTAAGAATAGGAAGGTGGGCAAGGAGGGTAAAGATGTGTCAGATGAGTTGGGAGAAGATTATATCATGTCTAATACTAAGGACAATCAAGAGATGCATTTGGATGCAGATGAGGATTCTACTCCACAAACCAAAAAGGGGAAAAATAAAATCAAAATGAAGAAAAAGGAGACTCCCGACCCTAAACAGAGCATTGAGATCTCGTCTGACAGAGACTACAATGAGAGGGTGGAGGGCATGGATACAAAGGGTGACAGCACTGATGGGGAGGAAGACAACATTTTCAGAGAAGAGGAAAATAAGGAGACAACAGGAGAAAAGAGAACCATTACTATTAAGATGCCTGTTGACAGAGTGGAGGTTTCTGCTGGCAAGCCTTTCAAGAGGCTAAAAAGAGGTAAAGATATCAAAAAAGAATCCAAGGAGGAAAGTCAAGAGGAGGGGAAGGATAGTGATGAGGAAGAGGAGAATCCAGGGAGAGGGGAAGAGAATGAGCAAGGTTTTGAAGATTATGGGTATGGCCATTACACTTGCAAGATTTTACGAAAAGATAGGAATGTGGTTTGGAGGAATTTTGATAATGTTTATGTGAGGATGGGTCTCAAGAGAGAGATGGTGAAAACTCTGGTTAATGAGAATAAGGAGGGAAAAATTCAAATGGAGGAGCTTATTGATCCTACCCTTGTTATTTTGAGCGACATCACAAAGGAGAGCCCTCAGATGGATGTGCTTAATAATGCAAAGAACAATGTAATTGATAGCTATAGAACCAAAAAATGGACTTACCATGAAATCTAGGAGCTAAAATATAGAGTGGGCAAATTGGAGAAGGACAACTGCAGCAATAAGAATAGGAAAACTGAGGAGGAAAAGGATATGGAAAATAGAGTGGAGGAAGTGAAGAGGAGAGTTCAGAGCATGGAGGGCACCCTACAAAAAATCACAGAGCAAAGCTATAACATTCTTAAAGCTTCAAATGACAACATAAAGGTGTTGATAAACAAAATTGAGGAACACGTGGGTAGTAAGGAGGAATACCAATCTCCCAATAGTGGTAAAGATAAGTCTCCTAAGGAAAAATCGAGGAAGAGGACTAGATTTAGCACAAAGAAAAAGGACACCCAGGAACCTGATAAAGATCTTTCTAACCTTAAGGAGGCGGCTGGAAGAGTGTCAAAGCTGGAGATTCATGCTATGAAAATTCTCAGAGAAATTGCCTGAGCTGTTCTCCTAGCTTTGGGCCTTTCCTAGTTTTTTGTTCTGCTTCCCTATTTTCTTTTTTTGGTTTTATCTTGCTATCTTGTGGGGGGCTATTGTTTAGCCTATGGCTATTTTGTTGTTGATACTTTAAATGCTTTATCTATGTTAATATTTTAGTTTTGTAGGGTTTTGGGGCCCCATCAAAACCTACTTTCCATAATAAAAAACATGTAACACCACTATTTAATGTGGAAACCCATCTTTGGGAAAAAAAACACTGTGGGAATTGTCACCCGCTAAGAAAATACACTTCTAAAGTACACCCGGTTAAGAGGCAATCTGGTTAAAGATTACAATGCACACTATTAGGTATGACCTGGTTAAGGGATTTACCTTAGATCTGTTAGGATCTTCACCCTGTTAGGAGTGGCCTTGTTAGAGGGCTTTAAATACTCTTTATAATATCACCTTTCTCAAGGATTTTACAATAAGACTGTTAGGTGTACTCTATTAAGAGATTTTCTCTATTATAAATGCTAGTAAGAAATAGTAATAAAATTGACCTTTAGATTTGCAAATATATTTTCTCAATCATATCCTTGTTCACTCTTTAATCTTCACTTCAATTATTCATTATCCACTGGCATCATCACTTCATCAAATCCTTCTTTTTCCACTCATAATCTCTTTGTTCCTTCTTCTCTGCAATAGTTGATAGCCCTTCAACTATTCAATTTGCCAGCCATTTGTCCATACAAGATCATCCTTTATATAGACAATTTTTGTTTCTTAATCTCATCTATTATGTTTTCATTTAATCAATCTTAACCATTCAATTCATTATACCTTGAATCTGGATCTCAGTAACATGTTTCCTTTTCACCTAGGAACTTAAACTTTTCTAGAAACTTGTTCCATCTCTTTTTTCCACTTAGATCTTGATGTATATCTTCACCTTAAATTTTCATAACCATATATTGATTGTAACTAACTCTCCTCATCATCATGATCATCTAGCTTAGCATAGCTAATCATTAAATGTCGATTCCATCTTTATTTAATACCTTTTCCTTGCTCGGTGTTCTTCACTTGAATTTCGGTTACATTGTTCATGTCTAAACCTTTCTTCTTTGTTTGGTGTCTTGAGTTCCTTTTTCTTTATCGAGTGACCTTTCCTTTTCCTTTACCTTAATGAGTGACTTTTCCTTCTCAGTAGCCAAAACAACTTAACTTACCAAATTGTCTGTTGGAAACAATTGTCTGAAGAAAATTGCTACTCAAATTATGTATTGTCTTTGATGTCACACAATGTCATATTCCAAAATAATTAGTACCTACCGAGCTCAGTCGATCTGCCTGGCATTAAAAATAGTGTGTACCGAGTTCACTCGGTTATCAAAGAAAAATCAGCATTTACCGAGTTCACTCGATTATCAAAGAAAATTAGTGTTTACCAAGTTCAGTCGGTTGTCAAAGAAAAGTTAGCATTTATCGAGTTCAGTCGGTTATCAAAGAAAAAGGATTATCAGTGTTTATCGAGTTCCCTCGGTCTCTGAAAGATTGTAGAAAGTTATGGTCACCGAGCACTATTGGCCCTTGAAGGATCTTTGCAAATAAAGTTTTCTTAATTCAGCCGACTGTTATACTAAGTAATGCCGATTCGACAAATCTAAAATCATATAAATAAAAGGTCAAATGTGAAAAATAAATGAGAAATAGAGAAGAAGATATATAGAAGAAAGACAGGAAAGGTGTGTGCAAAATTGTGAAGGATGACCAGATATCCTTGAGGAGCAGCAGAGATATATTCGATCAGGAAGGATCACACTTATACAGAACAAAGATCTATAATTAGCAAGGCAATTGCATTATTATACAGGTCATTTTCATTGTTACCTTTTTATCATTGTAACAGTGAATTCTAAATCTCTTAACTGAGTTGGTTTAACAACCATATTGTAAATCCTCTATCAAGGTGACAATTCCATTGAATTGTTCTCAAGACCTCTTACCAGGCCACTCCTAGCAGGGTGATTAAATCCTCTAACAAGGTCACACCTAACAGTGTGTTTTGTAACCTTTTACCGGTTTGGCTTCTAACCAGGCATCACTTCAGAAAAGTGAAAATCAGTATCTAGATACATTGGTGGTTTTTCCCATATTGGGTTTCCACGTTAAATTCTGTGTCTCTTGTGTTCTTAATAGTTATCTTAATCATATACAAGTGGTGATGAATATCTAAAAGATAATTTTGCTAATACTTTCTACATCTACAAAGTTATTGCAATCTATTTACCGAGTGTTAAACAGATAATATTCATTAAGATATCCTAAGGGATCTGGAAAGAAATAATTGTGAAGTGTTTTATGGTTGACTGATTCACCCCCCCCCCCCCCCCCCCCCCCCCTCTCAGTCACTTCATCCATATTCCATCAATTGTCAAATCTTCATCACCATGATTTACCAACTTAACATAATCATATGTTAGCTAGAAAACAATTATATCAACATAATCTAATCATTGTTTGATCTATATTAGTTGCCTATTTAATTTCTACAACTTCTCAACTTCTCATTTCTTCTTCTCCTTAACTCATTCATCTTATATTATTACCGAATGATAAATTAACATAATATAAATCAGAAATCAATTGATTGACATCAATGACAAGACAATAATTGATCTAACCTTTCTACTATCATCATGTATTCCTTTGATCTTGGTCGGTCTTCATCATCAGCTCCATCAGATAATCAATATTCAACATTATTATCAATTATGGTAACAATCTCCCTCTTTGGAATTGATATAAACACTAACAAATTCAGTGTTCAATTGATGATGGTATCCTTCACATCATTCATATACTATATTCCCTTTGAGTAGTAACTTCTACTTTTTGGTCTTTATCTTACATTTTTTATATGTCTCTCATTCTATCAGTAACACTTTCCATTTTGATTCCATTAGCAACATTCTCTTATTCATCTCCCTTATGATAATCTGTCATTAAGAAACATTCTCCCTCTTTTAGTAAACATTTCCTTCTTGCATCAATTGACTTATTCATCACCATTTATCTCATCTCCCTTCTATACTCATCTCTCTCATAATGTTTTTCTCCCTAATATTCTCCCATCATATGTTCATCTCCCTCTTTGACAACAATGCCAAAGAAACATAAACTTCTCAGAGTATACCTCATGTGTATAGATTTTCCATTGCAATCATAAACTTCCTTCACAACTCCAGGATTCACCTAAAGAGTAAACACTTAGCATCAACTCACAAGATAGATATTCTATTGAGTCTTTTAATTGATGCAACATGCATCTTTCCTCAATGTACATTGGATAGGGGAAGAACCCCTAACTTACCTCAGAAATACTCAAAAGCATCCTTCGGTAATGGTTTAGTAAATATGTCATCTATCTATTCTTTATAATTCACATACTCCAAGGTCACATGCATATCTTGTACTTTCTCTGTCAAGTAGTGATACTTAATAGATATATGCTTTGTCTTGGAATGCATCACAAGGTTCTTTGATATGTTAATAGCACTAGTATTATCACAATAAATTGTAATAGGATCATTAATCTCTTCATGCATACCTTCTAGTAGTTGTTTGATCCATACAATATTAGAACAATTCATAGTTGCAACCACATACTCAGCTTCAATAGTAGATTGTGAAATACAACTATGTTTCTTGGTTAACCATGCCACTAGCCTTTCTCCTAAAAAGAAAGCTTTGCCACTAGTGTTATTTCTATCATCAATATTTCCTTCCCAATTAGCATCAGTATATACCTTATGATCAAAATTTCCTCTTCTTGTGTATAATAGACCAAAATATTCAGTGCCTTTCAAATATCTGAATATCCTCTTAACTGTAGACAAATGTGTTTCCTTGGGGTTTTTGAAAACCTTGCAACAATACCAACTGAATGTGCAATATCAGGTTTACTATGTACAACATATTGTAGCTTACCAATCCTAGATCGGTAAAGTGTTTCATTCACTTCCTTAGTATCATCTTCTTTTGACAATTTACAACCAGTAGCCGTCGGTGTTCCAACCAGTTTTGAGTCTTCCATATTGAATGTTTTCAGGATATCCTTGATATACTTAGATTGAGTGATGTATATCACATCCCTAACTTGTTGAATTTGAAGTCCAATAAAGAATTTAATCTCTCCTATCATAGACATCTCAAATTCCTTTCTCATTTCCTCAGCAAATGACTTAGACATTAACTCGTTACCACCAAATATAATGTCATCAAAAAATATTTCAACAATCAAAATTTCATTAGTACTATCACATTTCAAGTATAAATTGTTGTTATCACTAGTCATTTCAAATCCAATCTTAATTAAATAAGAGTATAGCCTTTCATACCATGCTCAGGGAGCTTGATTCAATCCATATAAAGCTTTATGCATTTTGTAGACCATATTCTTATTACTTTTGTCAACAAATCCATCAAGTTGTTCAATATAGACTTCTTCTTCAAGAATTCCATTCAAAAATGTAGATTTAACATCCATTTGATAAACTTTGAATCCTTTGTAAGAAACATATGCAAGCAATATTCTTACACCTTCTAATCTAGCAACAGGGGAAAATGTTTCACCATAATCAATACCTTCTTCTTGTGGATACCCTTTGCAAACTAATCTTGTTTTGTTTCTTCTCACATCTCCTTTCTCATTGAGTTTATTTTTGAAAATCCACTTTGTTCCAATCACATTCTTGTCCTTAGGTCTTGGTACCAGTGACCGTGTGTTATTCTTTTCAATTTGATATATTTCTTATTTTATTGCATTCATCCATTCTCCATTCTCTAATGCATATTTGACTAATCTTGGATCAAATTTAGAAATCAAACATGTGTTATCTTTTATCTTACTTCATGTCATGACTCCTACATTCTTGTCTCCAATAATTCTTCTCAGAGAGTGGTGTCTTGTCACATACTTTGCTAAAATAGGTTCAGTAGAATGTTCATCAGTATTTTCATCTCTTGGTGGAGGCTCATCTTGTTCATCGGTTCCTTCTTGTTGTTTCTTGACTGTATCAACCAAATTACCATCTTGTACATAAACAAATCCATTATAATTCTCAGGTTCCTTTTTGCTATCCTCTTCATTCCTTTCTACAAATTCATCAACTCTTACATTTGAACTTTCAACTATTTTGTTAGAATCCCTGATTAAACATTTATATGATTTTCTCTTTGATGAGTAACTAAGAAATATTCCTTCATCACCTTTAGAGTAAAACTTTCCATTTCTAGAATCTTTTAGTATATAACACCTACTTCCAAAAAAATTAAAGTAACTTACATTCGGTGTGTGTCCAAACCATACTTCATAGGGTGTCTTTTTGGTACCTTTCTTCAATTGTATTTGGTTGAGAGTATAAACTGTCGTACTTATAGCTTCTCTCTAGAATGTTTGTGCAACCTTTTCATCAATCAATAAAGTTCTACATAATCAAAAATAGATATGTTTCTTCTCTCATCTATCCCATTTTGTTGTGGAGTCCTCAGTGCAGGCACTTGTCTTTTAATTCCATGCTCATTACAGAAGACAATAAATTTATCAGAGATAAATTCACCTTCTCTACTAGATCTCAAACACTTCAATTGTTTACTTGTTTCCTTCTCAACTCTAGCCTTATACCACTTAAACATTTTAAATGCTTCAGATTTTTCTTTTAGAAACATAACAAACATCATCCTTGAATAATCATCAACAAAAAAAATAAAGTACCGATCTCCATAATAGCTTTGAACTTTCATAGGACCACAAAGGTCAATATGAGCCAATTCCAAAATACCATTTGTAGACTAAGATTTTCTTGACTTGGTCATCTTACAAACTTGACATTATTTACACATAGATTTATCAAGTTTGATTGATCTTGGTAGTCCTCTAATTCTACACTTATTACTCACTTTGATCAAGTTATCAAAATTCACATGACACAGTCTCTTATGTCATAACCATACATATTCATTTTTAACAAACAAGCAACTCTTTGCATCAGCATCAAGATAAAATAGATTACCTCTTGATTGTCCTCTTTTTCCAATTAGATCTCCATCAACACCATAGATATTAACTTTTTTAATCTGAAATTCTAGTCAGTGGCTAGTATTGTTTAATTGTGCAACACTCAAAAGATTATAGTTCAGTCCTCTATCCCAATAATCATCATTGCATTTCATCTTCTCATTTAACACAATGGATCTCTTACCTTTCATAGAACATGGAGAATCATTACCAAATCTGAAAATCCCTCCATCATACTCTTCTAGGTTCTCAAATTTATCAATATTACCAGTCATATGATGTGAACAACCACTATCAATAATCCAAGGATATGGTTTACTTACATGAGACACAAGTGATTTTTCATCTTCAAAATGTTACTCCTCTAAGTCTTCTTTTACTGCAACAAAGAAAATTTCTTATCCTTCTTCGGTATCATGATATTTATCATCAGTTACACCTTCCTCAAGTGGGTAGCAAGACTTCTTTCCTTTTTCCTTAAAATCTCTAAATCTTTAGTGTTAGTTATAGTCTCTTTTATCATTATTATCATTTATGTCAATGTCAGGACATCTAGATGCAATATGTCCAATCTTATTACAATTGAAACATTTCAATGGTAGCTTTCCTTTGTACTTTCCTTTTCCTCTAGGTAGTTGGTTAGATAACAATGCTTCCAATTCCTCTTGTTCTTTCTCTTTGGTCATGATACTATCATACTCATTTCCATATAAATTGCTATGATTTTCTCTTTCTCTTCTTGATGTTCCAATGCTCATAGATGACTTGAATGCAGTCTCAATGGTTGGTCGACTATGATCATATTTACTTAACTTGAATGTAGTCAACTTACTAATTAAGGCTTCAAGAGTAACAACATTTTTCGGTATAGATATCAATTCTTAAATTGTAGATACTCTAATAGAATACTTAGAAGACAAAGTTCTCAAGATTTTATTTACCACTTCTTCATTAGTCAGTGATCCACTAGCACCTCTAATGGCACTAACAACTTCCTTGATTTGGCTACTATATTGTGTGATGTTCTCTTCATCCTTCACCCTCATCTCATCATATTTTCCTCTCAGACTTTCAACCTTATCTTTTTGTACATGTTGATCTCCTCCATAGATAAGTGTAAGCCTATCCCACATCTCTTTTGAATTGACACAATCCTTAATATCATTAAATTCAACATCAAAGAGGGAAGAAGCAATCTATTGTAGATCTCTATAATTTTTTTGACTATTAGTGTCTTACACTTAGCCATTTATCTAGGCAAGGATGGTTGGTCATCACTGCGACCGAGTCATTCTATAAAGGCTGAGTTTTGTATTGTATACTTACCAAGCAGTAGTACTACCGAGTTAAGTCACGGTCACAATATGTTTGTAATATGCTGAGTATAGTTATTGCCGAGCTACATATATCAATGATTACTGAGTGACAAAGAAGTTCAACAGATGCTAAGGACAGTTGATGTCGAGTGCCAGGGATAACTTTTGCCAAGTTAGCTAGAATTGACATACAAGTCTGAAATGGCACAATGATCGAGGTAAACCATTTTTTAGGATAATTATATTTGATATGTTGTCTATTGAGGTAATCATGGAGGTGGTTACACATCCATATTGCTATCATTGATCCCTATGTATAACCTTTAGCCAATCAGAAAATTGTATAGTATAGGTGGCAATAGGAATATATCTGGACCATAGATCTTGTAACGGTAAAACATTTTTGTTACTATATAAAGGAAAGATCTAGGATAGAGATATGTGTGTGAATCAGAGTGAGATATAGAGACATTGAGATCAAATGAATACTATGAGTATGAGGAAATGATAAGGAGAAGTATTTAGATCAAGTTCAGTGACCGAGCAGAGTAGTAAAAGGACAGAATCAAGAACAATCAGATAGAAGAGATCACAATTATATAGAAAAGAGAAGATCTATAATCAACATATCAGTGCAAACTGAAGGATCATATATTGAGACATTTTAACCAGTGTATCAGGGTAAATCTCTTAACCAAGTAGTCTTAGCAGACTTTTGTAAATCTCTTTATCGAGTGCTTACTTTATTGTAAGTTTACAAATCCTCTAACAAGGTAAACTGAATAAGTCTCTTATCTTTTAACAGAGTAGACCTTTCACAAGGTAGATCATGATATGATCAAATTTTGTAAGCCCTGATAGGAAAACTTTATTATCTATAGTAGTGAAGATTTGTGGGTGTCATCCCCACCCCAGTTTTACCTTTCAAGGGTTTTTGGGTTACCAAATCTATTGTGTTATGTGTGATTTCATGTATGCTGCTTGACATGATATATTACTTAGACTATTCAAGTTTTGTTTACATGATGCATAAATCTCTAACAGTTTAAAAGGAATAGAAGTTAGTAGGTTCTGATTCACCCCCCCCCCCCTTCTCAGTACTACTTTCCCATTTGTATTTCCAACATCTATATCATAACCGAGTTGTGTTCCTACTTTTCTCTCATTTGATCAACTATCAAAGGTTTGGTAGATGGTGGTGTGTATTCATTATCCAACATATGTAGTGGAAAATCTCTAATCCTAGATAGATAAAATCTCATTCTTCTATGCCATGTTGAGAAACTTTCCTTGTTCAACTTAGGTACTTCTCTCCTATACATCTTCAGATCTTTTACTCAAGTATTTTAAACTTATCTCTTCAGATTAATTAGCTCTGATACAAATTATTGGATTATAGAGAGGGGGTTTAATAATTAATCCCTATTCACAAATACCTTTAAAAACTTTTCTCTAATTAACTCGATAACAACTCGGTAGAAATACAGTTCACTATCTATTGACAACAGTAAATAAACTATATCAATTAGTAAATCAATCATAACATGTAACACCAATATTTAACGTGGAAACCCAACTCTAGGAAAAACCATTGTGGGAATTGTCACCCACTAAGAAAATACTCTTCTGAAGTACACCTGGTTAAGAGCCAATCTGGTTAAAGATTACAATGCACACTATTAGGTGTGACCCGGCTAATAGATTTACCTCGGATCTGTTAGGATCTTCACCCTGTTAGGAGTGGCCTTGTTAGAGGGCTTTAAACACTCTTTATAATGTCACCTTTCTCAAGGATTTTACAATAATATTGTTAGGTCTACTCTGTTAAGAGATTTTCTCTGTTAAAAATGCTAGTAAGAAACAATAATAAAATTGACCTATAGATTTGCAAATATATTTTCTCAATTAGATCCTTGTTCACTCTTCAATCTTCACTTCAATTCTTCATTATCCACCGGCATCAAAACTTCATCAATTCCTTCTTTTTCCACTTAGAATCTCTGTGTTCCTTCTTCTCTACAATAGTCAGTAACCCTTCAACTATTTAGTTTGCCAGTCATTTGTCCATACAAGATTATCCTTTATATAGACATTTTTTGTATCTTAATCTCATCTATTATGTTTTCCTTTAATCAATCTTAACTGTTCAATTAATTATACTTTGAATCTGGATCTCAGTAACATGTTTCCTTTTCACCTAGGAACTTAAAATTTTCTAGAAACTTGTTCCATCTCTTTTTGCCACTTAGATCTTGTTGTAGATCTTCACCTTGAATTTTCATAATCATAGATCTCTTGTAACTAACTCTCCTCATCATCATGATTATCCAACTCAGCATAGCTAATCATTAAATGTTGATTCCATCTTTATTTAATACCTTTTCCTTGCTCGGTGTTCTTCACTTGAATTTCGGTTACATTGCTCGGTGCCTAAACCTTTCTTCGTTGTTCGGTGTCTTGAGTTCCTTTTTCTTTATTGAGTGATCTTTCCTTTTCCTTTACCTTACCAAGTGACTTTTATTTCTTGGTAGCCAAAGCAACTTAACTTATCGAATTGTCAAATCTTCATCACCATGCTTTACCGACTTAACATAATCATATCTTAGGTAGAAAATAATTATATCAACATTATCTAATCATTGTCTGATCTGTATCAGTTCCCATTTAAGTTCTACAACTTCTCGACTTCTCATTTCTTCTTCTCCTTAACTCATTCATCTTATATTATTACCGAATGATATGGCAACATAATATAAATCAAAAATCAATTGCTTGACATCAATGACAAGACAATAACTGATCTAACCTTTCTACTATCATCATATATTCCTTTTTTGTTGGTCATCTTCATCATCAGCTCCATCAAATAATCAATCTTCAACATTATTATTAGTTATGGTAACAAGTAGTTGAATGTATATTCAATTCCTAGAGATTTCTAGAGGTTCTCATAAGAATCTTAAAAATTCTACTAAAGGCTTTACAAATTTTTCCAATGCAAACTTATTTGAGCAAAAAAAAAATTATATGGGCAGTGGCTAGGAGTTCACCTCATTAAATGCATTTAAAATTTTGGAGCCCCTCAATGAAAATTATGTCATCTATATTTGCTAAATTTTTGTCTATGATTATCTTAAGCAAATATCAAATTTGAGGAGAGAAAACATTAGGATTGCTCGAAGCACAAAGATGATTTTGTTCTTGTAGAGGTGCACTCTTCCAAGATTTTTAATTTCTCCTTCACTTCTCTTTCAATGATTTTAATCGGTGCATGTTACATATTCATTATCTCCATAAATAATGGCCTTATATGTCTTTAATTTTTTTTTTATCTTGAAGCACACTATTGAATGAGGTTAATTTTTCTATGAATCTGCTTGTTGCACTTGAACTACTCAAAATCTTGATTTTACTTTTCATTTTGACTCTGTAGAGAATAGTCCAAATGCATTAAACTTACCCGTTACATTAGTCCCTAAAAATTACTTCATCAAATCCTTATATCCTTGTTAAGACTTATCTTTATGGAAAAAACAAAGAGAAGTTATATGGAATTTTTTGAGAACTTTATCTCACATGAATGGTAGTAGAAAATCACACCAAATGTTAAAGTTTCAAAAAAAAATGCTTCAACCAAAAAGAGTGAACAATCCAATCTATGTACTTACTATTCCTCCTTTCAACCAATAAGATTGGACATAAATATTTTTATATGAAATTATAAAAATTGAGATATATATGATAACTATATAGATAAAATAAATATGAAAAAATCAATTTATATGATTGGAAAATTTAAATAATTTGTAAAATATTTCATAGATATTTCAAGATTTCTAGGAGACCCTCTAGAAATCTCTATGCATTGAATATACATTCAACTATTAGGCATGGAATGTCACAATTTTAATTAAATAGAATAAGACTTATCTTTATAGAAAAAAATAAGAGAAGTTGTAAGTCATTTTCAGAGAAACTATATGTCACATCATTGGTTGTAGAAAATTGAACCTAATGTTAAAGTTTTCAAAAAAAAAAATTTGCTTCAACCAAAAGTGAACATTCAAAACCATGCACTTACTGTTCATTCTTTCAACCAATAAGGTTGGACATAAATATTTTATATCAAATTTTATATATATATGACAAATATGAAAAAATAGTCATATAATTGGAAAATTTAAATAAAAAGTTGCATTTGCATGAATGCATAAGCATCTTGCCTACGGTATTGAGTAGTTGAATGCATATTCAATGCATAGAGATTTCTAGAGGTTCTCATAGAAATCTTGATAATTTTGATAAAGGTTTTACAAATTATTCCAATGCATTTAATTGGGTAAAAGTACAGATCTATGTCACACTTTAGGTTAAGCAAAGAAAACAATTCTGACTAAAAATATTTTGGTCAGAAGGGTTTTGGCTGAACCCATGTGGCAACTACATGGTGTCCTCATGGCAAGGGTTTTTGGTCGTAACTATTCCAACTGAAATGGTTCTAGCTGAAAACCCATGAGAATAGATAAGCCAAATATGTTAGATGGAAAAATAATTGATGAGAATTTACTCAAGGGGTTTCGGCTGGAATAGGTTCAGTCAGAACCTCCTACGTGGCATCCTAAGTGGCAACCACATCACTAAAATCCTTATAAAACCAAAACTTATAACTTTTGCAATAGATTTCTCCTTCAAATTTTAAGTAATTCAAACTAAAAATACCCTTTTGTATAGCTTAAAGTCAAGAATCTGTACACATAATATTTATAATGATTCAACTATATTTAATATATTTGAAGTACAATATACTACAAGTAGGTATTCTAATATTCGAGAAGAGGCTGATTCAAAAGAAGAAGAAAAATATTGAATCATATTAAAAAAAATTATAAAATATATGGATCATTAGAGGAGAGAGTCGTCTTCACAAATGTATTTAAAAAAATTATTAAGACTTATTTGATAGGGAAAATGTGGTGGAAGATAAAATTTGTCAAATTCGGGTTTGTCAGACTTTGAAATGTTATAACAGACAAAATGTACATCAAAAATTATTTTTTCTTTTTTCATTCATTGGTTATATATGTCCTCTAATTGTGACGTTGAAATCTGGAAAAAATAAGTTCATCTACATTTTTTTTTGGTGGCAATTGGACCCCCTAATTTTCAGCATTTTTCAACAATAGAAAAGTTGACTTAAAATTTTTTTTAAACATATCAATTCTTTGTAAAAAATTAAAAAAAATAATAAACATAAACTTTATAAATTTTATCACATTTCATCATTTTACATCATCTTCAAATTCAAAACAAAAAAGCCACCTTTATGTCGTCAAAGTTGAATAGTTTTGGTTGTGTTAACATTTTCCTTTAGAAAAGTGTGACATGGGTTATACTTTTACCCAATTATTTGAGCAGATTTTTTTATATGGATGGTGGCTATTAGTTCACCTCATTAAATGCATTTAAATTTTTTGAGCCCCTCGACAAAAATTATGTCATCTATATTTGCTAAATTTTTGTCTATGATTATCATTAGCAAATATTAGAGTTAAAGAGAGAATACATCAATGTTGCCCGAAGCATAGAGATAGTTGTGTTCTTACAAAGGTGAGCTCTTCTAGACTTTTTAATTTATCCTTCGCTTCTCTTTCAATTATTTTTAACCAGTGCCTATTGCATATTCATAAGATCTACATATTCATAAGCTCTATAAATAATGGCCTTATATGACTTTAATTTTTTTATTTTCAAGCATACCATCGGTTGAGGTTAATTTTTCTATGAATTTTCTTTTTGCACTTGAACTACTCAAATTTTGATTTACTTTTCATTTTGGCCATATAGAGAATAGTCCAAATGCATTCAAGTTATCTATTATTTTAGTCCCGAAAACTTTGTCATATCTGTATGCCCTTGTTAAGGTGTGTTTTCTATGTACTAGTTGGGACTTGAACAAATGACCTCCTTGGTTAACTTTGTATGTCCTAACTTTTCAATTTTAATCATAATTTAGCTTGTAGGTAGTAGGTGGAGTTAGATTTGTTTAATCTAAATCATTGAGCTCATATAATGGTAGCTAAAGATTTCTTCGTCGAATATGTGTCATTTATCTTGTATGATAATACCTGGAGCTTGCCTTCTTAAATTTGAATCTTATAGTTTAAAGGATAGTTCTTGGATCTTGCTTTATTAAATAGGAATCTTTTAGCTTTTATTAGTAGCTAAAGCTTGCTTTATTCTCAAGGGAATAATCCAACCTTATGATTTTATAAGGCATAGAGACATTAGAGTAATTCTTTGTGCTCTAAAGAGCCACTACAAAAAGCTCATAACTTTGGGGTTTTACTGGCAAATCATGAGAAGTCCATAAATTGTTTGCAACAAAGAAAGGTCATTGTTTGTCAATCTGCATAGTCCAGATCCACCAAGGACAATCCATGATTGTGATAATTTTCCATTTGTCCTTCTACTACATTTAAATACAACATGGAATTAATGATTTTGGTTGTTGCTCCTAATCTATTGAGCTCCATGATGTTTTTAAGAAGAGAATTCATATAATTAGAAGACGACAGATCTCCCATTAGAATGAGAATTTTTCTTCAGTTCTAATTACGAAAGCATTCAATTCACATTTTTCTTTTTGCTTCATCTCACATTGTTATTTTTTATTGAGTATACTATGTCAGCCATAAATGGAATATAACAAATATATTGTGTCCTCTTTAAGCTCTTTTACACAATCTTTGGCCTCTTCTACACGAGCCCAAAAGTAGACCATTTAGATGAAATAATATTGGAAATGTGTGATCTTGACCCTATCTTTGTTTGCCTCCAAAATATCATCCAAGTTGGATGGTCTAATCCAAACAAGTTCTTCTCCATTAAAGTCATCTTTATAAGAAAAAAATCAATATGGGTGTTCTAGAATCTTCAAAGCTTTGTGTACAAAATTTGGAATTTGTAGAAATCCCAATTGAATTGTATTCAAGAAATTTATTTGGATCATGAACTTCATTTTTCTTCCAAAAGGTGTTGAGACCCAAGTCTTTTAAATCAAGATCCCTTGCAAAACTTATACAAACATCAACAATGAGTTTGTAGCTAGTACACTTGCATAGATTTTTTGACTTGGTGGTCAGCACCTCCTTGGAGATTCGTGACATGGCTTAACCACCTCCCATGGATCAAGTTAAATCTGGCATTTGTATCAGGTGTTGACAGTTTGAGCTTTTGATGCAATGGAAAATGAATCCAACAATTGGTATCAGAGCCTTGGGTCATAGGTTCGAGTCTCCCTTCAGTGGGTGTTGAAGGCTCAGTCGGTGCTGAGGGGGAGATTGTTGACTTGGTGGTCAGCATCTCCTTGGAGATTTGTGACATGGCTTAACCGCCTCCCATGGATCAAGTTAAATCTGGCATTTGTATCGGGCATTGACAGTTCGAGCTTTTGATGCAACGACAAATGAATCCAACAAGATTGTCGACAATAGCTTTCTTAGGTTCCAAAACTTCTTTTTTTGAAAATGCGAGCCTATTACCATGGTTTCATTTGGCTTCAAGTTGATGAAGAGCACCATAGAAGACATAAAGCATCCTAAAGCACAATACATATTCTGTATTTTAGATAAGAACATTGTTACTTTATTATTTTCAAATATTTATTTGTTTATTTTTTTCTCTTTTTATTCAAATATTTACAATGTAATCTAAAACTACAAATAAATTTTAAATTATTTTATTATTAATAATACTTTAGATTTTTGCATGTAAGAAAATAGTTCTCACAAAAAGAAAGCAAAGTTATATGGCATTTTCTGAGAACTTTATGTCACATCATTAGCAGTAGAAAATTGCACCAAATATTAAAGTTGAAAATAAAAAAACTTGCTTCAACCAAAAGAGTAAATAGTCCAACCCATGCACTTATTGTTCCTCCTTTCTGCCAATAAGATTGGACATTAATATTTTTATATCAAATTATGAAAATTGAGATATATATGACAACTATATAGATAAAATAAATATGAAAAATTAAGTCATATGATTTGCAAATTTAAATAATTTTTAAAGTCTTTCGTAGATTTTTCAAGATTTCTATGAGACCCTCTAGAAATCTCTATGCATTGACTATACATTCAACTATTAGACATGAAATATCACAATTTTAATTAAATAGAATAAGACTTATCTTTATGGAAAAAAAATAAGGGAAGGTATAAGTCATTTCCAAAAAAAATTTATGTCACATCATTGGTTGTAGAAAATTAAATTTAATGTTAAAGCTTTATATATATATATATATATGTATATATATTAAATATGAAAAAATAAAGTCATTTGATTGGAAAATTTAAATAAAAAGGTGCATTTGCATGAATACATAACTATCTTGCCTACGATAGGAACTAATAAAACAAGGATGCAAAGCGTCAAAGTTCCTGCTGATGCCAATTATGAGTTGATCAAAGCTCAACAGAAAGAAATAATAGCAATTGAAGTGGAAGTAGAGAAAGAAACAAAATATGGAGTAACAGATTTTATAGTGCAACATTAATCAAGCAATGTTTCATAAGTGAATTAAGCTATATACTTTAGTTGTATTTCTATGTGGTTGCTATCTTAAAGGATGTTCCAAAATTATTAAAAGATTTTTTCAAAATCCTTACAGAATAATTATGTGTCATTTTTTCCACATGTGATGCCATCTTATAGTGACTGTATGTAGAAGATATTTGTTGATGATTGCTCAAGAAAGAGTAAAGTAAATGAATATGATGAATCAATGGTTGACATGCATTCTTATGTTGCACACCTTACACCTTACGTGGAAGAAGAGCTATATTATAATAATGCACCAACATGAGTGATGCCAAAGGGAGTGGCCCTCCCATGATGACCAATTTGCCAAGGTACTAGGTAAGAAGAGGGAGTGTTACGCCCACCCAAAAATACAATATATGAAATAATGCACCAAATAACTCATTAAGAAATTAATGAAAACTTGGCCAATGCTCATCAAATCAATGCTACTTATGAGTCTAGCAGAATGTCTCGAGTTTACACAACTCTTGTTCCAAGATCTATAAAGAACTTATCAATTATCGGTTGACTCCTATTAAAAATTATCTCACCTAAGTCTTGTAAAAAGCTCTCATGAGTCTTTTAAGCAATTCTATTTTATCTTGAAAGTATAATTTATTGGTTTGAAATGACCATAACTGATCTCTATCATAAATTTGCAATATCATTACAAAGAATTTTCATGAACTATTTGCTTGAAATCTAAACTCCAATCAGCCAACAAACCATTAACAAGCAATAATTTATCTGAAATGATTAAAAAAATTAGGTCATCTTTGCTAACTAAATACAAAAGGCTAAAAATTATTTTCTATATATAGATGTATGGATCTAACTGTAAAAATCAAAAGCTCAGCAATGCCTAAATTGCATGCTTTATCTTCTTAAAAAAATAGATTTCCAAAGAAATTCTTGAGTATACCACCTGATCAATTACCAAAAGCATGGAGAGAGAGGGGAGTCAATAATATCTCTGCACCTCCCTCACACTAAATGTGCAGGGTTTAATGGAAAATATAGATGAAGAGAGACTCTCCATTTAATAGGCATTGACTATATGAAGGAAAAGCCTCTATCCAAATATAATAAAAATCTTCACAAATAATTGTCTCAACTGAAATATTTTACAGAGTGGATGAACAATTGTGTTCATATACGTTATAAAGATAAGAAGAAATTAAATTTTGGGAGATGGGATTTTTTTTTGCTTTTAATGCATTGGGTTAAAAAGTCAAAAGTAATCAATAGGAAGGATAGGTATTATCTATCAAGAAATTAATATCATGTCACATATGATGTAAATATATTTTAAAAATTACAATTTACAAAAAAAACAAAATAATTTTTTGCATTGACTATTTGCAATATGGACAAATAAAATTGAAGTAAAATGATATTTTTAAAGATGTCAAAAATAAATAATAAATACTCACTATAGACTTGTTGCTGGAAAATTTTAATTCAATATACTGTTTGGTCCAAAAAGTTGTGAGAAAAAAACAAAAAGCCTTCCACTGACTGCTCATTTATCCATCCAATCGGAATATGCAAATGTATTTTTTAACTAAATTATTAAAATGTGTATATATATATATGAAAATTATAGAAGAAAGTTAAATATTGAAAATAAATTGATTTGATTGGTAGAAATAAAGCAACAGTGGCATTTGCATGAATGCATTAGTTTTCCTGCCTATGGTAGGAACTAATAATTATATAAAAAATTATTTAGATGGCTTAATTTTTAATAAAACTCATAAAATATAATATTTATTTTTCTCTCTTATTCCGATGTGTAGTTAGTTGGTTTCATAGGTATTATTCAGTATCTCCAACCTTGGAATTATTAAGGAAAAAGTTGTGTTGGGGGTTTTGGGAAAAATTGCTTATTGTAGTTAGAGATTTAATGTCTGGAGTCGTGGGTGGATCTTTGGCTAGAGGAGTTCTTGAGAAGAGTTGGAATCTGTGAAATTCATTAAATTTATTTTTAAACTTCTATTTTTCTAGATATGGATTTTCTTTTGATTTTTACATTCTGAATTCATAAAGATTATTGTAGAAACATGTTGATATCTCTATTAGTTGGAAATCTAAATTAAGGTAGGGCCTTTGTTTAATCTTTGTGTTCTAAGAACTTGCATTGAAGGAAATGAATTAGTCGAAAAGATATTGTTTGAAACATTAATTTGGCTGACATAAATGAATTGGATTGAGGGGATTTGTGTGTTAATTTTTTAAAATCTGGTGATTATTACTTTTCAGCTCTATCGAATGATGACTTGGTATGTCAAATATGAGTGTTGATCTCATTGAAAACCCATTACAATTTGAGTATTAAACCATGATTTAGTTGTATGTCAGGGCCAAAAGATGGAAGCATGAAACCTTTTTCCTTGCATTGATTTGTAGTTTCATATATTTATACTACTCTTTATTATCAACCACTTAAAATTTGATACAGAGTCTGAGACTTCCATGGTCTTATAATTATATTGTAGTATAGTTTCCATGGATGTGTTACATTATATCTAGGTGTAGTGTGGTTTTTTGTAGGGTTCCAATAGTAATAGCGACATGCACCTTTAAATTATTGCTTTCAAATTATTTCTATTTGACTCTCCCCTCCATAAGCTCAAATGAAAATTTTTGGAATAAGTTTAGAGTCATTTCTCTTTCAAACTGTCAAAATCAAGTTTTTTTATTCTAGATGCACTAAATTTCAAGTCTGGGTGACAATATCAAGTTTGTGTGTATCTTTCCTAGTGTGTTTATACTTGCCATGGTAATGATTATTTTTATCCCCAATTTGGGCTTGCACTAATAATTACTTTTGATACTCATGATAGATCGATGGTTTCCATTGAATATGGAAAAGGAACCAATTTAATTAGAGAGTTGAATGCACCCTTACCTCTATCATCGTTGTTCAATTATTGTCTAGATTTATTTGGTATTAAATATCTTTTGATTCCCAACCATCCCATTCTTTTTCAGTTATGCTTTCAAAATAATCAGATAAGTCCATTCGCTAATGCTTCAAGTCATTCAGATTTGATCTAACCATGTTTTATGATGTGGTTGTTTATTTTATTTACTGGAAAGTAATGAAATTACATATATGACTGCAAAATTAGTTTACCGAGTTAATCTAGAGTTGGGTGCATACTTTTTATGCTTGGAGTTGTGCATTAGTATTTAAATGATGCTTAGTTATATCTTCATTCATTCTCCTTTGGATTATCAATCCTTCTATTTGGTGTGGTATGTGGAATGGTTCATACTTAGGCTAAAAACAATATTGGAGATCAAACCTTTATCATGAGCTGAAAAAAAACATTAATATACAACTACTTTTATTATAAGTGTGTGTGGAAATAACTGATTCACCCCCCAATCATTTGGCTTGTTCAACAATTAGTATTAGATCTTTTTTCCTCGGTGAAGAGCTTAACCACTTGAGGTAGATCTGATGGTGCACAAATTGACTATTCCTTTGTTCGATGGATCAAACTATAGTTCATGGAAAGATCAAATGAAAGGATACTTGGTATCAATTGGTTACAAGACCTAGAAGCATGTGGAGACAAAGTATGTATTTCCTCATAATGGGCTTAAAACTCATAATGAAATCAAGGAATATGAAGAAAATGAAAAGGAAAGGTATGTTATTACTAGTGCTTTATCAAAAACAAAATTAGCTAAGGTTTTATGAAGTTTGGGAAAATTTGAAAGAAATATATGATGGAAATGACAAAGTTAAGTTATCTAAGAAGTTGACAGCAAAAAGGTATTATGAGAATCTAAGAGTGGAAGACAAAGAAGATATCAAGAGTTATTTTTAGAGAGTTGAGAATACAGTGAATGAAGTTAAGAAATAAGGAGGTACTATCATCAATGAATACCTTATGGAAAATATCTTGATGACATTACCAAACAGCTATAGTGACAAGATATCAGTGATTAAGGAAGTGTATGACCCAAAGAAGTTTTCCAAAGAACAAGTGTTTAGTACCTTGACAATGTTTGAGTTGAGAAAGTTTGGAAGAGACAAAAGTAAGTAAAAAATAACATTCAAAGAGATAAAGTAGATGATGATCCTGATGATGATGAGGAGACTAAAGTGAACTTTGCAAGGAGATTGAAGAAAGGTACCAACAAGTATAAAGGTATGTTACCTCAGAAAAATTGTAGATGTGGAAAGATTTGTCATTTTCCTTCTAGATGTCCAGAGAGAGGTCCTAGATAGAAGTTTAAGAAGATCAATAAAAAGGCTTATTATGTGAATGAAGATGCTAGTATCTCAGATGATGAATTAGAGATAGAGGATTGTTTATTTTATGGTAAAGAGGATGAGAAAATAAAGATTGATATTACTAACATATGTGCTAAAATTGATGATGTTGAAACTACCTTGTATGTTAAAAGAAAGGAAAATGAATGGTTGATTGATAGTGGTTGTTCTCATCACATGACAGGTGAAAATAGAAGTTTGTATCACTTAGCAAGTATGATGGTGGTCTTTTTAGATTAAATGATGAAAAAGTGACTTATATTGTTGTTAAAGGTTCTATTAGCTTTGATGGGAAGAATAACAATAGAAATGTCTATTATGTGAAGGGTTTGTATCACAATTTTTTGAGTGTTGGACATATGTATTAAAATGGATATAATGTTCTTTTAAAAAATGAAGGTTGTGAAATCAGGAAGAGATCAGGAGACCTGATTACAATTAGAAAGAGGACATGAAGAGACATGTACTGGCTAAAATGAGCATCTAAAGGATGTTGTTTGTTATCTCAGACTGATGATAGTTGGCTCTAGAATCATAGGACATGTGACAAACTTTGATAATCCAGTGATAATAAGATCATCTTATGTAGTAAGAGACCTACCATGGCTACATAAAAAAGAAAACATTATCTGCAAGGGTTTTCAAGAAGGGAAACAAAGAAGAGAATCATTCAAAGAAAAAGACTATTCTTCTATTGGTGTATTGGGGATTATGCACACCAATCTTTATGGTCCTACCATAACTAGGAGATTTCAAGGACGAAGGTATTTTATACTCTTTATTGATGGCTATTCAAGGATGACATGGGTTTATTTTCTTAGAGATAAATTTGAGCCATTTGAGAAGTTCAAGATAGAGTTGAGATTGAGAGTGGTAAAAAGATTAAATGTTTGAGATTTGACAAAGGAGGAGATTTTACATCTGATGCTTTTGAATTTTTTTGTGAGAAACATAGAATTATGAGACAATTTTCATTAGTAAGAAAATGAGCCAACATAATGGTGTTGTGGAAAGGATGAATCAAACAATTCATGGAGCATCAAGAACTATGTTGAAAGAAGTAGGTATACTAGAAATCTTTTGGAGAGAAGTAGTACATACTGATATATATATACACTAAATAGAGTTTTGTACTGAAAAATATAGAAATACTTCATACGATTTGTGGCATGGAAGAGCACCTACAGTGAAATATTTCAAGGTATTTGGTAGAAAGTGTTATTTTCAAAAGGATGAAGACAATATTGAGAAGTTTGATAATAGAGCTGATGAAGGAATATTTTTAGGATATTTTGTGAGGAGAAAAGCATACCGGTGTTACAATAAGAGACTAAACAAAATTGTGGAAAGTGTGAATGTGAAGGTTGATGAAGATTTGTAGAAGGAAGAAAAGAAAGAAGAAGAAGCTACTCAACTAACAACATCATCTACAATGAGGAAACCTATATGTACTCCTATTGTTACCGACTCTAAGTTGACTAAAGAGGACAATTCACTAAAAGAAGATGGATCTATGTACAAATAAATGATTGGAGTTTTATTGTATCTAGATGTCACAAGACTAGATATTATGTATGCAATATGTTTGGATACCATATTTTAGCAACAACTGGAAGAGTCACATGTTGTGGTGGTGAAAAATACTTTCAAATATCTAAAAGGAATAAAATATATGGGATTGTGGTATCCAAGAGAGTTAGATTTTCCTTGACAGCTTACACAAATACAGATTGGGAAGGCTATGCGGAGAACAAAAGAAGTACTAGTGGCAGAGCTTTCTTTCTTGTCTCTAGATTAGTTTCTTGGTTGAGCAAGGAGCATGATTTTTTAAGGATATATACTACTAAATTAAAATATATTGTAGCATCCTCATGTTGTACTCATGTGTTATGGATGAAGTAGACTCTGAAGGATATAGGAGTTGGTTTTGTTGAACTGATTCCTATCTTGTGTAATAACACCAGCGCTATAAGTATGTCAAAGAATCTAGTAATGCATTGCAAGAAAAAAAATATTGACATCAGATATCACTTTGTCAAAGAGAAGGTTGAGGAAAGTGTAATTAAGCTTGTGTATATACCCACAAAGGAGAAGGTAGCAGACATATTCACTAAACCATTACAAAAGGATAGTTTTGAGTATCTCAGGAGGAAGTTGGGTGTTTTACCCCTTCCTAGTGAGCATTTTTATGCCCCTCCAGGGAACCCAGGAGAAATTAACCTAAAATATGTTACTAAGTTTACAAAATATTTTTTTCTTAAGCTTTTACAAACAATAATGGATAACAAAGCAAAAGCAATATAACAGAAAGACAATACATACTCATAAGTGTAACTCATTTATAGATTACAAATCCCAAGGGTTCCATGACGTATAATTACTTAAGTGTTAATTAATTATTAAGAATAACTAAAATTACTAAATCTCACATGTGCAAATAACAATAAGTACATGATCATATAAGTTTGAACATAAATACAACTCATACCACAAAGTATACATAATGAAACCACGCCCACTACACAAGTCACAGGGTGTGTACTAATAACCCAAGTACAATGTACAATACAATAAATGAAAGATATGAGTAAGTATCTAATGATAAATAATAAGATACAACTACTACAAAGATCATCCAACACTAGTACAAGGACGTCAAAATCTCAAATGGTAAAAGAATCACTACCACCCGACCATGTGGAACCAAAATTTCACTCTCATCATGTTGAGGAGATAACAACAGACCCCACTTGGATATCAAACACAAAAATACAACATAATACAACACCTAGGCAAGGGATTTTGAAAGCTCTCTATCTCAAAAAGGTACAACACTAACTGCAAGGATAATATATACTCAACCAGAGACAAACAACACATGTAGCAAACCTAAGATGCATATTGGGAAGTGTCATCGCATAAGTCAACTCTAGAGTTATCCTGGAAGTCTCTCTAGACCCTAGCACCCTAGTGATTCTATGTGGTATCAATAATCCTATCATACATATGGGATACCAACTATGCTTTATCCAAGGCCATGCAGGCGGCAAGCATCATCTCACACTCCATCCTAGCATGTACTAGCACTCAATACATGGGCGATGAACACAACCAACTTATTAATTCATTTTAAAAATCTCAACGTATTAAGTTATCACTTTAAAAAGTCACTTGTAATAAGTTATTCTTGCAACCACTTGCAGGCCCCAACACCTATTGGAAGACAATCCCCATCTATACACTTAGTTAACCTACATAGACTCATAAACCAAATAACAACCAAATGATAATAATGATCCTCAAATTAGTTTCTTAGTACAACAGGAACACACTGGTTCTCACATAATCATAATACCAAAACATACTCTCAAAGTGTTCTCAAAATCATAAGTTTCAATAGAACAACATTGATAATAAAAAAAATCGAGACCATATTTCCCCATGTGAAATATGCAACAAAATACGGCTCTACAAGACAACTTTCATACCACATGATAACAAAAATAGAATCACAATGGACATCACATATCACATAAAAGATCGATTCCAAAAACAAGATCAGAAATAATGATCAAACTCATGCAACTCATGCAACACAAAAATACCCAAAAGCCTTTGGTATACAATTTCTAAAAGTCAATGTAATTTCCCCAAATAAACAATGTCAAACAAGGAAATAGAATATACCAAGTAGTCAAACCATAACACAAGTCTGAGTTGTTCAAGAACAGTCAATTGTATTTATTAAAGCCTAGTTTGACTTATTAAGAAAACGTTCATATAAAATCTCATGCATATATACTTTTTAAATAAGTATTTAAATAAAATCTCCATGCATATCAAAACACCATGAATTTAATAATAAAATAATGTTATTAATTTTCCAAATATAATATAAATGAAATCATTAATATTAAAATGAACATGTAAAAAAAATTAATTAATATATATTTATTAATTAATTAATTTTAAATAAATAAATAAATAATAATAATAATAATTTTTAATTTTTTAAAAAATTTGAAAATTAATAAATAAATATATATATATTTTTAATATATAAATCTATATATATAATATATTTCAAAAATCCAAATACATTTACATTTATTTTTCCATTAGTTTTCTAATTTTATGATTTAATATTTTTTTCTCCATATATATATATATATATATATATATATATATATATATATATATATATATATATATATATATATATATATATATATATATATATATATATATATATATATATATATTCTTTACTAATTTCTTTTAATTTTATAAAAAGAGCTCATATGCAAATATTATATATCTATTTTAATTTGATTTAATTCCTAAGGTTTCAACAACAAATACAAATAAACTCTAATTGATTTAATACAAAGCTTTTCCTCAATGTTTTTCCAATAAAATTACCAGGTATTCACAATTCTACAGTCACAAGATTTCTTCAACTAAAAAACTTTCAAAAGAAAATTTCATACAAAAGAAGAATTACAAAACTACCATCAACAAAATCTAGCACGCACATAGTAAACAATCATTTAAAAGAAAATAAGATCTATGAAGATTCCAAACCTTACCTTAATCCACCAATTGACAGAAGCTACGAAGAACAATCCAAAAACCCTAAAAATTCCAAACTTTCACAATTTCCTTCAATTCAAACTCCAAGCCAAAACCTGTAAACCTATGTAAAGAATAATGATCAAAAGAATCCTAATAAAGGAAACCTATTCAACCTAGGGTTTCCAAGGCTCATGTAGAACCAAAAAAGAACTCAACTTTAAATTGAGTAAAAATATTTAATTAAATTAAATAATTTTTTTGTTTGTCAGTTCACCCAACTTTAAATTTACTTTTATTCTTTAATTTAATTTAATTGATTGTGCAACTAATTGCATATCAATAATAACTAAAATGTAATATTCTTTTAACATATTATAAATTATGTAATTGATAATCAATTATCAATTAATTAATTTTATCTTTAATTATAATCTTGGATGTAATAATTAATTAAATCCTTTATTTTCTCACATAGACTTTTTAATTAAGTCTTTTAATTAGTAAATATATTTAATTATTTTCAATTAATTAAATCCTCTCATATTTAATATTTCTATTTTTAATAAGATTTAATTATTTAACCACATAATTAATCTTAGTAAATTTCTTAACCATTTTCACAAAAATCATACCAATCCCATGACCAGCCAAAATTAAGAAAAATCAATTGAACTTAATTATACAACAATCACACTCTAGGAAAAGGCTCATGAATTCACATCACTTGGAAAAATTTGGAGAGGTAATAACTCAAAAACTTGTCCACTATTTCAGCACAATAAATGGCTTAGGTTGGGATTTGGACTTGAATGTTATCTCCCCTCTCTTACCATTGAAATATTGTGATAGGGCACACTCACTCCTTCCAATTCAGGGAAGACGATGACCGGTACTTGCAATCCTACATAAAAGATAAGCATGTACATACATGTATAAATATATAACAGACAATGGTGGGGATCAACTGATCGTGTGGATCTTGCATGAAAGTATATATGACTATGTCCCTCAACCATATCAGAAACATCAAACAGAAATAGAAAATATACACGCCAACCATACACATGTAAATATGGGGTCAGTAAAACCATAAACATAAATAACATCAAATCTATCTAAGGATCTAATACACATATGAAAAGTGGCCTAAAAGAGTTTGGTCAATTAAACTGAAAAGCAAACTATGGGAGGGGTATTACATCTGCCTCCCCTAGAATTAGGCTTACTCTTAGAAGCATACAAATAAATAAGGATATGCATCCCTCAATCATGAAGCATCCTACTAAGACAAAAGACAAAATGATATCTAAAAAAAATCAGAAAATAACGACATGATATATATAGTCATCAAGAGCTATGTAATTATGGTTTAAGAATAAACTAAAATACACATTGATCAATCATTTTTTATTTAACAATTTAAATGGATCTAGATATTTATTGTGAGGCCTCACCCAAACCCATCATAGCATTATTGATCCATTCACATTTTGATACTTTATGATTTGATACTTTGTTATACCTTTTGATCATTTTGACAGAGACTCGTGATATTATGTTTATGATCATGATTACATTATGCGGACTATATTTTGATGTGGATTAGAACCTAGAACATATAGTTGATTTTAGCTATACATGCTTAGATATGTGAATTTATGAGAAGATTTAATCATGATTAGATTTGATTATTTCATGGATTATGCTCTACGTTAGGAAGTAACATGGATAATATGTCATGATGATTTATGAAGATACTATGTTTAAACATTACTGAATGAAAATTGCAATTAACAATTGAATTCTTCATATTGATTAATGTTGATAATTATGAATTGTATATGTGTGTGTGTGTGTGTGTGATATTATTGCATTTGACTACTAATGCTCGAGTTTAGTGTGCAGAAAAGAAAACCAAGAAATTATTTGAAGAATCGGGGCTAAACACATGTGAATTGAGTAAGCCAAAGTTTAATCCAATAAGGGATTGAAACCTTGTTGTAATATGATCTTTGTTGTAAACCTAATTTGAATGTGTGTTAATAGTTAAATTCATGTTGTTAATTGGACATGTCATTGTGAATGTGATGTGTATTTTTTGGTGTCACTTGACACTTGTCTTGTCCATATGGATGGTGACATGTCAATTATGGCTTGGGAAAGAATCACCTAACCTTTTTGGGTATTATATTAATCTCACTTACATGTAGATGTCTTGTAAGGATCACATCAATTTGGAACTCGGCTTTGAACTTTAGGGGTAGTTTAGAGGGGCCAAAAGTGACCCTAGAGTGAATTTTTGGCCAAAATTAGCTAACCCTAGGGGGTACCATGAGTTGGGGGCTAGTTTCTACCTATGGGAAAGCCTAGATCACCATTATGGCCCTCCAAAAAACCTACTTTTCAAAAGTGGCGAAAATGGAGATGGCCACATGCATCTAACTTGTCCCACACTCCTTACAATTAAGAGGGGGGACAAGAGGTAAGACCAAAGGACTAGAGGGCATGTCTCATTAATTGCTAGGTCTTGAGTACATTTTAGGAGGTCTTTTTAGAGGGTTTGGAGAGACTTGGTGGGTGTTCACCCACTCTCTAATTTTAGAGACACTTAGGGTTGGAGAAAGAAAAAAGATAAAGGATAAGGAGCTCTTCTCAACTACCTTCTTGTCATTTTCTTGGACCAAGGTTGGTGAATTCTTGCCATGGAGAAATGCTCTTGCATTATAGCTTTGTATATTGTTGTCTTGGATGAACATGTAAATCTTGTATGGTGTTTATATATGTAAATCTTGTTATTGTTGTGTTGGGTTGGGATGCATTTGGATTTTGAATCATTCTTGTTTCTTTGTTTTTGGGAGTGTTGTTCATGGGAGTTGAAGGCATCACTCACCCTTTGGGAAGGGAAGTAGTGGCCTTGGGTGAAGGGGTTAGTTGGGCTCTCCATTGTAGTGAGAGTCTCTTCTCTTGGAGAAGAGGGAAAATTTCATGGGGTATGGGCTCCATTAAGTCATGTTGTAAATCTTGTATTTGAGAATGGAAATGACAAAAATTTCTATATGGAAGAAATGTCAATATAGCCTTGGAAAGGCATCAAAGACTCTTGTTTGGAATTTGTATTGGTATGGCATTCTCCTCCTTGGAAAAGCCCACCTTCACCCTATTTCAATGGATTATAGAAATCCATTTGTGAAGCTTTGGTTGGGAGTTAAATGTTATTTTATTCATATATGTGTTTGTGAGAATTGTGTTGTGCATGTAACCATTTAGTCTTGGTTCTCCAAGCTCAAGGGTGGTCTCCTTGAGACCTTGGATGGGAGGTGAGCTCTCCATGGTTTCCCCTTTTCGTTTGCAGGTTTGAAGTCTATGTCTTTGCAAGGAAAAAGTTTTGGAGAGTTTCTATTTTGGTGTCTTGTAGAAGCAAACTTAGAGTGTTGCATTGTTGAACTCTTGTAATGAGAATCATCTCATGTTGTTATTGTATTGAACATTTGTAATCTATATCAAGTTGTATGTGAAAATATTCTTATTCATTATGAAATAGCTTCATTGAGGAAATGAACAATGTATTTTATTCAATTGAATGTAAAGTTCTTGCTGAACTCAATAGAGAAAATGGATTAGTTTTGCATTCTATCTCATTGTTGCAAGTAGTGCTATTCTAGACTCCTTGAAGATTTTTCTTAATGGCATGAAGAATGATTTTTAAGTTGTAAACTTATCTTTATTTTGCAAGTAGTTAATTTAGTAGATTAAAAGTTATAAAAAAAAGTAGCAAAGAACAAAAGAAAACATACAAACTCTATTTAAAAACTCACCTTGATACTTCTTTTAAAATTGCATGTTATGGGATAAAACAAACTATAGTTGAAATTCCTTTGTAAGTTAGAAATTGATTCAAAAGAAATTGATTATAAGTTAACACAAAACCACTTGGTAGAAAACAAAATTCAAAAAAAAATAGAGAAACCAAAATCAAGCAAACACTCAAAAAAAAAAAAAATAGAGATCTACAAGTCTCTGGAAAATGTATGGGAAAAATTCTCATACATTTTCCTTACCACAGTCTATATAAAAATATTTAAAATTACAAGGGAATGCAACTCCAAGTAAGTCAACTTGGGTGGGACCCACCTAGGTCGCCACCCAAGAAGCCTAGGAAAGAGGTCTTTAAAAAAAAATAATAATAATAAAATATTACATAAAAAAAACAAAAAAAACAAATCCCATTTGAGTCTCTCCTCCTTGGTAATGGAGCCACCCACTTGCAAGCAACTCATGCGTACCATTCCCCCCTAGGCCATGCGTACCATGTGCCTTGTTGTCCTAGACATCTCACTTGCAAAACTTAATTCACTTTCACTTTTACAAAGTTAATGTATTTGGTGGGCCCCAAAACTTAAGTTTATGCAAATCTGCACTTGGAATTCGACCCCAATCCTTTGGGCAGCCCTTTGACTTTCTTGTCCCTCACCTCTACCACTTGGTATGTGGACCAAGGAGAGGGAGAGGGTGATGGGATGGGGAATAGGCTAGGGTAGTAGGTTTAGGCTTGTTTAGAATTAGTTTATTAATTTTTAGTTAGTCATTATATGTATAGATTAGTTTGTTTATTTAAATTTAGTAATGAATAATAAATATGGTTTTCATGTGTTCAAAATAGAATTTAAATAACTTTTATTTTATGGGTTAGTAGATTATGCTAATATGTGCTTAAGATCAATGTGTTAAACAATAGTTAGGAGATGGGTTAATTATTAATTATTTGTAGTTAGTAAATATGATTTATTTAATTATTGTGTGTTAATAAAGGAAGTTAAGATTAGAACTTAATTAATGTTTTTATCAATTAATTGTAAAATTATAATAATGCTTTAGGGAATTGAATGCATCCTTTAGTAATTTATTCAAATGAAATTAATGTATTTGCAGGAACTGTAATTCATAGGTGTTAGGAGGTCTAATGTGGATAGATTAATTAAATTGGTTTTTTTTAAAGATTATAATGATGTCACGAACGAGGTTAATTAATTGGATTTCTAATGTTTAAGGTTTGATAGGTTATTGAAGGGGTCTTAATTAGTCAACTTGGTTGTAATATAGGATCATGTTTAAAGATATGTTGAAGGTCATAAATGACTTAAAGATAAGAGTGTTATATGTATTAGGTCTAATTAGATCATGTTATAATTAGGATTAAGGATTTAAGTATTGTTAGGTCAACCTATAATGCATATTAGTACACCCATGTGAATCGTCTAGTAAACCGTAGTAAATGTAAGAGTATCAAACCAACTTAACTTAACTCATGTTCTTAATAAATGATTTATGATCATGATACCACACTTTATTAACATGAAACCATAATTTAATTCAACCTGACCCAAGTGTTCCTATAACACTAAAACTTAGAGCCTCTATCCCATGTAACAAGTTGGATTACCGACTTTGCATCTGTATGTGGTGTAACCCAAACTCAATCCATGGCAAGACCTTGCAACTTGAAAACTAACTTCACCTTGTCGTTACCTTTCCACAACACTTTCTGTATTAGTTGTGTCTTCGTAGTTGTTTGTTCTTGTGTTTTTTAAAAAAATTGTGTGTGTGTTTTTCCCTAGTTTTGAGCTTGACATTTTGGTATCAAAGCAAAGTTTCAACATTGGAACCTAAACCCATTACGTTTCAACTCACCTAAACTTAAACTATTGTGTAGGATGTCTGTCATCACATGAGCTAGCTGACGAGGTAGGGGTCGTAGAGCTGCACATGTTGGGGCAAGACAGGGGGTGGACCACCACCTCCACCACCTCAGAACCCTAACCAATATATTCTAGACATCCTCCAAAATCTGATTGGGGTGATTCAGTAGACACTACCACCCATAGTTCCATAGCCAGAGCAGTAGATTCTTAGAAGGGAAGCACAGATCCCAAGAGATGACAGAGCAGTTGGCAAAGAGAGGAGTATGAGTCCTCCAGCTAGGTTTGTTGAGGGTCATGGTGATCATGAGGGTGAGTCAGTTCATTAGTTAGAGGTACCACCTGAGCATGGGATATGAGTCAGAGAGAGACCCCTAGAGATGTTGGAGATGAGATCTGAGAGTTATTACGACTCCACCCACCCTTGTTTTTTGGATCCACTGATGGGTCACTAGCTGAGGCCTAGTTACAAAGTTTACAGTGATGCTTTGGATTTCACCCTTACGGGAGTTATCTAAAGGCGTGACTTGTAGTCCATCTTCTATGGGAGAAAGCCTACACTTGGTGGTAGCAGGAGGAGTCCATTGGAGGATTGGATATTGACGCACTCACTTGGGAGTCTTTTGTGGCTTGTTTCTAAGAGAGATACCTCTCTGAGTATTTCAGACAGAGAAAGATAGAGGAGTTCCATGATCTCCAACAAAGAGGTCTCACAGTGACCCAATATGAGAGCTAGTTTCTTGAGCTCCTTCCATACGTAGATTATATGAAGGAAAAGAAACTGTGCATCCATCATTTCATTAAGGGATTCAATATGTCTCTTTGAGGTATTGTACATCTAGCTTTTCCTACCACATTCACAGAGACAGTTGAGATGACACTTGTAGCCGAGGATATATGTACTAGACAGGAGTCTTAGGATCAGTCTCAGCACCAAAACCCCTCATCCCAGTAGTCAGGACAATAGAGACCCCCTTGGAAGGGGAAACATAATCATTCAGCAGGATCCTTTAAGGGTCAATAGTCTTAGTAGAAGGGATCTCAGCAGGAATCTAGATAGAGGCCTTCACAGGGTTATCAGGGCTCTAATCCCAAACAGTGGTAGTCTCAGGGCCTTAAATAGGATCAGAGGACACAGACCCCTCAAACACAACCATCTAGGACTCAGTAGTCCTCTAGGGGAAAATATAGTGATTCCAGTAGGACCGAGGGATCACAGCAGCCTAGGACACAGGGAGTACAAATTCAGACCCGAGGGTCATGTTACACTTGTGGTGGCATGGGTCACATAGAGAGAGAGTTCCCACAGGTGCAATTAGTCGATGGTTAGAGAGGGGCTACCTCAGAGCCTACAGTTGGAGATAGGGGTAGATCCCATAGAGTATTTGTAGTGGTTGATAACTACCAGGTCGAGCATCAAGCCACGGTTATAGAGGCCACATGTATGATTCAGGGTACCAATAATTCTATCTTATTTGATTCAAGAGCTATAGACTCCTTTATATCTCCATATGTAGTGGAGCATTGCGGGTTGGTGGCAATTAGATAGGATATTGGTTGGGAGCTTGAGTTAGCCTCAGGAGATAGAGTGACAGTCAGTTCCTTAGTTTGTAGCTATCAAATTCAGATTGGTGACATGATCACAATGTCTGATCTCCACATTACCCCTCTAGGTTCTTATGATGTAGACCTTGGCATGGACTGGCTATATGCCCACAATGCCAAGATGGATTGTTGATAGAAGAGGGTTGAGTGCATTGATGATCATGGTACTTCTATGGTGATATTTGGGGTACAGAGACCCGTATCTCTTTGCATGATTTCTACTATGTAGCTTAGGTGGTGCATGCGGAAGGGATGTCATTTATTTTCCATCAGCATTAGTGATAGAGAGGAGGATTTAGAGGGGGAGCCCTCACTTGAGGATTATCCTATCCTTTAGGAGTTTGTAGATGTATTTCCTTTAGAGCTACCTGGTATGCCACCACCTAAGGTGGTTGATTTTCATATAGACCTTGTGCCAAGATTCGAGCCCGTATCCAGAGCACCTTATAGGATGACCACACATGAGCTTAGTCCAAATTCATTCTCAACCTTAGCTTTGAATATTTTTAACTTCTTAAATGCTTCTAACTTATCTTTCAAGAATGCAACCCCACATCATTCTAGAATAGTCATCTACAAACAAAATGAAATACCTTTAACCATAGTATGATATTGTTTGAGTTGGTCCACATAGGTCTGTATGAATCAGATCCAATTTGTTCTCTGTTGAATTATGCTTGCTTTTGAATGAATTTCTCACATGCTTTCCCATTATATATTCCCTACATATAGTATCAACTGGTTTTGCTATGCTAGGTAGGTCTCTAACTGCCTTTACATTACTTATCTTTACTATTTTATTGAAAATGATATGACATAGTCTTTTATGCCATAACCAACAATCATATACTTTAGCAACAAAGAAACTTGCTTCTAGATTAAGCTAAAAAACATTACCTTAGTCTTTGATCCTAATGCAATTGTTTATCCTTCTTTGTTGTTAATGATGCACTTGTTTCCATTGAACTCCAACTTGTAACCTTTATCAAGTAACTGTCCAACACTTAGTAGGTTATGTTTCAAACCATCAACATAAAAAACATCATCAATGTTGTTATTTCTATCCAAGGTGATGGCTCCTCTACCAATGATAGGTTTGGGAGTGTTATCTCCAAATCTAACCATGCCTCCTTTGTATTTTTCTAAATGAACAAATCTATCTTTGTCTCCTGACATGTGATGTGAACAACCACTATCAATGATCCAATATGTCCTGATGTCAGCTTGTGAAATCAATGCTACCTCTTGTGAATTATTTTAATCTTCAAGAGCAATGAATCCAATCTCCTCTTCTATTGATTCTTCATTTGATACTCCATCTCCAGCATAGTAGCATTCCTTTGTATACTTAGGCTTATAGTCAGTCTTGAACTTTTTAATTCTTTTAGGAAACTTAGATGCAAAGTGACCAATCTTATTACATGAAAAGCATTTGAATGGTAATTGACCTTCATATTTTATTTTTCCTTTCTTTTCTCTTTTAGCAATCATAGTAATAAAATTATCTAGGGCTCCTTCATCATCATCATCATCAAAATTACCAGAAGAGTTCAAGGATTTCTTACCATGGACTGAAGCTTTGACGGTTGTCTCACTTTTAGGCTCTATCTTCAAACTTGATATCTCAAATGCATCAATCTTGTTGATTAAGGTCTCTCTTTTGAAATTTTTTAAGAATTGCATAGTCTCATCAAGGATGTTTATCCTATTCTGATATTCTAGTGTCAAGGTAGTCATTACCTTATCCATGATGTCTTCTTCTGAGATTTCTCCACCATTGTTTATAATTCCAGCAACTACTTCATTGATCCTTTGATTGTAGGCTCTTATGTTTTCTTTAGGTAGCATCTCCAATGTATTTTAATTTTTCTTCCATGTCTTTCTGCGTGCTTGTTTATCTCCTTCAAACATGTCTTCTAGGTGCTTCCATATCTTGTAGGTTGTGTCTACTTTCTTTATCTCTGAAAAATCACTATCAGATAGGGCGCTGATAAGGGCTTCTTTTGCTATTTCATTTTGATGGAACAAATCCTTTTGCTTGCTAGTAGCATCATCCTTTGCAATATCTATTAGAGAGGAGATCTCAAATTCCTTGATAGCCACTTCAAAAACTTCAAAACCAATGCACTGCAAATGTTTCATCATCTTGTTCTTCCAATCAAGATAATTCTCTCCATCAAACTTAGGACTGTACTTTCTGAAGAATGTCATCTGATCAACCTCAAGCTATTAAACTTTCTCTCTAAGGCACTTGGCTCTAATACCAATTGTTAGGAATAGTCCCAAGAGATAACTGAGAGGGGGGGTGAATCATTTATCTCCAAGTTTCAATTCTTTATCCAATTAAGTATACTTAAACATAAAGCATAAACACAATGAAAGAACACTTGAACACAACACCAATATTTTGGTTACGGGGAAACCTAAATAGGTAAAAACCCTGGTGGGAATTGACACCCACTAATAATCTGCACTAGTGTTTTATGATCCTTGTTAGAAGATCCTTAACCCTGTTAGGAGTTTCTTTACAATATATTTAGTACAGTGACCTAGTTAAGGGTCGGACCCTATTAGGAGTCTTTTACAATTAACCCTATTAGGGGTGAGGATGCACTATCTGAGAGCACACTGCTCAAAGGGGTGAAGGCTACAACCTTCTGAATAAAAGATACACACTATATCTGGATCTTGGTGAATTGCACTTTGACCTATTGTCTGGATCAGTTCCAATGGTCTACTGATGGCTCAACACTTCACACACTCTGCTCTGCTCTTCACAAACAACTCTGAACCATACTTTATCAATCACAAATGATTGCCTATAAATATCTTTCCTCTAAATGATATAATCAAGTCAACCTATTAGAACCACCTTGAAATCATATTAGAGAAACCATAACATACTCCAATAATAATTTTGTTGACTCTACTAAGCACGCAACACAATATGGGACCTATCCAATATTAATAAATGTAGATGCACGCTACACACTGTCAACTCTACCAAAGTGACTGAAACTTCCTCCTCAAGATGAATTACATCATGCACTCTTAACTAAACATTCTTAGCACTTCTCTAATCTGTAATCTAAGGGCACATACTGAAATGATAGGCACAACTCCTAAACCAATACAATCTTTGTCGGCTCTTCTAAATAAACACAAGAAACTGCTACTAGTGAATAGTAGCTACATAACTCCACTTCTACTGATCATCAAACTCTATGTCCATGATTGTAACACCACTAACATGTCTTCATCACATATCCAAAGGTGCAAGGCTCCATGATGACTGTACGAAAAATCACTCATAGAACACTATTTGTAACTTTGTCAGGAACACTGCTGACACAAGTTGTTGCATAACTGTATGATCTAGCAATTAACCTCTGTGTCCTCTTCACAAACAACTCTGAACCATACTTTATCAATCACAAATGATTTCCTATAAATATCTTTCCTCTAAATGATATAATCAAGTCAACCTATTAGAACCACCTTGAAATCATATTAGAGAAACCATAACATACTCCAATAATAATTTTGTTGACTCTACTAAGCACGCAACACAATATGGGACCTATCCAATATTAATAAATGTAGACGCACTCTACACACTGTCAGCTCTACCAAAGTGACTAAAACTTCCTCCTCAAGATGAATTACATCATGCACTCTTAACTGAACATTCTTAGCACTTCTCTAATCTGTAATCTAAGGGCACATACCAAAATGATAGGTGCAACTCCTAAACCAATACAATCTCTGTCGACTCTTCTAAATAAATACAAGAAACTACCACTAGTGAATAGTGGCTACATAAATTCACTTCTACTAATCATTAGACTCTACGTCCATGATTGTAACACCACTAACATGTCTTCATCACATATCCAAAGGTGCAAGGCTCCATGATGACTGTACGGACAATCACTCATAGAACACTGTTTGTAACTTTGTCAGGAACACTGTTGACATAAGCTGCTGCATAACTGTATGATCTAGAAATTAACCTTTGTGTCCATGATATCATGTTGATAACATTTCCATGCTTCATATACTCAAATCTTACTACATAAGTCTTCTACGCATGTTACTTACCATATGTTGTCATCAATGACAAACATACAGTCAACACTAGCTTGCTAGAAAATCTCAAACAAAAAGTTTTATGGGGCTAGCAAGTTATTATAGATGCTTTGTGGTAGGATTTTCTAGAGTAGCTCATCCCATCACTTCCCTTATGAGAAAAGGGAAGAAGTATGAGTGGATAGAGAAGTTTGAGAGAGCTTTCCAGGAGCTCAAGAGAGCCCTCACTAGTGCACCGATCTTAGCAATGCCAAATCCTTTAGCAAACTTTGGTGTATGCACCAATGCTTCATTGGATGGTTTAGGAGCATTCCTTATGCAGGATGGTCATCCTATAGCTTTCAAGTATAGGAAGCTAAAGACTCACAAGCTCAATTACCCTACTCATGACCTAGAGCTTGCAGTTGTGGTTCATGCTTTAGTGAGATGGTGACACTTTCTTCTAGGTCACTGATTTGAGCTTCATTCGGATCACCAGAGTTTAGAATATATCTTTACATAGCCTAATCTTAATGCTAGGTAGAGGAGATGGATAGAGTTCTTATGTGTGTATGATTTTGATGTCCATTACATCAAGGGGAAAGAGAATGTTGTTGCAGATGTCTTGAGTAGGAGGTGACATGAGCTCTTGTCTATGACTTCTAGTACAGATCTGAGAGAGCGCATTTTGCATCATTTGTTAGAGGATAGATTATATGTGGAGGTTTGTCATTTTATCCATTCTCAGAGACCTCTTGAGGGGAGATTTGCAGAATACTCACTGGAGTCTGATGGCCTACTATGCCATAGGGGATGCATCTATGCACCTTCTACAGGTGACTTGTGAGAGTTTATTGTGCTTGAGGCTCACAAAGCACCTTATGTAGCTCATTCAGGAGTTAAGAAGTTGCATGCCAATTTTAGATAGTTGTATCATTGGCCAGGTATGAGATTGCAGATTGCTAGCATAGTTTATAGATGCCTAGAGTGTCAGAGGGTAAAGGCAGAGCACATTCATCTAGGTGAGCTCCTGCAGCCACATGAGATACCAGAGTGGAAGTGGGATACTATCTCTATGGATTTTATTGTTGGTCTCCCTATGTCCTCTCATCATCATGATGCCATCATGGTAATAGTTGACACATTGACCAAGGTCACCCACTTCTCACTCATTCGTACCACATTCACAGTGTCAAAAGTGGCACAGGTGTTCTTGTGAGACATTGTCAGACTTCATGGCATTCCTCATAAGATCATCTCAGATAGAAATTCACTTTTTACATCCTTTTAGAGAGAGCTTCAGGTAGCATTGGGCACTAGACTCAACTTCATCATAGCATACCACCCTCAAAAAAATGGACAAACAAAGAGGGTTAATCAGGTTTTAGAGGACATGTTGCGCATATATGTGATGGACCATCAGGTCAAGTGGGAGGAGTACCTTCATCTGGTCAAGTTTTTCTATAATAATGGGCATCATTCCTCTATAGGCATGCTGCCATATCATGCCTTGTATGGTAGACCATGCAGGACACCATTGAGTTGAGACAGGATTGAGGATATAGTATCTATTGGACCTCAGTTGGTCAGAGATATGGAGTAGTAGGTGGTTTTGATTAGATAGCGTCTTAGAGAGGCTCAGGATAGATAGAAGAAGTATGCTAATGTGAAGAGGGTTGATCAAGAGTATATGGTCAGAGATAGGGTTTTCTTCAGAGTGCACCCGCACAAGAGTCCAATCCATTTTGGAAAGGGCTCAAAGTTAGTGCCTCTCTTTGTTGGACCTTTCAAGATCTTGGAGAGGATAGGACCAGTTGCTTATCATCTAGCTTTTCCACCTAGCCTCTCACGCATCCACGATGTGTTTCATGTATGTGTTATGGAAATATATTTATGATGAGTCTCACATTATAGATTGGGATGCCTTGCAAGTGGAGTCAGATGGATAGCTAGCCTTGGAGCCCATTCGCATTTTATCCCAATGGACCCTAGCACTTTGAGGTAGAGAGATGGACCAGGTTAGGGTCCAGTGGGATTATTATGATGAGATCATAGCTTCATGGGAGCATGCAGCACAAATCAGATCACAATACCCATACCTCTTTGATAAACTCCAGAAGGAAGTTCATGCCTAGAGGGGGAGGATGTAAGGCCTCACCCTGACCCATCATGGCATTGTTGATTCATTTGCATTTTGATACTTTATGATTTGATACTTTGTTATACTTTTTGATCATTCTAACAAAGACTCATGATATTATGTTTATGATGATGATTACTTTATGTGGACTATATTTTGATGTGGATTAGAACCTAGAACATATGGTTGATTTTGGTTATACATGCTTAGATATGTGAATTGATGAGAAGATTTAATCATGATTAGATTTGATTATTTCATGGATTATGCTCTATGTTAGGAAGTAGCATGGATAATATGTCATGATGATTTATGAAGATACTAAGTTTAAACATTACTAAATGAAAATTGTAATTAGGAATTGAATTTTGCATATTGATTAATGTTGATAATTATGAATTGTATATATATATATATATATATATATATATATATATATATATATATATATATATATATATATATATATATATTTGCATGTGATTTTATTGTCTTGGACTACTGATGCTTAAGTTTGGTGTGCAGAAAAGAAAACCATGAAATTATTTGGAGAATCAGGGCTAAACACATGTGAATTGAGTAAGCCAATGTTTAATCCAATAAGGGATTGAAACCTTGTTGTAATGTGATATTTGTTGTAAACGTAATTTGAATGTGTGTTAATAATTAAATTCATGTTGTTAATTGGACATGTCATTGTGAATGTGATGTGTATTTTTTGGTGTCACTTGACACTTGTCTTGTCTATATGGATGGTGACATGTCAATTAGGGCTTGGGCAAGAATCACCTAAATTTTTTGGGTATTATATTAATCTCACTTACATGTAGATGTCTTGTAGGATCACATCAATTTGGAACTCGGATTTGAACTTTAGGGGTACTTTAGAGGGGTCAAAAGTGACCCTAGAGTGAATTTTTGGCCAAAATTAGCTAACCCTAAGGGGGTACCATGAGTTGGGGGCTAGTTTCTACCTATGGGAAAGCCTAGATCACCATTATGGCCCTTCAAAAAGTCTACTTTTCAAAAGTGGCGAAAATGGAGATGGCCACATGCATCTAACTTGTCCCAAACTCCTTACTAAACTCACAATTAAGAGGGGGGACAAGAGGTAAGACCAAAGGACTAGAGGGCATGTATCATTAATTTCTAGATCTTGAGTACACTTTAGGAGATCTTTTTAGAGGGTTTGGAGAGACTTAGTGGGTGTTCACCGACTCTCTAATTTTAGAGACACTTGGGGTTGGAGAAAGGAAAAAGACAAAGGATAAGGATCTCTTCTCAACTACCGTCTTGTCATTTGGTTGGACCAAGGTTGGTGAATTCTTGCCATGGAGAAATGCTTTTGCCTTTTATCTTTGTATATTGTTGTCTTGGATGAACATGTAAATCTTGTATGGTGTTTATATATGAAAATCTTGTTATTGTTGTGTTGGGTTGGGATGCATTTGGATTTTGAATCATTCTTGTTTCTTTGTTTTTGGGAGTGTTGTTCATGGGAGTTGAAGGCATCACTCACCCTTTGGGAAGGGAAGTAGTGGCCTTGGGTGAAGGGGTTAGTTGGGCTCTCCATTGTAGTGAGAGTCTCTTCTCTTGGAGAAGAGGGAAAATTTTATGAGGTATGGGCTCCATGAAGCCATGTTGTAAATCTTGTATTTGAGAATGGAAATGACAAAAAATTGTATATGGAAGAAATGTCAATATAGCCTTGGAAAGGCATCAAAGACTCTTGTTTAGAATTTGTATTGGTATGGCATTCTCCTCCTTAGAAAGGCCCACCTTCACCCTATTTCAATGGATTATAGAAATCCATTTGTGAAGCTTTGGTTGGGAGTTAAATGTTGTTTTGTTCATATATGTGTTTGTGAGAATTGTGTTGTGCATGTAACCATTTAGTCTTGGTTCTCCAAGCTTGGGGGTGGTCACCTTGAGACCTTGGATGGGAGGTGAGATCTCCATGGTTTCCCCTTTTCATTTTCAGGTTTGAAGTCTATTTCTTTGCAAGGAAAAAGCTTTGGAGAGTTTCTATTTTGGTGTCTTGTAGAAGCAAACTTAGAGTGTTGCATTGTTGAACTCTTGTAATGAGAATCATCTCATGTTGTTATTGTATTGAACATTTGCAATCTATATCAAGTTGTATGTGAAAATGTTCTTATTCATTGTGAAATAGCTTCATTGAGGAAATGAAAAATGTATTTTATTCAATTGAAGGTAAAGTTCTTGCTGAACTCAATAGAGAAAATGGATTAGTTTTTCATTCTATGTCATTTTTGCAAGTAGTGTTATTCTAGACTCCTTGAAGATTTTTCTTAATGGCATGAAGAATGATTTTTAAGTTGTAAACTTATCTTTATTTTGCAAGTAGTTAACTTAGTAGATTCAAAGTTCTTAAAAAAAAGTAGTAAAGAACAAAAGAAAACATACAAACTCTATTTAAAAATTCACCTTGATACTTCTTTAAAATTGCATGTTATGGGATAAAACAAACTATAGTTGAAATTCTTTTAGAAGTTAGAAATTGATTCCAAGTTAGCACAAAACCACTTGGTAGAAAACAAAATTCAAAAAAAAAGAGAAACCAAAATCAAGCAAACACTCAAAAAAAAAAAGACAAATAGAGACCTACAAGTCTCTAGAAAATATATGGGAAAAATTCTCATACATTTTCCTTACCACAATCTATATAAAAATATTATACCTTCATCCACTTGGTCATAAAACATATATTTAAAATTACAAGGAAATGCAACTCCAAGTAAGTCAACTTGGGTGGGACCCACCTGGGTCGCCACCCAAGAAGCCTAGGAAAGAGGTCTTTTTAAAAAATAATAATAATAATAAAATATTACATAAAAAAACAAAAAAAACAAATCTCATTTAAGTCTCACCTTACATGCCTTTGGGGAGTTTCCTTGGGTCTCCATCCTCCTTGGTAATCTAGCCACCCACTTGCAAGCAACTCATGTGTACCATCCCCCCCTAGGCCATGTGTACCATCTATCTTGTTGTCTTGGACATCCCACTTGCAAAACTTAATTCACTTTCACTTTAGCAAAGTTTATGTATTTGGTGGGCCCCAAAACTTAAGTTTATGCAAATATGCACTTGGAATTCGACCCCAATCCTTTGGGCAGCCCTTTGACTTTCTTGTCCCTCACCTCTACCACTTGGTACATGGACCAAGGAGCGGGGGAGGGTGATGGGATGGGGAATAGGCTAGGGTAGTAGGTTTAGGCTAGTTTATAAATAGTTTATTAGTTTTTAGTTAGTCATTATATGTATAAATTAGTTTGTTTATTTAAATTTAGTAATGAATAATAAATATGGTTTTCATGTGTTCAAAATAGAATTTAAATAAATTTTATTTTATGGGTTAGTAGATTATGCTAATATGTGCTTAAGATCAATGTGTTAAATAATAGTTAGGAGATGGGTTAATTATTAATTATTTGTAGTTAGTAAATATCATTTATTTAATTATTGTGTGTTAATAAAAGAAGTTAAGATTAGAACTTAATTAATATTTTTATCAATTAATTGTAAAATTATAATAATTCTTTAGGGAATTTTAATGCATCCTTTAGTAATTTATTCGAATAAAATTAATGTGTTTGTGGGAACTTTAATTCATAGGTGTTAGGAGGTCTAATGTGGATAGATTAATTAAATTGGATTTTTGTTTAAAATATTATAATGATGTCATGAACGAGGTTAATTAATTGGATTTCTAATGTTTAAGGTTTGATAGGTTATTGAAGGGGTCTTAATTAGTCAACTTGGTTGTAATATAGGATCATGTTTAAAGATACGTTGAAGATCCTAAATGGCTTAAATATAAGAGTGTTATATGTATTAGCTCTAATTAGATCATGTTATAATTAGGATTAAGGATTTAAGTATTGTTAGGTCAACCTATAATGCAGATTAGTACACTCATGTGAATCGTCTAGTAAACCGTAGTAAATGTAAGAGTATCAAACCAACTTAACTTAACTCATGTTATTAATAAATGATTTATGATCATGATGCCACACTTCGTTAACATGAAACCATAGTTTAATTCAACCTAACCCAAGTGTTCTTGTAACACTAAAACTTAGAGCCTCTATCCCATGTAACAAGTTGGATTACCGACTTTGCATTTGTATGTGGTGTAACCCAAACTCAATCCATGTCAAGACCTTGCAACTCAAAAACTAACTTCACCTTGTCATTACCTTTCCACAACACTTTATCTATTAGTTGTGTCTTCATAGTTGTTTGTTCTTGTGTTTAAAAAAAACTATTTGTGTGTGTGTTTTTCCCTAGTTTTGGGCATGGCATTTATTCATTCATCATTGTAGAAAACATCTAGTAATCAATTGCCTAAAGCACATGTTCGTATCTACATCAAATAATAAGTTGAGAAGTTTATACAAACCTAGTTAATGCAACACTCATGCAAGACTATACGATACATGATACTTTTTATTTTCACATACAAACTTAGTACAATTCTTTCTAATGTCCTCCCTTACATATAATATCATAGGTTCATAATGAACATGATAGAAACAACACTTATCATAGAACAGGGCCAATAATACCAAACATTTGGAATAGCGACCACAAATTTCAAAAGGAAAAATCCAAGTGGGAGAATTCCAAGTTCAACATTAAATCATAAAATGTCATATGATGATTTTGAATAGTAAATCAAGTGTGACCAGTTTCACAAAATAGGTAGAGAAAAGAGAGTCAAGTAACAAGTCTAGGCATAAGAAAGTTTAAAAATTCAATGCTAGCCCAAACACAACATAAATCAATCATCAATAACTAAAATGAATTATCAATCATAAAACATTTCACATAACAAAGTGACTGGTGTCATCCACATTCAAGGGAGTGACCACTTCACGACACCCAAGAATACAATATCTTGGATGCATTTAGAGAATGTACCCAAACAAAATAGACAGTCGCTAAGTTAACATGAATCTAATGCAATTGTAAGTAAACAACTTTGCAAAATGTTACAAGTAGGTTATAAGTTACAATGGTTCTCAAATACCAAATAGTTATGTGTCTATGTTTCATTTCAAGTTTCAACTACAAGACACCTAATGGGCATACAAATCCCCAGAGTTCCTAGTGTAGAAACTCAGGATTTGATATCAAGTGTAATGCCCCACTAGGGAACCCAGGAGTAATTAACTTAAAACATGTTACTAAGTTTACATAATAATTTTTTTCTTAAGAGTTTACAAACAATAATGAATAAAAAATTGGAAGCAATATAACATTAATACAATACATACTCATAAGTGTAACTCATTTACAGATTACAAATCCCAAGGGTTCCTTGATGTAGAATTACTTAAGTGTTAATTAATTACTAAGAATAACTACAAGTACTAAATATCACATGTGCAAATAATAATAATTACATGATCATATAAATATAAACATAAATACAACTGATACCGTAAAGTATACACAATGAAACCACATCCACTACACAAGTCATAGGGTATGTACTAATACCCCAAGTATAAGGTACAATACAATAAATGAAAGATAAGAGTAAGTCTCCAATGATAAACAAGAAGATACAACTACTACAAGGATCATCCAGCACTGGTACAAGGACATCAGACTATCAAACTGTAAAATAATCACTACCACCCGACCATGTGGAAGTAAAAGTCAACTCCCACCATGTTGAAGAGATAACAACATACCCCACTCGGATATCAAACACCAAAATCCAACATAATACAATACCTAGGAAAGGGATCCTGAAAGATCTCTATTTCAAAGGTACAACACCAACTAAAAATATAATACATACTTAACCAGAGACAACCAACACATGTAGGAAACCTAAGATGCATATTAGGAAGTGTCATCATATAAGTCAACTCTAAATTTATCATGTTAGTATCTTTAGAACCTGACACCCTAGTGTTTGTATGTAGTATCAATAATCCTCTCATACAGATGAGGTACCAACTATGATATATCCAAGTCCACATAGGCGGAAAGCATCATCTCACTCTCCATCCTAGCTTGTACTAGTGATCAAGGCACTGGTTAGGAACATAGACATCTTATTAATTTGTTTTAAAAATCTCAATGTATTAAGTTATCACTTTATTAAGTCACTTGCAATAAGTTATCTTGGTAGCCACTTGCGGGCCTCGACGCCTATTACAAGCCACTCCCCATCTATACACTTAATTAACCTACCTAGACTCATAAACCAAATGATAATAATGATCCTCAAATTAATTCCTTATTACAATAGGAACCCATTTGTTCTCACATGACCATAATACCTAAACATACTCTCAAATTGTTCTCAAAATCATAAGTTTCAATATAACAAGGTTGATAACAAAAAAATGAGACCATATTTCCACATATGATTACTCTTTAATCAGTAACACAAAATTGTCTATTAAACTTGCATCAATCATATGCATATTAGACTCTTTATGCTCACTAACTTATGACCTCATATTGTGTGCCTCTCACAATAACAATTTAGTACTCGGTAGATTCAATTTTGAATCACAATTACTCTCTTCTCTTTACTACTCTATTACTTGGTGACTTCTCTTCTCATTACCTTCTATCTACAATCTCTGCTTCACACATGCAATCTCCTTTCATGCATGCATATTGATCTTCACACTTTGATCTATTTATATACAATTCTATAAGTGGTGTTAGGTGTTCTAGAATCATCTCTTCAAGCAATGCTAGCATTGATTACTCCTCCAATGCATATAACATACTTAATTCTCATTCATAGATCTCACCTTGTAATCATGCACAATCATCATGTTTGAATCTCCAATGCTTTGTCATATAATCTCCTCGAGATTTGTAAACCATTTTATGTTTGGTGTCTAGGTTCAATGTATCTAAAGATTCTCCTTGTGTCAGCCTGCTATGCTTGTTAACACATTTTCCTCTTACTCGGTAAATGTTTTAGCTCTTGGTTTAGTTGATGTTGTAGCTTGGTATAACTTGGTGCTCGGTGCTCATTTTTTCCTTGCTCGGTGTCTAAACTTGCTTTGCCTTTACCAAAATTACCTTTTCTCTTATTTCCTTTTACCAAATAGCTTCTTTGCTTTACTACCTTGTCTTTCCTTCTTTATCGAATGACTTTGACAATCAATGTGACTTCCTCATAACTAATGACAAAAAAATAACTCTTAGAAATATCAATCTCCACCTTTGGCATTAGTTTGGTATCTTTCTCAGAAAACTTCAAAGTCATCAAAAAAATCCAAAAGTTGTCCTTGTCCATATATCCATATTTCTCAGTAAACTTATTAATCCCCTTGAAGTTTTACTTCTTGAATCATATCTATCCATATACATTATTTCCTCCTCTTTATTCATATACTATATTTATCTTTGTATGTGTGTGTGTGTATTTCCCCTTTTTTTAACAAAAATGCCAAAAATAATAACTTACTTATGATCTGATGGAGGGATCTTATCAAAAGTAGGTTTATACATGTCATGAGCATCCTTCAGTGATGCCTTCCATGTATCCTTTAGTGTTTGCAACACTATGATTTTCTCACTTAAGTCAGCAATCAAACTCACCATGCTATCCATAGCACTAAAATCTGATGTGTTGACTAAGTCTTTGGCCTTATGTACCTATTTTTGCAATGATTCAATATGTGGAATCAAAAAAAGTTTGGAGTTCCAATAGATCCATTCTGATATGATTCTCCTCTTTTCTCAGCTCATATTAAACTGTTACCCAAAAAATTTCCTATCATACAATTTTTTGGCCACAGGTGGAGTGAAATGAGGCTCCCACAAGGGTCGGCCCAGCTTGTTAGGTTGTTTTCTATCATAGCAAAATCCTATGAAAAGGCATATTTCCCTGTAGTGATTCTGTGAATTTGTCCTATCCTGCTGCAACTTATTTTGGCTTGCGCCCAAAATCCACAATGTTTCATGGCTTGTGCTCTCAGCCTCAGGTGGTTTTTCATGATAGTATGCTTCAGTCCAGGGTGCATGGTTTGATATGAAAAAATCCAAATGAAATTCCCCGCCCTAGTTGTGACACAGTTTTGGTCTACGAGCTAAATTTTTTATGTTTCGTGGCTTGCGCCCTTAGCATATGATAGTTCTTTAAGTTTCCAAGGTCTGATTAAAGGTGCATGTTCTGAAATGATACCACCAAGAAGTTATGGTTGTTTTAAGATCTGCAAGAAATAGCTTTTTTTATGTCGTAGGTTTTCAAAAAATTGTCTAAATATGAAACCCGGGAGGTTTTCTACTTCTTCACATCTTCGCAGCTTATATATGACATCAGCATTTCCTATGTGCACTGCTATGACCGAGTGGGCCCAGTTCTTCAAGGATACAGTCACTTGATCTCCAATTTTTCTAGCAGTTAAGTTTTTTATTCGGTGATTGGGCGACTGTGTGTTCACTAAGTCTCTTGTTTCTAGCGGTTAGCTCACTCGGCAAGTTAAGGTTCGGTTGAGATCTACGATTGTCATGATACCGCAAGGAAAAGGTGCTCAAGGGTTAATCTTCTTGGCATTATGACAACCGTCTGATCTTCCAAATAAAGGAAGTTGATTGTGCAGTGGGTCTGTTGTCAATTATTGTCGAGGTGTCTACTCCTAATTGGTCATGGGCTTGTGATGTGGAAAGTTGTCAGTGGAGCCAGGGTTTTTGTTGTCTAGACAAGTTAAAACTTGATTAAGATCGACGATTGTCACATTATTGCCAAGGAAAAATGCTCGAGAGATATTCATCATGGCATTGCGATAATCGTCTGATGAAAAGTTAAGTATAGCCGTGGGTTTGAGGTGTCGGTCATGCTGAGGTGTTCATTTCTCATTGGTTTCTGACTAGCGATGTGGCCAATGACTTTTCAGAGGGCCTTGTAACTATTGTGGAAAATGATCTGGGTCGTTTGATTTGCCAGTAAAGAATGATATCGACGGCCATGTTTTAAGCTAAAACTTGCTAGCCATTGTTTTGAATTTAAATATATTTCTACAGGTTTTCTTGCTGGTTTTTTTATGTTGGTCGAATGCGATGTTGCGAGTAGCTCGAAGTTGATGTTTTTTAGAACAGTTGTAGGTACAGAGGTTTACAATAAAATATTCAACCCTAATTCAATCCAATCTGGCCATAAATGCACATGAAAATATCCTAGCAGATCAGATATATTTTGTTTGCATGTTCACTTCATGTTTATTCTTGCAAAAATCAGGCCGCCATGATCCATCTACCTTCCTGCAACTCAGGCTCACCATAACTGCAAAAATCTTATACTGTGAGATATTTGAATTTAAAAATTGATATAATGGTCAGAGGTGGCGCATAAATTTCCATCGATAGTCAGTATTCAAAAATTGATCTTTCTTTAAAACATGACCGTCAGATCCTTCCTCTTTACCCAGGCTCGGCACTTGACTGCAAAACTAACTCGGTATTCACCCTAGGTTTCAATTTTCCTCTTGTCGCTGAATCGCTTAACCTTTTAACTAACCTCGGCTCTTCCCGATGATTACATGACTGAAGCCACAAAATTGGGTCCACCTTGCCACCTATCATTCTCTTATTCATTCTTGACTACTCTGTAAGCATACACCTCGGCGAGCTCTGACATGGTCCCACTGCAACTTAGATTCTGATCCAACGGTGGTCGCATGATCGCAAAGGCAAGGAATGTTCCTTACGATCATGCGACAACCATTAGATCTCTTGTTGGAAAGTCTACTGGGCCCGCTCTGACAGATTGGAACAAGTCATTACCTCTGGCCAATGAGAAACTTCCACATCAGAAAACATGGCACTGGACCCACCAAAGCTTTGAAGTATTGCAGAGAAGGAAAGATCAACGGTTGTCGCAATTTCGCAAGGCTCTGACAGATCCCTTGCCAAATCATGGCAGTCATTGATCATCCTAAACGGGACCCCACAAACATCCTATCACATGATGTTAACCAATGACTGCAAACTGCCACCACTGAAAACTGGACACGTTACCACCCAAGGTCCCACCACTAGAGTCAAAGACTCGCTAACAACCTGTCACATGGTCACATGCGGTCAAGGGGCCGCATGCGATCATGCGACCAACCACAAGATGCTACCCTCACCGGCTTGGAACTAACTGCCGACCATAAATCACTGACGATTAGTTGCATGGTCGCATGGGCTTGGAAGAGCCCATGCGATCATGCGACCAACATGAAACCATTGCGTTGTCAACTGCTGGCAATTTGAAAGCTTGAAGACCGTGAACTGGGCCCAGTTGGTACCTCAAGGTTTTGCACTTAACGGCTAGTCACATGTTCGCATAGCCTAAAAGAGGGTTATGCGATCATGCGACAAGCCATAGCAAATTGTCAAAAATGCCAAAGGGACCCGCCTGGTTGGAGTTGCGCGGATGGAGAAATGTGGATGCCAGAGAAGGGTAAAGTGTAGAAGTGGTCGAAAATACAGAGAATTTTTTATACCAAAAGTTGAAGACTTTCGAAACCTTCAGAGGGAAGGTTGAAAACACACTGGGTTTTCGAGCCAAAGGCAGAAACACACTAGATTTTTGACACTTGAGCACTTCTTTTGGGAAATAGGAACCGTGGCCACAAATGAATGACAGGGAATTTTTGGGTAACATTTTGGTGACCTCTGTGGGATGTCAGCCTACTAGACATTTAGACCAGTTACCTTGACACAATCCATTGGGCATAGGAGTCATTTCTTGAGCACAAAAACTTTATGACAGGGAGAGGGACAAAAACTGAACTGGGAAGACAAACTTGTGCACGAGCACTTCTTGGGAAACAGGAACTAACCACGAAAGCAGGGAAAGAAAACAAGAAACATATTTACAAAATTTACAATAAGGACCTATAGAGAGGGATTAACCTCAAAGCAAGGCTTCAAATGGAAACCATTCACTGGGATTGGCAGGGCATCTCCTTCTAGGGTTGAAAGCTGAAAAGCGTTAGATCCTCTGCACTCTGTTATAACAAATGGTCCACCCCAAAAGGAATCAAACTTTGTGTGCTTGCCAAGTTTTGACCTGAACTCATCCCATTTGAGAACTACATCTCCAACCTTGAAGTCTCTGCCCCTGGCTCTTTTATCAAAGCTTCTCTTTGTTTGACTCTGATGGAATTCCATATCTTGCATTGATTTATCTCTGATCTCTTCTAGCTCCGTCAACTAGGCATATCAGTTTTGCATAGGATCACTCTTTTCAAACAAGGCATACTGAGTGGCCAAGTCCAAGGCTAGTAATTCAGTTGAAATAGATAACTTGGCCTCTCTACCATACACCAACATGTATGGGGAATTACAAATGACTTTCTTTGGATTAATTCTAACCAGCCATAAGGCAAGTTTCAATTTAGTATGTCAGTCCCTCTGACTGTCTTGCAGGGTCTTTTTGATTATTCTAATCAGATTCTTATTTGTTGATTCTACCAAACCATTCCCCTGAGGATAGTAATTGGAACTTGTATTCAGACAAATGCCCTTCTTGACTACCCACTCTGAGACTTTGAGGCCTGTAAATGCTAATGCATTGTCTAAAACTATAGAATATGGAATGCCAAATCTATGAATGATGTCATCATAAAAACTTAAAACAACACTCTCATTAGCTTCTTTTAAAGCAACTACTTCTATCCACCTAGTGAGATAATCGGTTGCAGTGATTATCCACTTGTGTCCTGCACTGGATGGAGGGTTAATCATGCCAATGAAATCTATACCCCACTTCATGAAGGGCTGCTCTGTTTTGACTGGCTGTAGGGGTAGAGCTGCAAATATTTATTTCCCTACAAAAATAGCACATTTGATGCATCTTCTAACATAATCATTACTATCTTTAAAGATAGATGGCCAATAGTATCCAGCCCTCATGATCTTAAAAGTTGTAGTCCTAGGAGAGGAATGGCCACCAGAAGCTCCATCGTGAAACTCAAATAAGACATCTACAACCGTTTCTGAATCTATGCATCTTAGAAGGACACCATTGTGATCCTTTCTGAAAATAATTTCATCTATCACCACAAAAGGAATGGATTGTAGCTTGTAATACCTCCTTTTTGCTGAATCTAGGCCTGCAGGACATTGTCATGTCTTCAAATAATTGATCATATTAGGCAACCAGCTAGCTGCCTTGGCTTGCTCTCCTATAGAATGCACCACCAGAGATGCATCTATGTATTCAAATTCCTTTGAACTTTCATCCTCTACCAAATGCTCACAAAGACCTCTTCCTCTAACTAGCTTGGTAATCTGAATATCTATGTCATATTCCATCACCTTAGTGATCCAACCAGCTCTTTTTTCATTTAGGTCCTTAGAAAGCAAAAATTCTTTGACACTTGGATGAGTAACCATCAAATGCACCTTACTATGAGTCAAAAAATGTCTAAATTTTTTGAGGCTCTTTACCACAGCAAGAACATGCTTTTCTACAAAAGAGTATCTTTGTTCATACTCTTCTAAACCTTTGCTAAAGAAGGCAATAGGCTGCTCCAATCCTTCAGCATTTTCTTGAGTCAACATTGCAGATATGGCATCATGACCCCCATAAGCATAAAGGATAAAATCCTTACTGAAGTTTGGGTTTAGGAGAGCAGGAGCTTTTGTTAAGGCTTCTTTAATAGCTTGGAAGTTAACTTTTCCTTCTTTGGTCCAACTAAAGGCTGAACCTTTCCTCAACATGGATGTCAAAGGCTTGAGTAACTCTGCAATGTTAGGCAAGAATCTCCTAACAAAGTTAATATTTCCTATGAAAGATTAGAGACCTTTCTTGTGATGTGGTAATGGTAGTTCTAAGATGGCTGCAATTCTCTCAGGATCCACTGTAATTCCTTCTTTGGATACTACATATCCCAATAGTTTTCCTTCATGAACTGCAAACACACATTTCTTGGGATTAAGGGATATCCAAAATTCTATGCATCTTTCACAAATTCACCTCAAATGCCTGATGTGGTCTATTGCATGCTTTGAGTAGATAGTTATGTCATCTAGGTAGACCAACACAAACCTGTACATGAGGCCCTTAAAGGCCATATCCATTGCCTTTTGAAATGTAGCACTTGCATTTGACAAACTGAAGGGCATCTTTTGATATGCCATGGTTCCCCACTTGGTTGTAAATGCAATCTTATATTGATCCTCTTCTTTCACTAAGATTTGATTGTATCTTGAATAGCCATCCAACAATGAGAATCTCTCAGATCTAGAGACACATTGCAGAATTTGTTCCATAGAGGGTAGTGGATGGCGGTCTTTTAATGAGGCTCTGTTCAAATCCCTAAAATCAACACATAACCTCAGCTCTCCATTCTTTTTCCTGACAGGAACAAGGTTGGAAACCCAACTAGTATGTTTGATGGGGTAGATGATGCCACTTTCTATTAGTTTGAGTACTTCCTTATGCATAAGTGGTTCAAGCTTGGGATTAACAGGCCTTTTCTTTTGCCTTACTGGTTTAGCATTAAGCTCCAATTCAATAGTGTGCTGAGCAAGGGTAGGATCAAAACCCTTGAGGTCTTCATATCCCCATGCAAAGACATCACTAAATTCTTTGAATAATTTAGTGTAAGCTTGCTTTTCTGAATTAGTGTTTGCTTTTCCAAATTGTAGGCTCTTACCTGGTTCCAACTCTAATTCAGCACAATGTTCCTGTTGGACTACCAGGCCAGCTTTATTTTTCTTGACCTCATCATCCTTGTTGAAGATAGTCTCTAAGGTGACAAGACCTTTAGGCATCTTATTAGATCTAAGTTGTATCACTTGATCACCATAGTTCTGTGATAATCTCTTTTGATTGTGCCTTGAAAAGACATCCTCTTCAAACAAGAACTATAGAATTTGTTCATCATTGTCAAACACTTGCCAACTAATATTATTATCTAGAATTGAAGGTCTGACAATAATCTTGATGTGCTACTGATCTGCCTCTTTTGAAATGCTACTGGGGATGTCAAACTGAGATCCAATAATATCTAACCTATCAGCATTTTGATTTAATTTTCTAGGGATAGCAATGATATCGAAAGCATGGAAATCTTCAATTGCATCCCAAACTCTATGTTTGTATGCTTTCATAACATCATTTTTGGTCGCACTCATCCCTCTTACTTGGCTGACAACAAGTTCACTGTCACCATATACTTTTAACGCTTTAAGCCCTCTTTTCCTAGCCCATTCTAGTCCATTAACCAGACTTTCATACTCTGTAGTGTTACTGGTGTAGGAAAAAATGAATCTAAAGGTAGTATAATACCTTTCTCCTTTTGGGGACACCAGCATAGCACCTCCACCAAAACCATGTCTACTTCTAGCTCCATCAAAAAATAGTTCGCAGACTTGACTATCCCGATCATCCAAATCAGTGTATTCTTTGAGAAGGCTTGGTTCTATAGCTCCACTTTCTTGGATCAGATAACTCCCCAAACCAAAATCCCAAACAAGACTCTCTTGGGTCCCTAAGGTTCTTTCATCTAGGAGAATATCAGGGATATTCTCAATTTTGGTGCTTGCTTCACTAGTGGTTGGGAAATCATTGTCATCAAATATAAGACAATTAGTATTGATGGAGTTGGACACATATGGCTCTATATGATGTATTGCTAAGGATTCTAATTTAATGGTGACTTTGGTACCATACCTTGTATGAAAGATCATGTGAGACCAGTCGGAAGAAAGATAACCTCCTATCTTGGCTGTGAACTCCCTTGAGAGACATATGGAAAACAATGCAAGGAGATCTATGATATATATGTCAAGGAGAATGGAAAATTTAGGACTAGCATGGAGAATTGGACTGGTATCCTTGGCCACACCTATAGTACTGACTGAGGATCCATCAAGTTGTGTAACCTTCTTTTGGAAGGGTTCATATTTAAGTCCTAATTGATCAGCCACTTTCTTGGGCATTACAGTGCTAGTAGCTCCACTATCTACCATACAATTATGCACTAAAGATTTCTCAATAATTAAAGATACGTAAAATGGAGGTGGCTTTAAATTCCTACCTTGCATGGTATTATCCTTGGAGTTGCTGGTCGAAGTCTCCTTTTCTTGATCAGTGTTGACCAACACTAGTTTTGCAGTTTCTTTTGCAGGTTGAGGATTTGCTGCCTCTCTCATAGCTTTCTCCAAAATTTCAGGTTGTCCTAGAATAGACAAAGAGTCCCACATAGACATGGTGACATTCACCTTCTTCATGTTGTCTACAATATTGTAAGGTGCCACAGTGTGTACCCTATGTTGTGCTTTTGCTATGATCAGTTCTGGCTCTTTTGGAACTTGGCCCTCTTTGCTTGTGATGACAGGGACCTCCTTGGATGTGATAGGGGTAGTTTTCTATAGTGGCTCTATAGATGTAGTGGCCTTAGTACCAGAATCTACTCTATCTATGTCTTGGGCTCTTCTCTTTGCTCTTGTGTAGGCAACAAAAGTAGCTTCATCATTGACTCCATTGAAATCCGATTGCTCCCCATTGAAAAGAGCGGTCTCATTCTCTTGTGTTTCTTATTGAGGAGTTGTCCCACTAGAAGGAGCTTCTGTTTGAGCTTGTGAAGCATTTTGAACCATTAGTGCTTGGTTCATCCATCCATTAGAACACGTAGCCTGATTGTGGGGCTGATTGCAAGGGAAACACCATTCATTATCTATGACCATATTGTTCTGACTAGGAACCATATCCCTGACTGGATTTACAAAATTAAGAGGTGCCGGGGTATATGGTTGGAATGGTCTTTGACTAAAGTTTTTTCTTTGCCCTTGATAGCCTCCTTGGTATGGTGGCCTATTTTGTTAAGGTTGTCCTTGATTTTGGTATTGCTGATTAGGACTTTAGCCTTGTGATTGGAAGGGTGGCCTGATGCCTTGGTTTTGTTTCTTCAAGTTTGTGACCTCTTTGGTTAGAGTCTGCAGCAAGTTTGTCATTTCTTGTATACTAGTTTGCTGACTACTCTTCGCCTCTTGCAACTCTTGGGAGAAATTTGTTGCAGCATGCTCCTGACCACTGGTACTAGCTTGAGGTTCTGAAATTGTGGGAATAGGGGTAAATGGGGGTACCTGTGCAGGTGCAATGGGCTGAAGACTAGGAAAGATAGGCATGGGAGGCCTTCTCTATATCATGTATGCTTGGATCAGATAATTTTCAGCCCTGACAGCAGTGTCAAAAGCTTGGGGTAAAGTGGTACCACCCATAGACTGGATCATGATAGAAGTTTGGCTATTTAGACTTTGCGAGTAATACAGGAAGGCATGGTCAGCTGATGGCCTTACAGAGATTGGGATTCTATTCCATGTTTTAAGAAATCTACTATTATAATCTGTCATTTTCTCTTGAGGGTCTCTCTTTATAGTTGTTAATTGCTCAACTAGAAACAAATTATCTGATTTATCCTCAAAATGTTTGCTTAATGCATCCCCTAATTCATCCTATGAAGTAATAGAACCAACAGTTAAAGTTCTAAACCACTCTAGAGCCTTACCTTTCAGAGATGCTGCTAATAATTTGGTGACCACATCCTCTTGAGTAATGTTGTGTATGTTGCAGATGGTGGTCACATCTCTTATGTGCTCAAAGGTTGTTGTCTGTCCCACTCTTGTGAAATCAGGTATACTCTTTAATGCCACCAAGGGCACATCATGATGCACTGCAAAATCTAATGGGCTCCCCTAATTGAAAGGTGCAAAGGCAAAATTTATAGCCATTGTAGGAGGTGTAACCTGAAGATTAACAACTATATGAGCTGTATTTGCTAGATTTGGATCTTCTTCTTCTTCTAGATCTCTGGTCAAAGATCTACATCTTCCTCTGAAATGAAAGAGGAGAGGTCTCCTCTCTAAAGTATCAGGAGGTGTAGATTGGAATCTTCTTGTAGGAGATTCTCTCTGAGTTGACCTGCCTTTGTAGCTCCTTTTCAAGGGCAAATCTAAAAATTTAGCAGGCTTTGAGCTTCTAGTCTCGATCTTTCTCATAAACCTTAAGCAAGGTTGGCTTGAATCTTTGAAACCAGTAGAGTCGCTAGATATACTTGATAGAACAACCTCTAAAGGTCTGTATTATGCAATTTTCATATCAAAGATGACATAATCTTCAACAATAGAACTTCTTTGTTGTCCCACCGGGCGTGCCATAAATTGTTATACACTAAATTTGCACCTCTGATCTCAAGCTCTTGTAGTCTTGATAATCCAGTATAACATGGGAATCATCTCAAGGTTGTGGGACCTTTTGCTAACCAAGATGAGACCTCCAGATTCTAGGTTGGTTCCTCTTGGGTAATCACCCTGATTTTCTTTTAATAGGAAAGTAAACTTTGAGGGGAAAGGGTTAGAAGGAATGCATGAAAGGGAAATGACATGAAGCAAATCTACCTACTAGGTGATGCACTAAAACTAGGGTTCAGATCTCAGTATAGAGGAATGAAACTAGTGAAAGACTTAATTCTAGGAGATCATAGCTTACTGAATAGGATTACATGAGTATTTCGTTAGAGGGCCTAAAAATTAGACACAAATTATGACCTACAAGTAGACATTCTCTTCAGCAAAAGGACACAAGGATGAGATAGAATGACAGGGGCTGAAGGATACCCACAACCTCACTCAGATCAAATCAAACACAGTAGTGCACAAATAAGCTGAAAGTAAAGGGGATCAGGAAAACTAAGTATCACTAAAAAAACATTCATAAAACTCAATCCAATAAGAGATAAGCCAAACAGGAAAGCATAAGGATAGGAAAACATGTCACAGAATACTCTGCAAAGTTTGTATTATCAATGAGAACTTACAAGATGTGAAAAACCAGAGAGCAAAAATGCTACAGATAGTCCTCCAAGAAAACACTTTTTCTTTTTACAAAACGTGAATTCTGAGCTCAAAAGCTCAAAAAAAACAATATATACAACCCTGCACGCAGGCAGGAATCAAAAATATCCCAATTAGGGCTACAAAGGTTTACAATAAAATATTCAACCCTAATTCAATCTAATCTGGCCATAAATGCACATGAAAATATCCCAACAGATCAGATATATATTTTTTTGCGTGTTCACTTCATGTTTATTCTTACAAAAATCAGGCCGCCATGATCCATCTACCTTCCTGCAACTCAGGCTCGCCATAACTGCAAAAATCTGATACTGTGAGATATTTGAATTTAAAAATTGGTATAATGGTCAAAGGTGGTGCATAAATTTCCATCGACGGTCAGTATTCAAAAATTGATCTTGCTTTAAAACATGACCGTCAAATCCTTCATCTTTACCTGGGCTCAGCACTTGACTGCAAAACTAACTCGGTATTCACCCCAGGTTTCAATTTTCCTCTTGTCACTGAATCGCTTAACCTTTTAACTAACCCCGGCTCTTCTTGGTGATTACATGACTAAAGCCACAAAATTGGGTCCACCTTGCCACCTGTCATTCTCTTATTCATTCTTGACTGCTCTGTAAGCATACACCTCAGCGAGCTCTGACACAGTCCCACTGCAACTTAGATTCTGATCCAACAGTGGTCGCATGATTGCAAAGGCAAGGAATGTTCCTTGCAATCATGTGACAACCATTAGATCTCTTGTTGGGAAGTCTGTTGGGCCCACTCTAACAGATTGGAACAAGTCATTACCTCTGGCTAATGAGAAACTTCCACATCAGAAAATGTGGCACTAGACCCACCAAAGCTTTGAAGCGCTGCAAAGAAGGAAAGATCAACAGTTGTCATGATTTCGCAAGGCTCTGATAGATCCTTTGCGAAATCACAGCAGTCGTTGATCATCCTAAATGGGACCCCACAAACATCCTGTCGCATGATGTTAACTAATGACTGCAAACTGCCACCATCAAAAACTGGACACGTCACCACCCAAGGTCCCGCCACCGGAGTCAAAGACCCGCTGACCACCTGTCGCATGGTCGCATGTAGTCAAGGCACCGCATGTGATCATGTGACCAACCGCAAGACGCTACCCTCACTGGATTGGAACTAACTGCAGGATGCCGACCACAAACCGCTGACGGTTAGTCACATGGTCGCATGGGCTCGGAAGAGCCCATGCGATCATGCGACCAACATGAAACCATTGCGTTGTCAATTGCTGGTAGTTTGAAAGCTTGAAGACCGCGAACTGGGCCTGGTTGGTACCTCAGGGTTGTGCACTTAACGGCTAGTCGCATGTTTGCATAGCCTAAAAGAGGGCTATGCGATCATGTGACAAGCCGTAGCATATTGTCAAAAATGCCAAAGGGACCCGCTTGGTCAGAGTTGTGCGGATGGAGAAATGTGGACACCAGAGAAGGGTAAAGTGTAGAAGTGGTCAAAAATATAGAGAATTTTTTGTACCGAAAGTCAAAGACATCTGAAACCTTCAGAGGGAAGGTTGAAAACACACTGGATTTTTGAACCAAAGGTAGAAAACACACTTCGACACTTGAGCACTTCTTTTGGGAAATAGGAACCATGGCCAAAAATGAATGACAGGGAATTTTTGGGTAACAAGAAGCATTGAAGGGTTAGCGCCACCTATGACCGTTTATACTTTTAAATTCAAAATATCTGTGAATATCTGATCTGAAGAGTTATTGTGAACCTAACTTGCAGAGAAGTAGATGGATCGACTAACCTTCTAGAGGCAGTTATGGTGATGGAATTATGTGCAGGGATAGATATCTGATCGATCAAGATATTTTAATGATGCATTTATGATAAAAAAAAATGATAGAATTAGGGTTTTCTATTATTCTATGAAAAATCTATGTAACCCTAATCAAATTTTTGACTCTTGCCTATGTGCAAGGGAGATGTATATATTAGTTTTTAGAGCTCTTAGAGCTTAGAGTTTACAATTTTAAAAAAGAGAGTTTTCTTTCTTAGGAGCTATCTATGGCATTTGTCCTGCCCTCTGGCTTTTACAATCTGTAATCTTTCATTGACTTATCAGATTCAATAGAGGCTTTTTGAGGCATCTTCTCTACCCTCAAGTCTTTTCCTTGTCTATATTTCTCTTAATGAGTATAATATACTAGCTTTGTTAGAGAAATCTTGGAGTTCCAGGGCCCTTCTTTCTTTCAACTTATTTGTGTGCTATTGTGTATGATTTTATTTGAATGATCTTGTGGGTATAGCTCAACCCCCTGTCACTCTGTCTCATTCCTGTGCTCTTTTGCTGAAGAGAATGTTTGCTTGCATGTCACAGTCTATGTCTTTTGTTTAGACCCCTCTGTGAAACACTTATGCAAGCCTATTTATGAAGATTGTGTTCTATTAGATCTGAGAGCCTTCATGCTAATTTGGTCAATATATTATGTTCATGTCTTTTCAGTGTATCACCTAGTAGGTAGTTTGCTTTGAGTTATTTCCCTTTAGCATTCCTTCTATCCCTTTCCCCTCAAGAATTTACTTTCTTGTCAAGAAGAAAATTAAGGTGATTATCCAAGAGGAACCAGCCTAGAACCTGGAGGTTTCATCTCAGTTAGCAAAGGTCCCACAACCTGGAGATGATCCCAAAGTTATACTAGGTTATCAAGACCAAGAGAGCTTGAACCAAGGGTGCAAACTTAGTGTATAACATTTTTGGCATGCCTAGTGGGACATAGAAAGAGGTTCATCTTTAAAATATTATGCTATCTCTAATATACTGATTGCATAATATAGACCTTTCAGAGGTTTCTTCCTATCAAGTATATCTGGCGACTCCACTGGTGTAAGATTCAGGGGCCCTATTTGAAGTTTATGAGAAAGATAGAGACGAGAAGCTCAAAGCCCACTAAATTCTCAGAGCTTCCCTTAAAGAGAAAATATAGAGGAAGGTTGTCTCAAAGAGCATCCCCTGTAAGAAGAATACAATCTACACCACCTGATAGTTCAGAGAGGAGACCTTTGTCCTTTCATCTTAGAAGAAGAGGAAGATCTCTAACTAGGGATTTAGAGGAGGATTCAAATTCAACATTAAATACAACTCATAAGGTTGCTACTCATCAAATTTTAGCTCCCATGATAGCTAGGCAATTTGCCTTTGCACCTTTCAACCAAGGAAGTCCATTGAACTTTTCTCAACATCATGATGTGCCCCTGGTGGCATTGAAGAGCTTACCTAATTTCATAGGTGAAAGACAAACAATAGCTTTTGAACACATAAGAGATCTGACTACTATCTGCAGTATACATAATATAACTTAGGAGGATGTGGCCACTAAGTTGTTGGCAGCTTCTCTCAAAGGTAAGGCTCTTGAGTGGTTTAGAACTCTAGTTGTTGGTTCTATTAATTCATGGGATGGATTAGGGGATGCATTGAGTAAACACTTTGAAGATAAATCAGATAACATATCCCTAGTTGAGTAGTTAACAACCATAAAGAGAGATCCTCAAGAGAAAATGACAAACTATACTAACAGATTTCTCAAAACATGGAATAGAATTTCAGTCTCAGTGAGGCCATCAGCTGATCACTCTTTCTTATACTTCTTGCAAAGCTTGAATGATCAGATTTCTATCATGATCCAATCTATGGGGGTACCTCTTTACCTCAAGCTTTTGACATAGCTGTCAGGGCAAAAATTGTTTAATCCAAGCAGGCATGATAGCAAGAAGGCCACCCATGCCCATCTTTCCCAACCTTCAACCCATTGCATCTCTGCAATTACCTCCTTTTACCTCTATTCCTACCATATTAGAACCTTGGGCTAATACTAGTGGTGAGGATTTAAAGGAAAGTTTCTCTCAGGAACTGCAAGAAATAAAAAATAGTCAGCAAAATAGTCAGCAAGAAATGATAAATCTACTGCAGACTTTAACTAAAGAGATGACGAACCTAAAGAAGCAAGGGCAAGGAATGACCACCCTTTCAGCCTCAAGGCCAAGGTCCTAATCAATAATATCAGAATCAAGGATAGCCTTATAAGCAAAATAGGTCACCATACTAAGGAGGTTATCAAGGAGCTTACCAAAAGCAAAAATTTAATCAAAGACCATTCCAACCATATAACCCTACACCTCTTAATTCTGCAAATCTAGTCAGAGATATGGTCCCTAGCCAAAACAATCTAGATTTGGACAATGAATGGTGCTTCCCTTGTAATTAGTCTCATAATCAGGCTACATGTTCAAATGGATGGATGAACCAAGCCCTAATGGTTTAGAATGCCTCACATGCCCAATTAGAGGCCTATTATAGTGGATCAATTCCTCAGCAAGAAGCACATAGTAATGAGACTACTCTTTTCAATTGGGAGCAACAAGACTTCAATGGAGTCAGTGGTGAATCTCCCATTGCTGCCAATACAAGGTCAAAGAGAAGAGCCCAAGACATGGAGCGAGTAGATTCTAGGATTAAAGCTACTCCATCTATAGAATCACTGTAGCTATCTGCTCCTAAGATATTGAAGAAGGCTCATGTCATTACAAGCAAAGAGGGCCAACCTCTCAAAGAAGTGGAGCCTATCATAGTAAAAGCACAACAAAGGGTACACATTGTGACACCTTTCAACATTGTAGACAACATGAAGAAGGTGAATGTTACTATGTCTATGTGGGACTCTTTGGCTATTCTAGGGCAACTTGAGATTTTGACGAAGGCCATGGGTGAAGTAACAGTTCCTCAGCCTACAAATGATGCAACAAAGCCAGTGTTGGTCAACATTGATCAAGAAAAGGAGTCTCCAAATAGCGGCCCCAAAGCAAATACCATTCAAGGTAGGAACTTAAAACCACCTCCTTTTTATGTATCTTTAATTATTGGAAAATCCTTAGTACATAACTATATGGTAGATAGTGGAGGTACTAGTACTGTAATGCCCAAAAAGGTGGCTAACCAATTAGGACTTAAATATGAACCCTTCCAAAAAAGGGTTACACAACTTGATGGATCCTCATTCAATACAGTAGGTGTAGCCAAGGATACCAGTCTAATCCTCCATGCAAGTCCTAATTTCTCCATCCTACTTGATATATATATCATAGATCTCCCTACTTTATTTGCCATATGTCTATCAAGGGATTTTACAACCAAGATACGAGGCTACCTTTCTTCTAACTGGTCTCACATGCTCTTCCACACAAGATATGGTACCAAGGTCACCATTAAATTTGAATCATTGGTAGCTCACCATATAGAGCCATATGTGTCCAATGTGATCAATACAAACTTCCTTACACTTGATAGCAATGACTTCCCAATTATCAGAGAAGAAAACACTAAGATAGAAAATATCCCTGATATTTTACTAGATGAACTAGAATCAGAAAAGGATTCAGAGGCCCAAGAAAATGTTATTTGGGATGCTGGTTTGGGAAGCTATTTGATATAAGCAAGTGGTGCCCTAAAGCCAAACCTTCTCAAAAAGGACACTGATTCAGAGGATTAGAGCAACCAGGTTTGGGAATTGTTTTTTGATGGAGCTAGAAGCAAACATGGTTCTGGTGGTGGTGCTATGCTAGTGTCCCCAAAGGATAAAGATACTATACAGCTTTCAGATTCAGTTTCTCTTGCACTAGCAACACTGCAGAGTATGAAAGTCTAGTGAATAGACTGGAGTCGGCTAGGAAGAGAGGGCTCAAAGCCCTAAAATTTTATGGTGCCAGTGATATAGTAGTCAGCCAAGTGAGAGGGATAAGTGCAATAAAAAATGACACCATGAAAGCATACAAACATAGAGTTTGGGATACAGTTGAAGACTTTTGTGCTTTCAATATTGTTTCCATCCCTAGGAAGATAAATCAAAATGCAGATAGGTTAGCTATTGTTGGATCTTAGTATGACATTCCTAATAGTGTTTCAAAAGAAAGGGACCAATAGCACATTAAAGTGATTGTTAGAACCTCTATTCCTGATAACAATGTCAATTGGAAAGTGTTTGACAATGATGAGCAAATTTTGTAGTTCTTGTTTGAAGAAGACGTCTTCTCAGAGCATAACCAAGATAGATTATTGAAGAGCTATGGTGACCAAGTGATATGACTCAGATCTGATAGGATGCATGTGGGTCTTGTCACCTTAGAGGTTGTCTTCAACAAGGATGATCAAGTTAAGAAGAACAAAGCTGGCCTGGTGGTTCAACAAGAACATTGTGTTGAATTGGAGTTGGAACCAGGTAAAAGCTTACAATTTGGAAAAGTAAATACTAATTTAGAAAAGTAGGCTTACACCCAATTATTTAAGGAATTCAATGATGTATTTGCATGGCAATATGAAGACCTTAAAGGTTTTAATCCAGCCCTTGATCAACACACCATTGAACTAGAGCCTAATGCCAAGCCAGTAAGGCAAAAAAAAGTCTTGTTAATCCCAAGCTTGAGCCACTTATGCATAGAGAAGTACTCAAATTAATAGAAAGTGATATCATCTACCCCATCAAGCATACTAGTTGGGTTTCCAACCTTGTTCCTATCAGGAAGAAGAATAGGGAGTTGAGGTTATGTGTTGACTTCAAGGACCTTAACAGAGCTTCTCTAAAAGATCACCATCCATTACCCTCTATGGAACAAATCCTGCAATGTGTCTCTAGGTCTGAGAGATTTTCATTATTGGATGGCTATTCAGGATATAATCGGATCCTAGTTAATGAAAAGGACCAATACAAGACTACATTCACAACCAAGTGGGGAACCATGGCTTATCAAAAGATGCCCTTTGGTTTGTCAAATGCAGGTGCTACTTTTCAAAAGGCAATGGATATGGCCTTTAAAAGCCTCATTTACAAGTTTGTACTAGTTTACTTAGATGACATAACTGTCTATTCCAAACATGCAGTAGATCATATCAAACATCTGAGGAAAATATTTGAAAGGTGTAGAGAGTTCGAGATATCTCTTAATCCCAAGAAATGTGTGTTTACAATTCACGAGGGGAAATTGTTAGGATATATAGTATCCAAGAAAGGAATCATAGTAGACCCTGAAAGTATTATAGCCATCCTAGAACTACCCTTGCCACATCACAAGAAAAGCCTTCAATCTTTCATAGGAAGGATTAACTTTGTTAGGCATTTCTTGCCTAATATTGCAAAATTATTGAAGCCTTTGATAGCCATGTTAAAGAAGAGTTCAGTCTTCAACTAGACTAAACAAGGGAAGGCCAACTTCCAAGCTATCAAAGAGGCCTTGATAGAAGCTCCTGCTCTATTAAACCCAAATTTTAATAAGGATTTTATCCTTTACGCTTATGGGAGTTCAGATGCTATGTCTGCAATGTTGACCCAAGAAAATTTAGAAGGGTCGGAGTAGCCTATTTTTTTCTTCAGCAAAGGTTTAGAAGAGTATGAATAGAGATACTCTTTTGTGGAAAAACATGTGCTTGTTGTGGTGAAGATTCTTAAAAAGTTCAGATATCTATTGACCCATAGCAAAGTACACTTGAAAGTTACTCATCCAAGTGTCAAAGAATTTTTGCTATCCAAGGACCTAAATGAAAAAAGGGCTGGTTGGGTTACCAAAGTGATGGAGTATGACATTGATATTCAAACCACTAAACTAGTTTGAGGAAGAGGTCTTTGTGAGCAGCTAACAAAGGATGAAGGTTCAAAGAAATCATAGCAAACAGATGCATCTCTAGTTTTACATTCTACAAAAGAACATGCCAAGGTAACAGGTTGGTTGCCTAACATGATTCATTTTTTGAAGACAGGACAACGTCCTACAAACCTAGATTCAGCAAAAAGAAGATATTATAGATTACAATATGTTCCCTTTGTGTTGATAGATGAAGTTCTTTTTAGAAAGGATCACAATGGTGTCCTCTTAAGATGCATTGATTCAGAAAAGGTAGCTGATGTCCCATTTGAATTTCATGATGGACCTTCTGGAGGTCACTTTTCTCCTAGGACTACTGCTTTTAAAATCATGAGGGTCGGATACTATTGGCCATCTATTTTCAAGGATAGTCATGATTATGTGAGAAAATGCATCAAATGTGCCATGTTTGTAGGCAAAGAAAGGTTTGCAGCTCTGCCCCTTCAGCCAATCAGGATAGAGCAACCTTTCATAAAATGGGGCATAGATTTTGTTAGCATGATTAATCCTCCATCTAGCACAGGCCACAAGTCGATAATCACTGCAACAAATTATTTCACTAGATGGATAGAGGCGGTTGTCTTAAAGGAAGCAAATGAGAATGCAGTCTTAGATTTTTATGATGATATAGTTCATAGATTTGGCACTCCATACTCCATAATATCAGATAATACATTAGCATTCACATGCCTTAAAATCTCAGAATGGGCAATCAGGAATTCCATTTATCTGAATACAAGTTCAAATTACTACCCTTGGGGCAATGGATTGTTAGAATCAACTAACAAGAACTTGATTAGGATAATCAAGAAGATCCTACAAGACAACCAAAGGGATTGGCATACTAAATTGAAATCTTCCTTATGGTTAGATAGGATTACCCCAAATAGGATCATTGGGAATTCTCCTTATATGTTAGTGTATGGAAAAGAGGCTAAGCTATCCATTTCAATTGAATTGTCAGCTTTGGACTTAGCCACTCAATACATCCTATTTGAAGAAGGAGATCCCTTACAAATCAGATATGATCAACTGATGGAGTTAGAAGAACTTAGAGATAAATCCATGAAGGATTTGGAGTTCCATCAAGTACAAACAAAGAAGAGTTTTGATAAAAGAGCCAGGGCCAAAAGCTTCAAAATTGGAGATGTAGTTCTCAAATGAGATGAATTCAAATCAAAACTTGGCAGACATACAAAGTTTGATTCCTTTTGGGGAGGTCTGTTCATCATCACTAAGTGCAAGGAGCCTAATGCTTTTCAACTATCAACTCTTGGAGAATATTCCTTGCCTATATCAATTAATGGATTCCACTTGAAGCCTTGTTTTGAGGTTAATCCTTCCTTGTAAATCTCTGTAATTATGTTTCCTTGTTTTTCTGTCCCTACTTTCTAGGCTAGTTTTTTTTCCTATTTTCCAAGAAGTGCTCGAGCACATTTTTGTTCCTCCTAGTTTTGAGTCTATCTCTCTATCAAGAAGGTCCTTGTGTTCTTGAGATGACTCCTATGCCCAATGGATTGCATCAAGGTCACTGGTTTCCAATGTCTAGCAGGCTGACATCCAATAGAAATCACCAAAATGTTACCCAAAAAATTTCCTATCATACAATTTTTTGGCCACAGGTGGACTGAAATGAGGCTCCCACAAGGGTCAAGCCTAGCCTATTAAGCCATTTTCTGTCATAGCAAAATCCTATGAAAAGGCATATTTCCCTGTAATGATTCTGTGAGTTTGTCCTACCCTGCTGCAACTTATTTTGGCTTGCGCCCAAAATCCACAATGTTTCATGGCTTGCACTCTTAGCCTCAGGTGGTTTTTCATGACAGTATGCTTCAATCTAGGGCACATGGTCTGATATGCAAAAATCCAAATGAAATGCCCTGTCCTAGTTGTGACACAGTTTTAGTTTGTGAGCTAAATTTTTGATGTTTCATGGCTTGCACCCTTAGCATATGGTACTTCTTTGAGTTTCCAAGGTCTGATTAAAGGTGCATGTTCTGAAATGATACCACCAAGAAGTTATGGTTGTTTTAAGATCCATAGGAAATAGCTTGTTTTATGTCGCAGGTTTTCAAAAAATTGTATAAATATGAAACCCGGGAGGTTTTATACTTCTTCGTGTCTTCACAGCTTATATCTGACGTCAATGTTTCCTATGTGCACTACTGTGACCGAGTGGGCTCAGTTCTTCAAGGATGCAGTTGCTTGATCTCTAGTTTTTCTAGCAGTTAATTTTTTTATTCAGCCATTGGGCGACTGTGTGTTCGCCAAGTTTTGTTTCTAGCGGTTAGGCTGCTCGGCAAGTTAAGGTTTAGTTGAGATCTACGATTGTCATGATATCGCAAGGAAAAGGTGATCGAGGGTTAATCTTCTTGGTATTACAACAACCATCCGATCTTCCAAATGAAGGAAGTTGATTGTGCAGTGGGTCTATTTTTAGTTATTGCTGAGATGTCTACTCCTGATTGGTCGTGGGCTTGTGATGTGGAAAGTTGTCAGTGGGGCCAGGTTTTTTATTGTCTAGACAAGTTAAAACTCGATCAAGATCAATGATTGTCACATTACTACCAAGGAAAAATGCTTGAGAGATATTCATCAAGGCATTGCAACAACCGTCTGATGAAAATTTAAGTATAGCCATGGGTCTGAGGTGTCAGTCATGCTGAGGTGTTCATTTCTCATTGGTTTTTGACTAGTGATGTGGTTGATGACTTTTAGAGGGCCTTGTAACTATTGTGGAAAATGATCTGGGCCATTCAATTTGCCAGTAAAGAATGATATCGATGGCCATGTTTTAAACTGAAACCTGCTAGCCATTGTTTCAAATTTAAATATATTTTTGTAGGGTTTCTTGCTGGTTTGTTGCTGTTGGTCAAATGTGATGTTGTGAGTAGCTCAGAGTTGATGTTTTTTAGAATGGTTGTAGGTAGAAAAATGATGAAGAAGATCTGGGTGGCCATTGTGTGTTGATTTTTTGTTTCCTGAGGTACCATGTCGATGGTTTTGTGCTAAAGAAGCATTGAAGGGTTAGCGCCACCTGTGACTATTTATACTTTTAAATTCAAAATATCTATGAATATCTGATCTAAACATTTATGGTGAACCCAACTTGTAGAGAAAGAAGTTCTGAAAATAGAAGAAAATACATACCAAAAGTGGTCCAAAATTCAATGTATTAGACTTTTCCTTCCTCATAGTATTCATATTGTCATCCAGTTTCTTCAAAAAAATCTCACATAAGTCTATCTTCATATCCTTCTTAACAATTTTGTAGGCAATATCAACTACTCCACAAGGTACACTATCTACCCAAGATGATTGAAAGATTCAACAAGATATTATATTGCATGTGAATCTTAACTTAGGGTCATCAATAGTGGATAAATTCAAACCTATACCATACCATTTCTCTTTTGTAAGCGCACATAGCTTATTCTTATCGGTTTGCTTATATGCCCTCGATCTATCATTGATTGGAAATCCTATGACTATGTGCAATACATCCTTGGTGATCTTAACTGGTCCATCAAGTCACATGAACTGACCATGTACTCTGCTAAGTACCATCCCCATCCATTCATGCTTGAAAATTTTTGGCACATGCATAGCATGGACACAACCCTTGGTTTCCAAATGCGTGTGGTCATCTTTCAATTTTCCATTAACCCATATTCCTATATGATGTGTCAATTTCAGTTTGGCATATATCTTCAATTTTACAATGAATGAAAGCACAAACATCTTCAATGAGTATAACCCTTAGTGGAATCAATGACATGGATCCAGACTTATCTATTTTTGTAGAAATGATGGGAGGCAACTTGTATTTAGGATTGACAGGGTCAATCTTCTCAACAATGACTAGTTTTTGAGCTTTTGGTGCCATTATGATCTCAAAGATATTCTTCAAACAAGTAGGGTTTCACTTAAATAGCATTTAGAATTCATGAACACTTCTCGGTAAACACTAGAAATACCTCAAATGCACTAAATATTGTTTGGAATACTCTAAGGTTGCTTGAATTCATTCGGTGATCTCTTTTATGTCAAATCCTTCAAATGCTTGTGAAAGTGCAAGGTAAAAATGAAATAGTACGACCTCTATTTATATTTTTTATTGGATTAGGGCTTCCAATGACTATATTATTTGCATTAAATACTTCTTACCAACTTGATTTCACCAATAACTGAAATACACTTTCTTTCACCAAATAAAACAAAATAACTTATACACTTTACTAATCAACATATGAAATGTCAACTTTACAACTTATATCCAAATGCCTCTTAGTATGCTAATATAGATCTTTGCACTAATTCTAGGAACTAATTGAAGATAGAATTTAGATTAGCAACTCCTACACATACCTTTGACTGATTAAGTGAATATAGGTGCACCCAATCCAATGGATGTGGTGCCATCAGTTGTTCCAAGTTCAGTTCCATCACATTGAGATTTCCTTCTCCATGTCTTATTCATCTGATTTATTATTTCATCAATATTAACTTGAGCCTTTTCACTTAGTTGTTCCTCGATTGGGGCTTTGTCTCAGTGCTTTCAATCTTTAGCTAGGTGATCGACCTTGTGACAGTGGAAACAAGCCATTCCAGAGTTTCTCCATGATCATCTATTGTTCATACCATGCAACCTAAAGAAATTTGCAGCAATGTGACCAAATCTTCCACATGCAGTACAAGTGATTCTTGTATTATAGTCTCATGGTATAGTTGGTCCTTGTCGGTTGTTTGCATTATTCTATCGATTAGGCACCCATTTCTCATTCCTTCTTTGTGACCTACATTATTCATATTTATGATCATATCTATTGCAATTGTTATAGTAGCCCTTGAAGCCTGGCTTCCTTGAGTTTTTATCAACTCTTAATCTACATTCAAATGCCTTGTGACTATACTTATTACAATTGTAACAATGACAATTAAACTTAGGATTACTTTGTGGATTACCTCTTTTACTCCTGTGGACATTTGTTGTGTGTCATGATTTCCCACAATGATAGCATGTAGGCTTCTTTGTCTTCGATGGGATAAAAAACATTATCTCAGTTGGTTGCTTGTTTAGAGGACTCACCCTTCTTGGTAGTATTGTTTTCATTATATCCAAGTCCAGTAGTATCTCTCAGTTGTCTATGACCTCTTATTTGTTCATCCAATATTCTCAATGCTTCTTCATTTCTTTCCAAGACTTCATTAGCATCTCTTGCAGATTTTAGATCATTTTTCAAATGTTCATTCTCAGATCTCAGTTCAACAATCTCTCCAAATTTCCTTGCATCATCCTAATTTGTACTTATTAGTTGGTCTGTCAAGTTGTATTGAATTTGTGTCAACCTTAGTAGTTCCCTATCTTTCTCATCAATTCTTGTGTTCATTTGTCTTCTTTCATCTTCCACCATTCTTTTGTCATATTCATCTTTTCCTTTTTGTTCTAAGACTTCACACATCCTTACTGATTAGGCTTCTTGTTCTCTTTTTAGTGCTTTCACCTAATCAGCTAGGTTTTTGTTCTTTTTAAATAGTTTTGATATTATATCATCAAATTTATTAGACATGCTTCCCTCTAATTAGTCTTCAATTTATTCAACCTGATCTTGTGAATTTTTCAATTGATGTGATATCTCCTTTGTCTTGTTGATTGAGTGCATTAGTTTCCTCCTTAATTCATCAATTTTATCATTATTGATTATTATTTCCATTTCCATGTTATCATTCACTCTTTCATACCTATAGCTCTCCATTCCTCTAGATCTTTCCTCTCAAGTGGTTAGACTTCTTAATAAGAGACTAGGCTCTAATACCAATTGTTGGATTAGGTATGGAAATGTGAGAACTGAGAGGGGAGGGGTAAATCAGTACTGTAAAATACTTTTAAACTATTTAAACTTTATTCCTTAATCATTTACTAATTCCATAACTTTTGCATGAATCACATAAAATATAAAACATAACTCATATCATATTCATTTTGGTATCACAAAAATCCTTGTCAGTGGATAAAAACTGTGGTGGGGATGACACCCACAAGACTTCACTATTGTAGTAAAAAGTTTGCTTGATTAGAGCTACACTATTAGCGTACCCTATTAAGAGTATTTACCCACTTAAGAGTCTTAAGACCTGTTAAGTCTACCTTGCTAAAGGATTTTACAATTCTAATCTAAGAATTGTACCTATTTAAAGGATTTACAATATAAGATCTGTTAGGATCTTCTCGGTTAAGAGACTTCAAAACTTTGATTACTCTTTAATCAGTAACACAAACTTGTCTATTAAACTTGTATCAATCATATGCATATCAGACTCTTTATGATCACTAAATTATTACCTCATATTGTGTACCTCTCACAATAACAATTTAGTGCTCAATAGATTCAATTCTAAATCAAAATTACTCTTTTCTCTTTACTACTTTGTAACTTGGTGGCTTCTCTACTCATCACCTTCTATCTACAATCTATGTTTCACACATGCAATCTCCTTTCACACATGCATATTGATCTTCACACTCTAATCCATTTATGTACAATTCTAGAAGTGGTGCTAGATGTTCTAGAATCATCTCTTCAACCCATGCTAGCATTGTTACTCCTCCAATGCATATAACATACTTAATTTTCATTCGTAGATCTCACCTTGTAATCATGCATAATAATCATGTTTAAATCTCCAATGCTTTGTCATATAATCTACTTGAGATTTGTAAACCATTTTCTATTTGGTGTCCAGGTTCAATGTATCTAAATATTCTCCTTGTGTTGGCTTGTTATGCTCAATAACACATTTTCCTCTTGCTCAATAACTATTTTATCTCTCAGTTCAGTTGATGTTGTAGCTAAGTATAACTCGGTGCTCGGTGCTCGGTGCTCAATGCTCGATGCTCGATGCTCGATGCTTGGTTATGCCTTTCTTGGAGTCTAAACTTGCTTTTCCTTTACTAAAATTACATGTTCCCTTATTTCCTTTTACCAAATAGCTTTTTTGCTTTACCGACTTGTCTTTCCTTTTTACCGAATGACTTTGACAATCAATGTGACTTCCTCATAACTAATGACAAAAAAATAACTCTTAGGAGTACCACTATCACATTACCATAAGTATGACACTATGATATTTGTCCTTTTAAGTCATCCTAGTATAATGACAATGATTTTTTAGAATATCATCACATTAAGGGACATAAAACTGAAAACTACTTTCAACTTAAGCATATTGTCCAAGATCTAATTAAAAGGGGAGAGATAGAGGTCAAAGATAATCTACTAATAAAAATTAACGATCATGCCATCTTTAAGAATCCACTTCTTAATCATGAAAAAGCTAAGGCCTTTGGGTCTAGATAGAAAAATAATGCCAATTTTGTCAATCATATCTACCATGACCCTAATCACTTTGTCCATGTCATCATTGTCTAAGGTCAAAATTGTGATTGTGCAGTTACTACTAGATGATATAAGATAAATGTGCAGGGGCTTTGTGCTAAATCATAGAACCCATCAACCAGTCAATATAATATCTTGGAACAATTAAAGAAAATGCATGTGCAAATATCCATATTCTAGTTGTTGCATCTATCACCTAATCACAAAGAAACCCTTGACAAAGCTTTGCAAGAGTCTTATATTTTGACTAACATAGATATTAATGCATTTTAAGGAATGGTAGGGAATCTTTCCACTACATACCATGTCACATTCACAAAGTATGATTTTCCTTCCCACAAACCATTTCACAATGACCCACTCCACCTTGAGGTCCATGTCAATAAACACAAAATCTGACAATTCTTAGTAGACGATGGAGCAGGTCTCAATATTTGTACCCCAAGTTGGTTGAAATATTAGGAATCTCTAAGAGTTGTGTGGACCCTTAAAATAATATCATTATTAGAGCTTATGATGATTCAAAAATCCCTTCAAATGGTGTCATCGCCTTTCCTATCATAATTAGCCCATTCACACATGAGATGACATTGCAAGTAATTAGTCTTGAGCTCGACTATAATATTCTCCTTAGTTGACCATGGACTCATGTCATGCAATCCATACCATCCAATTACCACCAATCCTTTCAGTTCCCCTATAATGGATCATAAATTATAGTCATAGGTGACACAGATTCTTTCTTAAATTGTACCAACCTAAAGGGGTTGACTTCTAATCAAGTAGCTTCCACTTTTTTACCTCCTAATTGTGTTGACCCATCAACTTTGACCAAGGCTTCCACTTCATCCACTCCATCTACTTCCCTCTTCAAACTCAAGATCAATGCCTATGACAAAGGTTGTGGGGAATACACATATGTTGATACCTTTTGTGTGGAAAAACTACCTATCTCACCACACACCTATGGGAAACCAAGAGCCCCTAAAGCACAAGAAAAGAATCACTTTCTTATATGGAAAACTTATGATCTTTACCAAGTGGGGGGAACTTAATGAAGAATCCATAGAATTATATGTGTTAGATTAGATCTATAAAGAAGAGGAACCCCTTCCCATAAAACTTCATGTACATCAGTACATGGGAGGCTACACCATAATACAAAAACTAGGATACAATGGGTGTAGTAGTCTTGGGATGTAGAAACAATGAGTAATATAAACAATACTCCCAAATCCCAATCCAAAACATAGAGGTCTAGGATATCATTCATTGGAAGAAATAACCAATGGTACCGAGTTTCCTTATGTAAAGGTCATTTTTACTAATGATACCATCGACAAAAATAATGAAGAACATCATAAAATTGATTAAAATGACTATGAATGGGACACCCCTTGCACATATAGCACCTATGACTTAAATGATCTCTTTCCCAAATTTAGATACTTGTCTTTGCATGCTAGACCCATAAATGGATGGGCTTGGATTGAAACCTTTTATAATCCATCTAAGATGTTGGAAGGCCCTCCATATGAATCATATGAATCTATCTTTAAATATTATATAAACATTATTTCAATCATTTTAATATCCTATGTTGATTCTAATGATACCATTTCCCTAGTATACCTTGAGCTTATAGATTGGGAAAAATAAGATCCTCCACACTTGGATCTTTTTGAGAATGATGAAGCTATTGTTGAGTTCACGGGACTTCAAGGTGGTATACCCATAGGGGACCATAAGGTTGGTTTTACTATTGATCTCTATCATTAGACATACTTTCAAAAGTTGTGTCCAACTTCCAATTAAAAAATGAAATAAATGATAAAAATGAAAGATCTCTAGGTGAAAATTGAAAGACACCTCTATATCACAAAAGAGTAAAAAAAATAGACATATCTTCTGGTGAAAACCTCACTAAGGTGCTAGAGGATGGAAGGTTGGATACACTTCCCATCAATTAGGAAAGATCACAACTACTTGTAGAATAAACACAAGAGATAAACCTTGGCATTGAAGAAACCAAGAGAATCATACACTTTGCAACCTCACTTTCTCTTGAGGAAAGAGGACAATTCATTCAATTTTTCAAGGACAACAAATCAAATTTTCAAGGTCTTATTCTTATATGATAGGGATAGATCTATAATTAGTTCTCCATTATTTACCACTCGGTCCAGGAGTAAAGTCTATCAAACATAAACTCTAGAAAATGCATCCAAAGGTTGCCTTTCTAGTCAAGGTTGACCTTAAAAAATTGTTATATGTTAGTTTTGTTTGACCTATAGACTATGTAGAGTGGACATAAAATTTGGTACCAATCACCAAATTGTTTGGGGGAATCATAATTTGCACAAATTTTAGAGACCTCAATAAGACATATCTTAAAGATGACTTTCCAGTACCCAACATTGATATGCTTATGGACTTCACAACATGATATGAAATGTTGTCATTAATGGATGGATTCTCAAGATATAATTAGATCTACATCACCCCCAAAGACCAACATAAGACATTGTTCACTTGTGCATGGGGAACATGTTGCTAGAATGTCATGTCATTTGGTGTAAAGAATGCAGACACCACAAACCAAAGAGCAATGACTATGATCTTTTGTGATCTTATGCATGACATCATGGGAGACTATGTGGATGATATATTGTCAAAATCAATTACTATGGATCTTTACATAATCATTCTAGCATTAATCTTTAACAGATTGGAAGATTACAAAGTCAGGTTAAATCCTAAGAAGTGTGTCTTCGAGGTTACATTAGGGAAGCTTGTAGGTTTCTTTGTATCACATTGTGTCATAAAGGTAGATCCAGAAAATACCAAAGCAATCATTTATTGAGCATGCTAAATAATTAAGAGGGGGGCAAATCAATTATCCCAAAACACTTTTTCAAAACTTAATTAAACTAGAGAAAATATTAATCGTTTAGATAATTAAAAATAATAATAACTTGTAAGTACAAAAATAGTAAAAACCATAGCACCAAGATTAACATGGAAACTCAAGATGGGAAAAACCATGGAGAAATTAATTCTCATGAATATAAGCACCAGTTAAGGCAATTTTTACAAGAGCTCAATGTCGGTTTTCTCATGGTAGGTAAGGCTCACTTTTGGTTGGGCTAATTGCCCTAATATAAAATAATTAATTACAAAAATGTCTTTTAGAAATAATATGAATTGATAAAGTTGTATTTTCATATGCATGAAATAGTTCCATTTAATAGCTCAACATCCATGGATTGTAGTAGATCTAGTGAGAGATCTTCTACCAGCCTTCACCACCCTTATGCCAAATTGAATAATCCTTTCTATTATAATCTTTTATTTGTCTTCTTTGATACCGTTCACACTTCTTATTTTTCTCGCACACTTTTCTCTAATACATTTATTCATATATCTGTACTCGTGCGTACAACCACCTTAAGCAATCGCATACTCTTGCATCTTCATATTCAAATAGATGTTCATTATATCTACATATCCATTTAACCATAAACATATGTTGACCTAGCACAAAACATGTTGCATTGAATACAAAAATATATTTCAATATAGTTCGACATGCTAGCACCAGACCTAAAAGATAGGTCACACCTATAAGAACTTCATACCATGCTACCAAGGGACCCAAAGATAGGTCACACATAAGATATGCACGTTACATAGCACAATGACCAAAATATAAATATATTTTGGGGCATCGAATTCATTAGTGAATTTTATATAGAGTATGTTAATAGACAAGCCATTAAAGGGAAATTAATATCATATTAGTTTGGTGATGCTCCTATACCAAAAAATCATCCCAGCTTGTATGATTTTCTAGATGAGGCAATATTCCTATTTGATACACCTATACAATGATGCTTATACTTTGATGGGTCCTACACACAAAAGGTGTTTAGGACTAGAATATTGTTTATTACACCTAAAGGTGACTCAATCCTAGGATCTTATAGGCTCTACTTTGAATCCACTAATAACATGGAAAAATATGACACTCTTCTCACAGGGCCTAAGATAGTTTTCCAATTGAAAGTTAAACACTTGCATGTCTATGGAGATTAATAGTTGATCATTAACCATGTCAATGATGATTACATGAATAAAGATGAAATTTTGATAACATAAAAGATGATGGTCAATGACTTCAAACAATATTTTAATCATCTTATGTTTGAGTAGATTCCTAGAATGTAGAACAAGACAATCAAGTTGCAATGAAAATAGTGAGATATTTATTGGATATTCCTAATGATGTAATGCACTATGAATTATTAGTGGAGAAAATTATGGCCCCCACCTTTGAAGTCCATTATCTAAGCTTGTGTGTGAAATTGTTAGACCTAGTTCCACATGGTATCATGATATTCACACATATCTGCGTGATCAATACATACTATCCAACTTATCCTAGAACCCATGCAAAACCCAATTTCTGAAAGCTTCCTGATACGTTATCATTGTTGCACCCTGTATAGGAAGAGTTTAGATGGAACCCTACTCATATGTCTCAATGTTGACAAATAACAAATGACCCTAAGTGAGGTGAACACAAAGATATTTTTGGGGCTAATTTTAGTGGCCCCACTCTGGAAAAGAAGCTTCAAGGATTGAGTATTATTGGTTAACCATGGAAAATGATGCCTATAAGTTTGTACAAAAATGCCAAAAATGTAAGGTCCATAAGGATATCATACATGCACTAGTACAAGATTTGTAACTAATCACATCTCCATGACCATTTTCATAATAGGGACTCGACCTTATTGGAAAAATTCATTCCTCATCCTCCAATGGTCATAATTACATATCACTCTCACTAAGTATTTTATAGAGTGGAAATAAGCGATCCACATGACCTATATTATTGGTAAGCAAATATCTAAGTTCATCCTCAATCATCTCATTTGTCGATATGGTGTTCCACTTTCTATAGTCATAGATAATGGTCCCCCACTCAAGAATCAATATTTTTGTGACCTTTGTGCCAATTTTCATATAAAGCATCACTTTGCCTCACATTAATATTTGCAAAGTAATTGCCAAACTGAGGCATTTAATAATACCATAGCAAAGATCCTTAAGAATACTATCGGTGATGTTGACTATGATTGGCACATCCAACTCAATCCTGCCCTTTGGGCCTACCCACTATCATCTGCACTCCCACTAGAGCTATGACATATTCCTTGGTCTATGGATCAAAAGTTATTTTGCCAATCGAGGTCAAGTTACCTTTCATGTGTGTCTCCTTGTAGAATATTATCACAGATGAAGACTATTGGGTATCTAAGATAAAAGTGCTTGGACTCCTTGATGAGAAATGTTAGAATGCTCTTTATCATTTACAAGCCTATTGGAATCATCTCTACAGAAGATATAAACAAGAAGGTCCATGTCAGAATCTTTGAGATTGGAGACCTAGTATTAATGGAAAATCAAAGGAGATTGGTTGATAGGGTGAAACCAAGGAAATTTGAACCAAATAGGCTTGGGCCATACATTACCACATCAACATTTGGTTATGGTGTGTATTAGTTGTCTACACCTGAGGGAGATGCATTGCCATATTATGCCAATAGCTTGCATTTGCACAAGTTTTACACATAACTCTCAGGGAGTCTTTTTTTAAAATATCTTGAAAAAAAACATAAAAAATAGAAAAGAGTCAAAAATACAAAAAAGAAAAAAAAAATGTTACTTAGGTGAAATTTTGGCAAATAGGAACCTTGAGTGACACCCAAAAAATAGAAATACAAGAGAAATAAGTCATCCTATGGTGAAAACCACTTCAGTGGTACCTTGGGAAAGTACTATGGTGAAAACCTAGTAACTGTTATGAATAGTCCCAAGAGATAACTAAGATCAGGGGGTGAATCAGTTATCTACAAGTTTCAATTATTTATCCAATTAACTATACTTAAACATTAAGCATAAACACAATGAAAGAACACTTGAAAAAAACACCAATATTTTGGTTACGGGGAAACCCAAATAGGTAAAAACCTCAGTGGAAATTGACACCCACTAATAAACTACACTAGTGTATAATGATCCTTGTTAGAAGATCTTACAACCCTGTTAGGAGTTGATCTTTACAATGCAATAAGTATAGTGACCTGGTCAAAGGTCAGACCTTGTTAGGAGTCTTTTATGATTAACCCTGTTAGGGGTGAGGATGCACTATCTGAGATCTCATTGCTCAAAGCGGTGAAGGCTACAACCTTCTGAATAACAAATACACACTATATCTGGATCTTGGTGAACTGTGAGGTAGACCTATTGTCTTGATCAGTTCCAATGAATATCATATAATCTTTACTTGGTCATATAGACCTTTTTATGATGGCTCAACACTTCACACTCTCTGCTCTACTATTGTCTTTCAACTCTAAACCCCATCTTAGCAATCACAAATGACTGCCTATAAATATCTTCTCTCTAAATGATATAATCAAGTCAGCCTATTAGAACCACCTTAAAATCATATTAGAGAAATAATAACACTCTCCAAAAACATTTATGTTGGCTCTACTAAGTACGCAACACAACCTGGGACCTGTCCAAATTAATAAGTGTAGACGCACGCTACATACTGTCAGCTCTACCAATTTAACCGATACTTTCTCCTCATGATAAATTACATCATGTGCTCTTAACCAAACCTTCTTAACTCTTCTATAATCACTAATCCAAGCACACATACTGAAATGATAGGTGCAACTCCTATACCAATATAATATATGTCAGCTCTTCTGAATAAACACAGGAAACTGCAACTGGTGAATAGTGACTGCATAACTTCACTTCTACTACACATCAAACTCTACATCCATGAATGGAGTAATAATAACATGTCTCCATCACATATCCAAATGTGCAAGGCTCCATGCTAATTGTACATACAATCACACATAGAACACTGCATGTAACTCTGTCAGGAACACTGCTAACACAAGTTGCTACATAATTGTATGTATAAACAATTAACCTTTGCATCCATGATATCATGTTGATAACATGTCCATGCTACATATACTCAAATCTTACTGCATAAGTCTTCCATGCATGCTACTTACCATATGTTGTCATTAATGACAAACATACAGTTAGCACTGGCTTGCTGACAAATCTCCAATAGTAACATGTGCCATGAGTAGATTTTTTGTCTATTGTTTATTGTCACTCTCTCACTTTTAACTTTTATACCATTATTCATACATCCATCCATCTCATTCATGTCATAATAAATCCTTTCATACCATTTGTGGCATGGAATTCATTAGTCTTTTGTCAAAGTCAAGTCACTCATAAGTTAGTCCATCACACTATACACAAGTTAGTCCATCACATTATCTACAAGTCAATCCATCACACCACTTCCATAATAAATTATCCCATGTCCAGACTAGGGGCACACTTATGTCACAATTCTCTAAATGTCCTAAAAAATCATAAAATTGTAAAAAAACTTGAAAAATCCTAATTTTTTTAAAAGTCTTGGAGTGAATAAATAAATAAATAAAATTATAAAGTCCTGAAAAAATCCATAAAAATAGAAAAAACATAAAAAATCAAAAAATAAACTTCTCTTTCTCATCACCAATAAAACAATCCTTTTACCATGACAAACATTGTGGGTGGACATCTAACACAACAAGTTCAAGCTTCACAAATCATATATCAATGAAGAAACTTAATAGCTGGTCCTCAATCAAACTGATCACATTGTCTTATCTACTTGTCACATCCTATCAACCTTTTGTCATATGGTCATCATATTACTCACACACTTCACTACAATGTACCTATTCATATATCCATACTTGCATGTACAACCACCTTCATCACTCACATGCTCTTGCATCTTTAGATTCAAATAGATGTTCATTATATATACATATCCATTTAACTATAAACATATGTTGGCCTAACACAAAACATGTCATCTTGAATACAAAAATATATTTCAATATAGTTCAAAATGCTAGCTTCAGATCTAAAAAATAAGTCACACCTATGAGAACTTCATACCACACCACCAAAGGACCCAAAGATAGGTCACACATAAGATATTCTTATTACACAACATAATCACAAAAAAAAAAATATACTATAAGGGTCGATGGGAATGCCAAAACCAAGGCCATGTCTTGATCTACAAAAATTCAGCACTAACCGAAGGATAGCACAGGGTATCATCTATATAAAACTACATACAAAAGTCATACCAAAATCTTCCAATGAACTACATGAATGTCTAGATAACAAAGATATCTAGAAAAAACTTTGAAAATAGTAGTCAATGATCTTCATGCAATCGCCCTTTTCTATATTCACTAAATACCATAGATGTACCAAAAAGAAAAATATTACTATTACTAAAGTAGGGACATCCAACCACATAATCCATTACCATAATGTACTGCATAGAATAGATCAATTATGTACAACACTCATAGAACATCCATTTGGTACATATGTTTTGACATTAATGACAAGAAAGACAACAATAATATCTCAACATAATTGAGATGCATCCTCCTAAGAATATTAGTAGGTTAAGGAGCCTCCAAGGGAGGCTATAATTGATAAGAAGATTTATAATACAAGTAACAGACAAGTGTCATTTCTTCTAGTATCTACTTCATAAGAATGCACCTTTTAGATGGTTAAAACAATGTATAGAAGTATTTCACACTCTAAAGGACTATTCACTATCAGCTTTTGTCTTAATGCCACAACAAGTAGGAAAGCCTTTACTCCTCTACATATTGGAACCTCCAAGATCTCTAGGTTTCCTTCTAGTGCAACATGATTCTGAAGGCAGAGAGAGGGCTATTTACTACATCAGCAAGATACTTGTGGGATATGAGTTGAATTATTATGTTACTGAAAGAGCAGGCCTATTAGTGGTGTTTGATTCTAAATAACTTAGACATTATATGCTTAGTCATAAGACATCACTGATAGCTAAGATAGACCCAGTCAAATATCTTCTCAATAAAGCAACACTGACAAGAACGTTGGCTAAATGGGTTATGATCCTTAGTGAATTTGATATAGAGTATGTTAATAGATGAGCCATTAAAGGGAAATTAATATCAGATTAGTTGGATGATGCTCCTATACCAACAACTCATCCCATCTTGTTTGATTTTCTAGATGAGGCAATATTCCTATTTGATAAACCTATACAATGACACTTATACTTTGATGGGTCCTACACATAAAAGGTGTCTAGGACTAGAGTATTGGTTATCGCACCTTAAGGTGACTCAATCTTGGGATCTTATAGGGTCAAATTTGAATCTACTAATAACATGGAAATAAATGACGCTCTTCTCATAGGTCCTAAGATAGTTTTCCAATGGAAAATTGAACACTCGCATGTCTATAGATATTCACAATTGATCATTAACCATGTCAATGATGATTATATGAATAAAGATGAAAATATGATAACATAAAAGATGACGGTCAATGACTTGAAGAAATATTTTTATCATCTTATCTTTGATTAGATTCCTAGAATATAGAATAAGGTAATTGATGCAATGAAAATAATGGAATATTTATTGGATACTCCTAATGATGTAATGCACTATGAGTTCTTAGTGGAGAAACTTATGGCCCCCACCTCTGAAGTCCATTATCTAATCTTGTGTGTGAAATTTTTGGACTTGGTTCTCCATGGTATCATGATATTCACATCTATCTACATGATCAATACATACTACCCAACTTATCCTAGAGCGCACACAAAACCCAAATTCAGAAAGCTTCCCGATATGCTATCATTTTTGACACCTTATATAGGAAGAGTGTAGATGGAACCCTCCCTAGATGTCTCAATGTTGACAAAGAACAAATGACCCTAAGTGAGGTGTACACAAAGGTATTTTTGGGGCTCATTCTAGTGGCCCCACTATGGAAAAGAAGCTCCAAGGATTGGGTATTATTGGTTGACCATAGAAAATGATGCATATAAGTTTGTATAGAAATGCCAAAACTGTAAGGTTGACAAGGATCTCATACATGCACTAGTACAAGATTTTAAACTAATCACATCTCCATGGCTATTTTCATAATAGGGACTTAACCTTATTGGAAAAATTCATTCCTCATCCTCCAATGGTCATAAGTACATAATCACTCCCACTAAGTATTTTATAGAATGGATAGAAGCCATCCCCATGACCTATATTATTGGTAAGAAAATGTATAAGTTCATCCTCAATCACCTCATTTGTTGATATGGAATTCCACTTTCTATAGTCATAGATAATGGCCCCCCATTCAAGAATCAAGATGTTTGCAACCTTTGTGTTGATTTTCATATAAAGCGTCACTTTGCCTCACATTACTATCTGCAAAGTAACTGCCAAGCTGAGGTGTTTAGTAATACCATAGAAAAAATCCTCAAGAATATTGTCGATGTCATTGACTGTGATTGGAACATCCAATTCAATCTCTCCTTTTGGGCCTACCGCACTAGCATTCGCACTCCTGCTGGAGCTACGACATATTCCTTGGTCTATGGATCAAAAGCTATTTTGCCAATTAAGGTCGAGTTACCTTTCGTGTGTGTCTCCTTGTAGAATATTATCATAGATGAAGACTATCGAGTATCTAAGCTACAAGAGCTTGGACTCCTTGATGAGAAATGTTAGAATGCTCTTTATCATTTACAAGCCTATTGGAATCATCTCCATAGAAGCTACAACAAGAAGGTCCATGTCAGAATCTTTGAGATTGGAGACCTAGTATTAATGGAAAATCAAAGGAACTTGATTGATAGGGTGAAACCAAGGAAATTTGAACCAAATAAGTTTGGTCCATACATTATCACATCAACATTTGGTTATGGTTCTTATCAATTGTCTATACCTAAGGGAGATGCATTGCTAGATCATGTCAATAGCTTGCATTTGCACAAGTTTTATACATAACTCTTATAGAGACCTTTTTTGAAAATATCTTTAAAAAACATAAAAAATAGAAAAGAGTTAAAGATACAAAAAAGAAAAAAATGTGTTACTTGGGTAAAATTTTGGGAAATAGGAACCTTGAGTGACCCAAAAAATAGAAATACAAGATAAATAAGTCATCATGTGGTGAAAACCACTTCGGTGGCACCTTGGGCAAGTACCATGGTGAAAACCTAGTAACATGCACCATGAGTAGAGTTTTGATCCATTGTCTACTATCACTCTCTCACTTTTAACTTGCATACCCTTGGTCATACATCCATCCATCTCTTTCATGTCATAATAAATCATTTCATACCATCTGTGGCATGGAATTCATTAGTATTTTGTCAAAGTCAAGTCACTCATAAGTCAATCCATCACACTATCCACAAGTGAGTCCATCACATTATCCACAAGTCAGTCCATCACATTATCCACAAGTCAGTCCATCACACCACTTCCATTATAAATTATCCCATGTCCAGACTAGGGGCACACTTATGTCATGATTCTATAAATGTCCTAAAAGATCATAAAATTGTAAAAAGTCCTGAAAAAATCTTAATTTTTTTTAAAGTCTTGAAATGAATAAATAAATAATCTTAAAAAATTATAAAGTCCTAAAAAATCCATTAAAAAAAAAATATCAAAAAAATCCAAAAACAATCTTCTCTTTCTTGTCATCAATAAAACAATCCTTTTACCATGACATGCATTGGGGGCAGACATCAAACACAACAATTTCAAGCTTCAAAAATCATATATCCATCGAGAAACTTAACAACTGGTCCTCAATCAAATTAATCACATTTTCGTATCTACTTGTCACATCCTATCAACCTTTTGTCAAATGGTCATCATGTCTTATACAAAGGATTAATACACTCAAAACCAGATAGGTTAGTCCAAAGAAGGGTACCTCATTCTTGGAACTAGACATCATCATCAATGTCATTGTCAAAGAAAACACATAACACTAGACATAAAAATTAGTATGGTTGTTGACTCGGTACCTTAGTAAGTCTTATATTTATTTGATTTATCTCAATTAATGTTCTTATGCATTTTCAATATATCCATAAGTGATTAGAGAACCTGATATAGATCATGATTCTATTTTCTTTGTCTATTGTTTGTGGGATATTTTTTATGAAGTCTTAGATGAGTTTTTCGGGTGTTTGTGAGAAGTACATTCATATATGGGTAAAGTATCTAAAGCATAAAATATTGCTAGAGATAGCAATGCTTGTGGACTCTGCACATACCTTGACTCTTAACACTCAAACTCTTACATGGAATCCATTAGCATTCCTTGTCAATTATTAATACCTTTTAAGTGTAGAGGGAACACTCCTACCTCAAATTTTCATATCTAGGGGGGCCATACCTATTTTGCTAAATAAAAGTATCTCACTGATGAAAATACTTACATCCATGTATGAAGATTCTTCTTAGTTTAGGTTTTCTACATATAAAAAACTTGGTGTTCGTGTGTTATTGTTTAAGTTCATTGTTTACATTATGTATTATGTGGTGAATATTGAAGTTATTTGTTTACTCAAGTGAAATTTTTGTTTATGTTGATTCACCTCCTACTCCTGTAATACCCCAAAAATGGGCTTCAGTACCATTCACCTCCTACATCGATAAATCGATTGAAATCGACTCTAAAGTCCTAACCTAAGGCACATCTGCACATTGAATCATCGAAACCCTAATCGATCTTATCTCAATTCTGCATTGGGGAATATTCCTAATTATTTCTAATTAAATACTATTTAGTGATAAATGATATTATTTTATTTATCCTAAAGTTAATTAATTGAATATGTTGAATATTAATTAATTAAACTTAATTTGGCCACTTAATTATTTAATTGGATTTAATTGAATTTATTCCTAATTAATATTGTTTTTATTTGACAATAAATCAAATTTCAAAAAATAATTGATTAAATCTTTATTTAATCGATTAAATCAAGTTGTCAAATTTAATGATTTAATTTTAGGATAAAATTTGATTAAATAATTGATTAACCCATAAATCAGTTATTTTTATTCAAAAATCAGTTAAGTTGAGAATAAAACACATGGAAATTAAATAATTCATGATTATCCATGCACAACTCAGAAAAATAGTTAAACTCTAAATCAACTATTAAATTTAATTTGCTAACTTTTTGAACTCAACATGTGATTGTGAGTTGAAAAGTAGATTTGAGTGATCTGAACTCCTAATTTGAGTTAAAAAGCTTATTTTACATTATTTATGAGATAACTACTTCTATTTTCTTGATAACTCAACAATCAATCTGAGTTAATCAGGGAGAGATTTTTGGCTTTCCATGAGTTCTCGAAAACCCTGGATTTCTATATAAACAGGCCTCAATCCTTTATAAATGACCACGAATTTGGAGAATCTTGCACATGCGATCTGACAAATTGAGATATTGTAATTTTTGAGATTCTTGCTAACATTATTTTCTTCATTTTCATAGCATTCATATCATTGCTAGTTTAGATTTCAATTCATATTTCATCTAGTTTTAGATCATTTTCACATTGTTTTTCATGCATATTGCATAGAAAAATTCACAAACATAGCTTAAATCTACATCCATTTTCATAAGCTTTCATCATTTAAATCCTTCATTTAGGTGTTGCATCTCACTGATCTCGGTTATTTCTGAGAATACCATACTTGCATCTACTAGAAGCCAGTAAATCGCCTAGTTAATGATATTTTTTTTCATTGCAAATTTTATGATTTATTAACCAATAATGTTTTACTGAAGTGTTGTGTCTACAGACAGGTACAATTTCACACGCACATTTCTAACACCCACCACGGGGTCCAATAGTGGGTTTCCAATCTTATTTTATCATTTTTTTGACATTTTCAATTCAAGCTTCAATTTTTAATTTTTCTTTCGTACAATCTCATATGACACTTGCAAACTATCGTATCAAAAAAATTTGTCTGTCGTATGACAGATGACATTTTGCATTGTCGTACCAGTTGTTATGTATTGTCATATGAGCTTTGGATTGTCATGTGTGCAAGAACCCAGAATCGTATCATGTCAAGAGTGTCATATGTGAACTTGTATATTGTCATACAAGTTTTGACTGTAGTTTTCAATTATCGTATCAGAATTTTTGATCATTTTTTAGATATTTGATTTAAGATTTCGACTAACAGCTAACTCTGACATTTGTTGCTTATTGTTGATTGATCATTTTTTACAGCCTAACACATCTTTGCAAGATGAAAAGACAAAGACCGAGCATAGAAACACATTCTTTCACCTCTCCTTATCTTGACTTCCAAACCCTCATTTGCAGGAAACCCTTACAGAGAATTGTTTGTCAAAGATGCTCAATCGACAAGATTTTTGATGCGTGGTTTTGTAGGTTTTCAAATCTTCTACGAGTAAATATTATATTTGTTTAAATCTCATTTTCATGGGCATCTAGCTAATTAGGTACGTGCGCTTATTGCCATTGAGGCAAATATTGAGGGGATTTTGCTCTTCTCCTTCTTAGGAGAATCAGAAACCCAGAAGGTATCTTCCCTAGTGCCAGTTTGTGTATTGTCTCTGGATTAACTTTGCTTGACATGTTTTGGATAGGGAAAAGGACAAGGTTAGGGGATTATGCTCTTCTCTTTCAAAGAATTGGAAACCCCGATCCTGTGGTCCCCAACCTTGCATTTACTTTAATCCTTTAGAGGGCCTACTGGAGAGGTAAAATACTCCAGGGAATGACCCAAGTGGGGACAAGTCTTATGCCGACTCTTCCACCCCACTATAAACTTTGACCCTTCCTTGAGTTTAAATCCTTAGAAGACATAGTTGTGCTTGTTCCTTGGATTCATTCCATGAACACACTTTGATTTTGTGTAGAGTGAACTCGCTTAAATCTTGCTTGCGAGACTACACTGATTAGAGTGCTCATAGGGTTAACAGCCTAAATCCTGCTTGCGGGACTATGGGAGGCAATTGTGAACTGATGCCTTGATTAAAAGCCTAAGCTATTTTTCTACCAATCCACCCCCAAAGGATTTGTAGTGCTTGTGCGAGGTGAATAGTAATCACCCCAAGACACTCATCATATTGAGTCCTCTTTGATGCTTAAACTCGGCTAATATGGGCTTCAACATCCATTGTGTGTTGTTGGACCTGCATATTCTAAGGATTCTTTGAGTGTGTTCCTAAGTTAACGAGCAAGTAATACATCTCTTCTCCTAGCAGAAACACCATTAACTAATGACAAGCCCTTACTTGTGGAGTTTCCAGATGAATCTATCATGCACTTAACAGAACATCCCTAGAAAATGTACTTTGATGGTTCCTTCACACAACAAGGATCAGGAGCTGGATGCTTATTCATCACACCACAAGGATATAAGATTCCCAAGGCATACAAAATGATTTTTCCATGCACCAACAACATAGCAGAATATGAAGCTCTTGTGAATGGACTCAAGCTTGCAATAGAGTGGAAAATCATTGAATTTCACATCTACGGAGACTCGCAACTCATTATCAATCAAGTGAATGGTGACTATCAGACTAAGGATGAAAAGCTAATGCCCTACAAAATAATGGTGGATGACTTGAAAATTTACTTTGTCTTCATCACATTTCAAAAAATTCCAAGATCAGAGAACAGAGCAACTGATGCGATGGCTACTTTAGCATCCATGTTACAATTGGAGGAGCACCAATTTCGCTATAACTTCCTGGTGGAAGAACTCCCTTTTCCAACTTATGAATCACCCAAATGAAAAATTGTTTGTGCCCTGGAAACCCAAGTGTTATCTAGATATGCCCATATCTATTCTTATCTTAAAGACCAAACAATTCTCGAAGGTTATTATAGAAATGAAAAGAGATCCCTCATAAGAGTGGCATCGCATTAAGTAATTGTCACTAATGACTTGTTTAGATGTAGTCTAGATCGCACACTTCTTAGGTGTTTATAAAATGAAGATTCTAATCATGTATTAAAAGAAGTTCATGAAGGTGTGTGTGGATCACACTCAAACATTTTTTCATTAGCCAAGAAACTTTTAAGGGTTGGGTATTATTGGCCCACTATGGAGAAAGATGCTATCCACTTTGCAAAAACTTGTAAGAAATGCCAGATCCATGGCAATCTGATACATGCACTAGCTAGAGAGTTGATTCCCTTCATAACACATTGGTCATTTTAGTAGTGGGCCTTTGATCTGGTTGGTCAGATTTACCCAAATTCATCTAATGGACATAAATACATCATTGCCGCAACTGAGTATTTCACAAAATGGGTGGAGGTTGTCCCATTGTCCAATGCAATTGGAAAACAAATCTCAATTTTCATCTTGAATTACATCATTTGGTGTTATGGCATACCCTCGTTGATTGTGACTGACAATGGGGTCAATTAAAAAACAAAGACATAGATGAGTTGTGTCTTCAATTCAAAATCACTCGGCACTGTTCCTTGACCTATTACCCTCAAGGTAATGGACAGGCTGAAGCGTCAAACAAGAACATTCTAAAAATCTTGCATAGGATAGTAAACAAATTAGGAAGGGATTGGAATTTTCAAATCAATCTAGCATTGTGGGCTTACAGAACAAGCATTAGAACTCCAACTGGTGCAACTCCTTTTGCACTAGTTTATGGATCAGAGGTAGTATTACCAGTTGAGGTAGAGATTCCATCACTAAGGGTATCACTGAAACATCTAGTCACTGATGAGGACTATAGAATCTCTAGACTGCAAGAACTTGAATTGCTAGATGAGTGCAGGCAAAAGATGTTTGATCATCTCAAAGCTTACCAAAAGAGGATGTCAAGAGGATACAACAAGAATGTAAAACCAAGAAGTTTTTAGATAGGAGATCTAGTCTTGAGAGAAAATCCTAACAATCAATAGAATCAAGAACAAAAGGGAAAATTTGAACCCAACTAGTTGGGTCCCTTTGTCATTAAGGTAGCATTTGGATCAGGAGCCTATCAATTAGCTACACCTGAAGGAGATGTTTTACTAGATCCAATCAATACTCTATATCTAAAAAGGTTTTATGCTTGACATTCTAGAGGTAGCTCCTGTACAGTGAAAAGAGTCCTGAAAAAAGTTCAAAAACAACAAATATGGATCCTAAAAAATAATGGAAAAAGTCCTGAAAAAATGACCATCTCAGTGAAAACCTAGCAAATAGGTGCCTTGGTGAGTCCAAAAAAAAAATCAGAAAAGAGAAAAATATTTTTTAAAAATGGAAAATAAAAAAGAACAAAAAATTTGGAAAAGAGAAAAAGTGTCTTAGTGAAAACTTGGAAAACAGGTGCCATGATAGTAAAAATAGAATAAAACTGTGGCCAAGTGGTGAAAACCTGGTAAACAGGTGCTACTTGTAATCGACGCTCTATTTATCAAGACAATGCTTGCGCATTTGGCCTCTGTAAATATCAGTTTGTATATATCTTCCAGTCACTTTCATGACATGCCAAATCCTAATAGAACTATCGAAAAATTGTGCCTTCCTAACACTGGAATCTATCCACATTAGGGTCCTAGGTAAACTAGTTTTTCCTAGGGGGCATTTAATCAAGATCACATTTGTTGACAAGATGTTGAGTCCACAATTGGCAATAAAATATGAACGGTATTTTTCAATACCACCTTCGTCCACAATTGACAATAAACTATGAACAATGGTGTTTTTAAACACCAACCATCTTGACTAAAATGTGTTTTTCAACACAACGTCAAGATGAAAAGAGTGTTTCTAAACACTAAAATAGGTAAAAACAACTTTTGGATAAAGGATAATCTTTGATTGATAATAATTTTTATGCATGTGTTTGCAATATTAATCAAGAGTGTTTTAAACACTATAATCACAATTTTATGTTTCTTTTATGCAAATACAATGATCATGCTAAAGGATAAAGAAATTTTTCTTATTATCAATTTCTAATTGTTATGTTTCCTTGAGTGACTCGATGATGTCTCTGGACTAGAGAAACAAGGACTGGGGGCATAACATTTTCTTTGTCTTCTATTTGTGGTAATAAATCCAATCATCTAAGGTAATCATAGGGAAAGGGTGTCTACTATAAGTGCCTCCATCATGATTGGAATGCCATGTATACCTCGACCTATTTCCTATGAAAACCTTAGTAAGGTTGGATCTATTTCCTTGCTTGTTTAAAACTAACAAAGATAAATTACTTCCTAGTAAAGTGCGTGGTAAATCGAATTATACCCTAAGATATGAATACACAAAGAAAGGTCATTGCAAGTATACATTTACACATCATGCACTAGAAAAGAAATGGTTTATATCAAATAGGAAGTAACTGACAAAAATAGTCTAACTGGGATCTTTGATGTTTAGGTTATCTTTCAACATGGCAAATAAAAAGGATGTATTCATATTTTCAGGATTTCCAAATCTATCTATGGAAATTGTACTATCCTAATGAGGTCATGCTAACAAAGGCTCTATGATGATAAACAACCTGCTTTGAATAAACATTGACTGTCCTAGGTGTCTTAGTCTAGGTGCATTTCATTGGTTAGTTACATTAGAGTTCATTTTAGTTGCATATCATATTAATGTGCATTAGGTTCATTTAGATGCATTTCATTGTCCTTACATGCATTGAAGTTCATTTTAAATTGCATTCATTTTAAGTTGCATAAAGCATGAATGTGTGGATTCAACTATTTGAAACATTGATATAAACTAAAATACAAAGCATTTGATGTGAGCTGAAAGTTCTAAAACATTTAACCATTTGACATGTGTGACCAAGTACATCATGGAATCATAAAGAACTGAAACTAAAATGATTGAGTATAAATCACTGATATCCATTTACATTCATAAATCCATTTCATATCATAAAACCATTTGCATTTTGCATCCATAATCATTCATACATAAATAAAAGTGAGATGTCCATACATCACATCGCAATACATCTCATACATCCATACATTCATAAAAACTTTGAAAATAACAAAAACATGAGCATATATCAGTAAAATATATTATGATGTCATTTTATCATCACCTAATCTAATCTTGACCAAGTATGACAATCGCATCAATATCCAAAGCATAAAAAAAACATCAAATATCCAACATGTGCATAAATTAAAACCATCAAAGATCAGATATCAGAGATAGCAAGCAAGATGAATCAGATAAAAGCATCCATGACATAATCAATATATTGTTGGCAAGTTGGCTATAATGGTGTATATGACTTGATATAGTGTTGTCATTATGGCAACAAATTCATATAGCAGTTTGGAGTCAGCGCACTTGATGAGAAGATCATAAATCAGTTAAGTGTTGAAGACTGGACAATGTACAGAGTACCTGCAGCTTAGAGAATCAACGCATGTGCATATAGAAGAATTATGGTATGTGCCCTAGAAGTTAAGTTGGTAAGACTATAGTCATGCTTAGTCTATGAGCGCATGATCAAATGTGCAAGTATGAGAAAGATACAGTCAATTGAAGTTGCACAGCCAGTGTGTGCCAGTGAAGAAGAGAGTAAGTAGCCGACAGTTATCATTTTGAGTTGTGACTATATTGTAATGTTGTAAAGGATATGCACCTATTGTAATTAGGTTTCCAACATGTATATATATTTGATTGTAAACATGCTTAAGCCAATTCATTTGGAAGTGTTGTATGTAATAGGTTTAAGGGCTGACCTAGTTATTTATTTTGTATGCACCCATTGTATTTAGCATGCAAGCAATGATAGAGTTGTGAGAAGCAAAGTAGAAGTGTGAGAAGACAATATAAGATGTATTAGAGCTTTGCAAGAGGTCAAAGCATCAGCGCATCAAAGGAACTGATCTGACAAGCAGTGTCATAGTGACAGTTCATCCTGCAGATATAGTGTGTATCTGAGATCAGAAGGTTGTAGCCTTCACCACTTGAGCAGTGAGCTCTAGGAAAGTGCATCCACTCCCCTAACAGGGACTATTGTAAAAGAATCCTAAAGGGTCCAACCCTTGACAAGGTTTACTGTACTAAATATATTATAAAGCAACTCCTAATAGGGTTAAGGATCTTCTAACAAGGATCATAATACACTAGTGTAGAATATTAGTGGGTGTCAATTCCCACCGGAGTTTTTACCTATTTGGGTTTCCTCATAATCATATTGGTGTCATGTGTTGATTTCATATTTCATGTTTATGTGAATGTTTAATTCAGTACTTAAGCATTTAAGTTCAGTATAAAGATTAAAGTGAAAAGTTAAAATACAGTGAACACTGATTCACCCCCACCTCTCAGTGTTCCCATTCCTAACAATTGGGATCAGAGCTCTGGTCCTCAGCAAAGAAGTTTAACCACTTGAGGAGATCATGGACAAAGCAAAAATGAAACATCTGAAAAGAAATCTTGAAGCTTCTCTTGAAGACTTGGACAAATCAGAAAGAGAAATTGAAGAACTAAAGGAAAAGGTCAGTGATGCTCAATTAGTTATCAAAAAACTAAGAAAGGATTTGAAAGAATGCTCTAACAGTGATCTAGGAGCAAAGTTCAAGAAGCTAAATGAAGAAAATAAATTTAAAAGAACAACTTGAAGAGTTTGATGATAAACTGACTAACAATCAAGAAGTCTACAATGAACAAATCAAAGAGAACCTTCAACTCAATGAAGAACTAAGGCAAGCAAACATGGAAATCTTGGAGCTAAGGAATAGAAAAGAAACCTTCGAGTCTGAATTGAAAGAAGCAAAGAATCATATTGATAAATTAAACACTAGTTTTGATTTGATAGAATCTTAGTTGTATGAAAGGAGAGCCAAAGGAGACACTAGCTATATTGGATACAATGAAGCACAAAATCAGATTAACAACATGTGAGCAAGAAAGAATTCACAAAAGGATTCTAATGATGCTAAGGAGACTGAAGATCAAACCAAAGATAATGGTGAACCACCTAAGAATGAGTGCAAGCCTATAGACCACACTTGTTTTGCATGTAACAAGCATGGACACATTGCGAGGAACTATACAGAGGTAAGACCTTTTAATGGTTACTGTTATTCATGCAAAAAATATTGTCATAGAGCTATGAATTGCAAGACTAGTAAGAAGAACAGGATTCAGCATGATTAGAGAAATCAAAATCAGACAAATGTAAGAAATTCTCAGAATGTTACATGTCAGATATGTAACTATAATGGTCACTCAGCTAGACAGTGTAAAATGGTGACTCATGTCAATGCGCCAAGGATTATAAGACCTCCCATCATTTGTCACTCTTGTAATAAGGCTAGACATATCTCAAAGTTATGTGGATCAAGGACGCAAGTTCAGGAAAGCCCTAAAAAGCCCAAAGAATTAGTATTGGATCCTGAAGGAGAAGTTAATTTTTTCAAAGCCTCAAATGATGCGAGCTTAATTTGGTCAGAGAAAAAGAAGGACAAGACTGATGAGTATGTATTGGATGCATCCACAGTGGACGCACCCCCTACATCTAGATGAATGGCCCCCGGGGTCATAGGGGGAGCTAATTTAGCTCTAGACCCCTACGTGGCTGGTATACTCACTCTCAGAGTATGCACCTTTGGACTTAAGCTTTTGGAGTATAAAGGAACCTTCGTGCAAGAGCGCACATATTGATTGTTAACAGAACAAGAGTTGGAAATGTTTAAGTGATAGCTTGGAAATTTTATGAGATTGAATGGATTAAGATACTATTAAGTAGAATTCATGATGATTAATTCTGGATAGGTGATGTGCTAGTAAGAATCACCAGTGACCTAATACATGAGATGACAGGCCTTTCCAAGACAGGCGTCATCCTTCCTGTGGGCAAGGGTGTCAGGAAAATTGTTGAGCAAACATGTAAGTCAAGGAGTGATAGGCACGGGATGAAAATTGAGCCTATTGAGCAAGCAGACATCAAATTGATGTATATGATACTTGGATATAGGTTTCATCACACCAGCAAGGTGAATAGTGTGTCTGTGGGCACAATTCTAGCAGCCATTAGACTTATAAAGGAAGATGCAGAGTTCAACTTGTGTGAGATCTTGCACACACATTTGATTGATAACATCAAGGCATTCAAGCATGACAAAACCAAGATATTCAAGTTTGGGTCATTGATCATTTACATGTACCTTCATAGAGTTGGGAAAGTGTCAGATTTATATTTGGACAAGTCCATTCCAACCATGCCACAAATATCTAACAAAGCATCCACTGAGATTACATTGAGAGATTATATAACAGTGGAGTTGAAGACCTTCAGGGTCAAGATGCAAATGAGGTATAGAATTCCAAAAAACATTGTTGAAAAGTACAAGGATACAATTTGTTTTATGGTTGAAATAGATACAACATGTATGGAGGAAGTTGTACCTAAAACAAAGTGGATTCATCCATTTGGATTTGAAGTAGAGGAACAAGTTTTGGAAGCATATGCTCAAGTATTGTTTTCAGCCCCTACTGACCCTAATAAGCCAAGATGGGGAACTTATGAGGAGAAGACAAGAGAGATAGATGCTAAACTTAATAGTGCAGCAACTAAGAGGAAATCCTCTAAGATTACGTCTGAGATACTCATAATTCATGGAGTAACACAAGCAGACCTAGATAAAGCAAGGGAAGAAAAGATTTCTTTGGAAATTGAGAGCACATCCACAGTGGAAGCTAAGTCTGATGATCCCAAGATGAAAAAGGTAAAGATTGAAAAGATTGATGATCCAAAGGATAAACAGGGTAAAATTGATGATATTAGTCTTGCACCCACTGCTACAGTTGATATTGAATCCAAAGATGCATCTCCTAAGATGCCCAAGAGGAGAAAACAAACTACCACAAATCACCCTTCAGCTATAAGTGCAGCCACAAGAAGCAAATTGAAAAATGTGCAGTCACCTCCAGAAGTAGGATTCATACCTAGTCTTCAAGTGTTAAGGACTAGAGTAGTAGAAGAAGGAAGGCTAGATCAGATAGCCAAGTTTTATGACAAATATCATGAAATTGATAAGTCATAGATTCATGAGATGTTGATCAAACACATGATAAAATTCAAGAAGATAGTTCTTGAATTGAAGACAGCTATCCCAGATAAGGTATGGGAGATTATGGATACCTTGAAGAGACAAGCCACTGAAGAAGACTTTAGAATCAGGGAACAAACACTTGATTCTAATATTCCAGTATGTTCTATTGAAGAAAAGACACTATTATTGAATTTGGTGAAGCTACACTTAAGAACAAAGATGAGAACACTACACATTATGAACAAAGACTATGAGCTGATAACTAAGGAAATAGAGAAGGCCTTTGAGAAGGTATTCTTAGAGAAGCACATGAAACCTAAGTTTGCACCCATCACTCAAGCACCTAGTGAGAAAGACAAAGCAACAGAGGCCTCCAATATACCATTTACAGGTCCTCAGGATTCAACGCCTACAATGGTAACACCTACAGAGGCAATAAAGTCTGCGCCCATAACAGATACACAAAAAGATGATACAATCTTCATTGACAATATAGAGATTGCAATGGCGGCCACAGACAATGACTTGGATAAGTTTGAAGAAGCTTTTGTGAGCACACAAGAAGCTAAAATTTTATGCAGCAACACACCACCCACTCATCAAGAAGAAGCATTGACTGATGATGACAAAGAAGAAGAAAAGATGGAAGAAAAGAAAGAACAAGAATAAGAAATAGAAAAAGGAAAAATAGAAAAAGAGGAAGAAAAGAAAGAAGAAGAAAAGGTAAAAGAAAGTGAGAAAAATAATGAAATGTCAGTAGAGCAAGAAGTGTTGGACAGCACTCCCATCACTCCTTCAGCAGCATTGTTGTCAAGTTTGACACCTGACACATCTAGTTTGGACTCATGGAGAGAAGAAGACCTAATTAAGTTCAGCGTCTTAGCTATGGAGAAGGCCAAAGAAAATCAAGTAATGAGGAATCCCCTCCTGGTAGAATTAGTAAACATTATGAACAATTTATTGCCAAAGGACAAGAAAGTGTCAAAGATACACTCTATTGATGATGTGAGTACAGTCATCTCACATTTCAAAAATAATTTCTCAAGCCTTGAAGAATCTGCATCCCTAGTTGCAAAAGAAAAGTATCTAAAGAAGAGATTGAATGAATTGATCAGTAACTTTGCACTTGACCTCAGCTCCCTCAAGACTGGTCAAGCATCCCTAAAAGAATTTGCAGATCAAGGAAGAAGAATCATTGCAGAATGCATGGATCAAGATAAGCTCACCGATGCTCATTTCAAGAAAATAAAAGAGGCTGAAGCTATGATTGAGAAAGTGAAGAGTTTAGTGAAAGACACATCCAAAAATGTGAACATGTGCAATAATGTTACCAAAGTCAGATAGACAAAATTGAGAAGGCAGAAAAAGAGATGACAAAGTTAAGAGCTAGACAGACTTAGTTGAGGAATGCTCTTGCGCCCTCTTTAGACATTCTAAATCAGAACATTAAGGAGATTGATTCCACCATGATAACCTATGATCAAGGTCCAAGGGGGAGTATGCATTATGTGCCCATCTCCAGATAGTAAACTCTTTGATCACATTTTGGAAGAAGGAGATCCAGAACCTAAAGATTGCATATCCAGATGTTTTCCCTCAGTAAGTATGTATAGATATAGTTTTTTTAACACCTTTTTCATTAATTTCCAAGGGGGATTTTTGTATATAAAATGGATCATAATATGTATAGGGACATATAAGTATATGTATAGAAGACAAAAAGTTTTTTGTATTAAGAATAGTTAGCAACTTGGCCATATTCCTTTGTTGCTATCAATGACAAAGGGGGAGATTTTTGGAAAATTGGCTATACTCATGTATATGACTTGATATAGTGTTGTAATTATGGAAACAAATTCATATAATAGTTTGGAGTCAGAGCACTTGATGAGAAGATCATAAATCAGTTAAGTGTTGAAGACTGGACAATGTACAAAGTTCCTGTAGCTCAGAGCATCAGCGCACATGCGTACGGAAGAATTATGGTATGCACCTTGGAATTAAAGTTGGTAAGACTATATTTGTGCTTAGTCTATGAGTGCATGAGTAGATGTGCAAGTATGAGAAAGATACAGTCAGTTGAAGTTGCACAGTCAGTGTGTGCCAGTGAAGAACAGAGTAAGCATCTGACAATTATCATTTTGAGTTGTGACTATATTGTAATGTTGTAAAGGCTATGTGCCTATTGTAATTAGGTTGCCAACATGTATATATATTTTATTATAAACATGCTTAATCCAATTCATTTGGAAGTGTTGTATGTAATAGGTTTAAGGGCCGACCTAGTTGTTTATTTTGTATGCACGTATAAATATAAGATGCACCCATTGTATTTAGCATGCAAGCAATGATAGAGTTGTGAGAAGTAGAGCAAAAGTGTGCGAAGACAATATAAGATTTATTAGAGCTTTGCAAGAGGTCAAAGCAGCAGCACATCAAAGGAACTGATCTAACAAGCAGTGTCACAGTGACAGTTCATCCTATAGATATAGTGTGTATTTGAGATCAGAAGGTTGTAGCCTTCACTACTTGAGCAGTGAGCTCTAGGATAGTGCATCCACTCCCCTAATAGGGACTATTGTAAAAGAATCCTAATAGGTTCTGACCCTTGACAAGGTCTATTGTACTAAATATATTGTAAAGCAACTCCTAACAGGGTTAAGGATCTTCTAACAAGGATCATAATACACTAGTGCAGAATATTAGTGGGTGTCAATTCCCACTAGGGTTTTTACCTATTTGGGTTTCCCTGTAACCATATTGGTGTCATGTGTTGATTTCATGTTTCATGTTTATGTGAATCTTTAATTCAATACTTAAGCATTTAAGTTCAGTATAAAGATTAAAGTGAAAAATTAAAATATAGTGAACACTGATTCACCCCCCCTCTCAGTGTTCCCATTCCTAACTTATATCACTGAAATGTCCATGACGGAGTATCAAGAATGTCCATAAGAAAGTATCAAAGCTTCAATGAATCAGAGTATCAGCATATCATCATATGAAACAATGTATCAACAAGCATATAGTCCATCAGACATGAGAAAGTGTATCAATAAAAAATGGTACAATATACATGATATATCCAATGAGGTACAAATATAGAATAATAAGAGTACAATATATATCATGCCTCATTGGCCCTCTCATCCTCTCATGGAGGATTGTGAGGGGGTGCATCTACTCTGCAAGGCAGTGGTGGAGGTGGAGGCATGGCACCCTCTGACTGTTGTGTTATAACTAAAAATAGAGGAGCTCTTTGAGTGGCAGGAACAACAGATATAAGGCAAAGTAATATGTGGCATGCTGCCCCTGGTGGGTGGTTGTATGAGCGTATATGTCACACTCTAATCTAATCTGAGACAACTTAGTGTCTCGCTTTGACAGTCATGCCTGAAGTGTGGTGACCTCTAGATGTAATGCGGCCCTCTCCTGCTTGCATCGTGATAACCTGTCACCATCACCACCTGTGAGAGGATCCTGAGGTGCCTGTTGTCACTGTTGCTATTGTTGATCTTGACTGTCTCCTCCAGGCAGTCGCTGGGCATGCTCATCCCTATGTAAAAGTGGCCCTGTGTCCCTCTAAGGAGGGATAACTCTCAATCTACGCTACCGCTACTAGCCACCATCTCCACCTCAGGCCCGACATATGCTCCCACCTACGCCTCCACCACCATCTCCACCACCCCCCCATCTCCTCCATCCCCTCTACCATCTCCACCTCCATGAGCTTGATCTCTACCCTGACCCATGTCCCTGGCTTAGCCTCTATCTCCACCCCTAGTAGCTCGGCCATCGCCATCATCAGTAGGATCATAATCTAAAGCATCCTCGATCTGTGGAACAACCTCATTTGGAGCAGTAAACTAAGGGAATGGATGCTTAGTATAATGTGTGTGGTATGCAAGAGTGACTCCTCCATCAAGAATATCAGGGTGGTAGGCCCAATCCACCCCAGCCATCTGACTAATTGTATGCACTATGGTCTCAAAAATCAGCCTGGAACCCCACTGTGTCTCCTCATCTCAGATCCTAGCATATACAGCCATCTCCTGTGACATGCTCTGCACTCTATCATACTACCTCTATACATGGCTGACCAAAAATCTCTCCATAATGTACTTGGTATGACCAACAAGATACCTACTCTAAAGAAAAAATGCCATCTGTCGGGAATCTGAAGGCCATCCCTCACAATCAACATATGGTCGCCACACAACATCAGTAACATCATCTAATAGATGGTGCCAATACTCTAACTTGCCCAGATGGGGCTGTTATATCAAACCAGAATACATGAATATATAGGGCAACCCAGCATCGTGATGCCTCTCAACAATAGGACGTGTAACAGGGATATGCTCCCATGCCTAGACCTAAAGAACTACACTGCCAACAGTTATAGTCTTTGAATGCAGATAGACTATCTCATGCAACTCCCAATATAGATGAGCAAGGATGTAGCTCTCCCACGCATATCTCCCTAGTGCCTGGATCATCTTCTCAATTACTCACAACCATCCACACATAAATCCATGCTAGCCTCTATCAAGCATCAACAGGCCACCTATCACTCTAGCTAAATAAATAGGCAGTGTCACGTAGTTGGCCACCATGTGGTCCCAACTAAGGTAATGACGTAAAATGGTATCATCTCCAAATAGTCTTCATGCTTCATCTATCACCACAGGACTAGATGCCTCGTACTCTATGTGAGTACCCATGACAGGAACATGTAGAATCCTTTGAATGTCCTCTAGAATCACAGTCATCTCACCCATGGGAAGGTGAAACATGTTGTGCTCTGAATGCCATCTCTCAACAAGTGCCATTAGGAGACCCCGATTCACCTGAATATCAGGTAAATCTGCCATACACCAAAGGTTGTATCTCACCACAACCCACTGCTCCTCAACCGATAGTCACACGTGCAACTCCAAGACCTGGGTGGGCCAAGGACATCTAAAAGACACGACCTCAAAATCAATTTGCACAATAAAAAATAGGGGCATCATGTCAGCATTAGACAAAAAAAAATTGATAAAAATTTGCTCAGAAGGATCAAAATGGACAAGTACAGTTGGCTAAAAATCCAACAAATAGAAAAACAAGGTTGCAATCCCGGATACGATTCAGTAAATTTGGGATGCAATTCTTAAATAGGGTGTGATCCAAGAAATTCCTGATGTGATCCACAAAAGCTAGTCTATGACCTGAAAACCTATGCAATCCTGGATTTACAAGATGCAACGCACTAATAAATTGGTATAAATTTTGGTATAAAATACCTGGATGTGACTCGACGGGGTGCAATCCATGAAATACTGAATGCAATTTGAGAAATGGTGAGGAACAGGGTGCGACACAGGATTGACCACGTGCGATCCTATTTATGGGATGTGATTCAAAATTAAATTGGCTATAAAAGACATCAAAATGTGTGAGATTTAAATTTTTCAATTTGATAGAGTTCATTATTAGGTACTCACAGGTGGTGCGTAATGCTATAGTCAGTCATGTCACCTAGCCATCTCAAAATAGTGCTTCTCCATAGGGTACACCATCTTCGCTCAGAGCTCCGTGAATAGTCAAAGGTTAAAAGTAAAAATGAATAGTAAAAATGGTCTTTTTGACCTATTTAAGCCTTTTGAGAGCTCTGGAACCTTAAAGGGACATTACTCAAGGGACGTCACAGAAGCTTCATATTAGGACCAAAATTGAAATAGGTGCCCTGTGTCAATAAAATGCAGTAAAAATAGAGTTCCAAAGCAAAGTCAACTTTCAAAGTGTAGAAGTCAAACATGATCCAATTATAGTCAAACAAGGGAAAATTTAGCAGAAGAGATACCGCGAGCAAGGAAAATTAGTATAACAATAATTTTCAACTAAATCAATGATCAACAACAATCAAAATTCAATCAAACACACTTAAAGAGAGCTAAACAAAGCACAATGAATGCACAAAAAGCTTGTCAGAAGCTACAAAAAGTGATTTTCTCACAAAAACATCAAATTTTAATGCCAGGATATTGCTTAAACCACAAGTCAAACTTGGTCAACTCTCTCAAATTCTTGGTCAAACATTGCTTCTGGGGCACTGAAATCAATCCTAATTGCTTGCCAACATTTCACAATCAATTTTCACTTGATCCAAATTCAATTTGATACTGCCAAATACTTGAAACTAATGATTTTATTCAAATTCATTCCGATTTCGATCCCGAGGGGGCATAATAATACCATTCTTTGAATCAAATTCTTTAACTCTAGGGGCATGACAGTTTTCTTCAATCAAGTTGAGGATGTTAATATTTACGACATTGATCAATTTTATCATTTCAAATCAAATTGGTTACTTGTCAGCATGATCGAATTTAATTGAAAATTCTTTTCAAAATCTCTTATCGGTCTTTGTTCAATCAAGCTCAGAATCAATAGTGTCAATTCTTGTTCAATCAAGTTCAGAATTGATAGTTTCTAATCAAGTAGGATTTCGTTCGATTAAGCTCAAAATTCTCTTATCAGTCTTCATTCAATACAGCTCAGAATCGATAATATCAATTCTTGTTCAATCAAGTTCATAATTGATAGCTTTAAAATCAGGTAGGATTTCGTTCGATCAAGCTCAGAATTCTCAAAATCAGAGTAGTTCTCGTTACTGCTCTATAAATCTTTCAGAGTGGGTTCATTGCTCTCTAAATCTTCTTAAAATCAGAGTGGTCCTCACTGCTCTCTAAATCACTTGAGTTCAGAGTAGTTCTCGTTGCTCTCTAAATCTCCTAGATCATGCTTTGAATTAGATTTTCTTTGAATCCATGTACTATTCGCAAAGCAATTCAAAGAGGGGCAAATGTAATCACCTGAAATCGGGCTAATAGAACCTAAGGCCCTATTTGCCCTTATTTCAGCATATAACCTTGATTATGTTAATTTGATTCCCGATCACTAACATAATCCTAAAATTTAATAAAATCAATCAAATCTCTAATCAAGCATTTACTACCAAAGTTTCAAGCAAAAATGAAAATAAATAACTCTAGGCCTATTTAATTAATTCAATCCCACCAAATGCATGGATAGAGTTATTGAATAGAGGTAATTTGGAATCACCTATATATGTGTAAGTGTGTGGGGGAAATGTGAGATTCACTCTTAAATCCAAATTCCCAAAGGAGAGATCCAATTTGATCAACCAAAAGGTTAATACACAATCAAATCAATCTATGAAGAATATGAAAGAGAGAGAGAAACCTTATACTTCCCTATAGTTGGATTAAGATTGAAATCTAAAATAATTGAAATACAAGTACTAACCTCAAATTAGGGCAGATCTAGAAAATGTTGAATTCTGATGTCTATGTGTACTTTCTGGAAAATCTAAAACCTGTCCTAGACTGGAAATGTTGAGACAGAGAAAACCTAGAAATCCTTCCTCAAGATAGCTCAGCTCAGGTTTGACCCTCATAAAAGGTCAGATACCACATTCTTTATTTGAAGTCTGATTCGAATTCTGTTTGCAAATCTCGAAAGTTGGTTGAAAAGGGTATCCAAATTCACTCTCAGATCTGAAACTCTGTACCTATACCTACAAGAAAAAGGGGATTTTGTTGTTTGTTTGGGGGGGGGGGGGTTTGCCTTGGTCAAACCCTGGTTTGGAATCAACCTTAATATTGAAATTGAAATGAAGAATGCTAGCAAGTAGTAGAAAAGGATCTAACAATGAAGCTATGCAATTCAATAGATATGCAATTGTATTTGAAATGTAAACAAGTATATTGATATGAAAGCTTGAACACAAAAATAAATGTAAATCAAACCTCCATGGTTGTATGCTTGGAATCCACCTTGATAGAAGAATGAATAGATCTTGAAGATGAACAAAAGGATCTTGAAGGAAGATCACACCATCATGATGACTAGATCTAGGGTTTGAATGATAAATCTTGAATGCTTAAACCAAATCTCTTCAATGGCTTGAATGCTTGAATGGAATGCTTGCTTGATCACCTTGAGAGCTTGAGTGCTTGAAATTGCTTGAGTGTGATGAGATATGAAAACTTGAGATATGAAAATGAGAGAGGAAGGCCTCCTTTTATAGTGATCTAGGGCACACTCCTCTAGATGGACCACCTTGGAGAATTAAATCTCAATTAGGTCCTTACCTTTATAAAATATACCTAGATTAAATGCAATTAAAGGATTTACCATCCCGAAACCCAAAATGGCCGACCCGGAGGTGGGAAAATCAATTTCCTGAAAGCCCGAAGCCTGAAAATTAAGGATCTTGAAATTTTGGAGAAAGGGGTCAAAGTCAAGATTGACCCTGACCTAGTCAAGGTTGACCTAAGACATTGACCTTTTTCTTAGGTTGACTCAAAACTAAATTAGGAGGTCCCAAGGATGCCCAAAAACCTAGAAATGATGCCAAAATAGGATAGAATATCAGGATTTAGACATAAAATCCTATGATTACTAAAATGAAGGCCAAGAGGATCTATTTCTAAATCCTACTTGGAAAATAGAGCTATGGAAGAGGGAAATTTAGGAGAATCCTTAAGATCCTAACCCTAATTTCACCTAGAATGAAGCAGAAAAGAAGTGGAAAGTGGGGAGAAAGCCAGATCAAAGAAAAGACCAATTCAAGGCATCCAATATGACCCCAAACCACTTACTCAGAGGGCTAAATGCTCTTAACATGGAAGTGCTTCCATTTTAAGATGATACATTAAGCCCCCACTTTAGCAAGAGTATGGATTCAATGCAAACTCTTGGTAAAGGAGAAGAAGGAGAAGATCCTAGTGGATTCGCAAAGAGATAAAACAACACTTAGCAAAGGACATGAGCCCCTAGACTAAGGATTCTAACTCAACATACACGCACGAGGGTGTGAAACAATAAAACCAAAAGAACAAGGGTTAACACTAAACAACCCAAATCAATTAGCATAAGAAACCTTGCTAAGAAATATTCCTCATACTAATATCATATTTGGAAAACTATCATAAAAGCATAAATGTTTACATAAGAAAGACAAGAGAAACACTATAGACAACATAGCTTCATGATCATGTCCTACTAGCATGAAAGCAAAAAAGAGAGAAAGGAGAAAGTGATTACCTCGCCCAGTAAGATGCCCACCTTACTATGAATCACCCTAGAGGGAGAGCCCAACAGGTTCACCCATAAATTGTGCTTGCAATTGTAATGTGCCTTCTGACCGCTTCTGGAATACCCATAGATCCACCTTCTTGTATCACTATGAATATGAAATGTGTGTCTCCTCAGGATTTAGCAACTTATGTGCATTACCATCAGAAGATTTAGCATATAGGTGTGTGTCTTTTCAAGTTTTAGCAACTTATGTGTGTTACCTTCCAAGATTTAGCATATGTGAAACTAGAAATGTGTGTCCCTTCAGGATTTAGCAACTTATGTGTGTTACCTTCAGAGGATTTAGCATATTGAAAATTTTGAAAAATGCATGTCTCCTTAGGATTTAGCAACTTATGTGCATTGCCATCAGAAGATTTAGCATATGAATGCATGTCTTTTTAGGATTTAGCAACTTATGTGCGTTACCTTCCAAGATTTAGCATGTTGAAAAAAATAAAAAACTATAGTACAAGGGAGGCCCTATATATGCCCCCCTCCTTAATATGGAAAAAACATACTATTTTGTCATGTTAAGGAAAGAAAAGAACAAGGATAAAGCCTTATTCAGCATCAAGACAATATCCACAAACAACACCCAGTCCAAACCAAGAAGGTCATAGCTCCTATGAGGCCATGGAAGGGACAAATGTAAAGAGATATCATGCAAGAAGTGAAAAGAAAGTAACCCTTATGAGGGATAGCACACTATTTAGTTTCCAAGGTGAGAGATATATCTACCATGGGAACCCAATGTCAAACAATAAAATAGGTTGTGATCAAGGACAAAGATCCTTAATGCAAACCATTATTTTTATGCATGATTAAATGTCACATAATAGATAGATACTGCTTACCCAAGGAAAGAGGTGAATCCCAGAAAGTCAGAAAAGAAGGAGATGGCATCCTTGCCCCCCAAGTGTAGGACAAAGATGGAAGAGGATACCGACTTCTCAAGACAAGGAGATATCCTATTTAGCAACAATGTATACCATATTCTTAATGAGGGATGTTGACCCCAACATCCAAGAATATAGATAATCATGAAAAGGATATGTCACTCATGGAAAAGGATCCTCAAATGAAAGAGATCTTATCAACAAGACCCCCACCAAAGAGGAGTACTTTAGATAAAATATCAACTTTCAAAAAGGAGGGAACAAAGATTCAATCACCAAGCCCCCTGCAGTCAAGAGGAAGAGGAATCTTTGAAATGAGGGAAATAACTCTAACACCAAAGCAAAGGTGAAAGTGTATAAAGAACATAATTTGCAACATAGAGAAGAGGTGATGACCTAGGACAACCACTTCTCATACAAGAAGGTTATCCATAGTCAAAACATCTATCAATATAATGAAATAATATTTCAATATAAACAAATACCACTAAGCTAGAGAAAGCCGCTCCCTAGACAAAGAGAAAAGAAAGAGGTACCTTGCCCCCCAAAGATAGAGACAAGGGATACCTTTGAAAAACAAATGTCTTTAGAAAATATATCTTGAAAAGAAAATATAGATTCTATGGATGATTAAAAACATAATGCAAAGCCATAGAAAAAGAAAGGAGAGAAAGAATACCAATTAAGTCTCAATAAAAGACCTAGTGGATCCTAGGAGACTAGATTAAGATACACCTCTTGCCCCCCAGTCATGAGACAAGAGGAGAAGAACATTTACATTATATCTAAAGGAGGGGAATCCCCTATATCAAAATTATGAAGAAATTGTAAAATTGCACGAGAGTGAGATATAATTCCTAAAGCAACTCTTTCTCTAACATATGACTTGAAGTGTTTACAATCAGCAAGTAAATGTTTGTTACTATAATGAAAAGGACATTTATATTTGTATAGAGCATCTATTGGCATAGGTCTAAAGATTTCTTTCTTGGAATTCATTAGCTCAACATATACCTTCTTAGCAATTTCTTGACGAGTATTAGGGTTATCTAGGATAGGCGTGGGGAGAGGAGGAGGATGTTTAGCATCACCTACCTTAAATTGAGATTTTGAACACCCAACACCATACATATTTAGTTTAGGGGGTACATGAATAGTAAACCTAATACCGTGTTCATTAACTCCTAGCCCTAAACCTTTATAACCTTGTTTAGTCACCATATTATATCCAGTATTATACATATTATGTAAAGCTTCTACATGAGGTGATTGTTTATCATGCTCATGAGTAAAGGTTGTATAAGGTGGAATAATAGGCTTTGAAGAAGTTTCTATACCCTTTCCTTTAATATCATCTTGAATAAGAGGAGAAGGTAAATCAAAGAAATCTTGCACATCTGCATCCTGAATGATAGCTTGAATCCCATCATAAGTACGGGAAGAGCGAGGATTAATAGATGGAGAAGTAGGTATCGGAATAGGAATATTAGGATTAAGACTAGGATTGATATGATTAGGATTACGATTACGATTAGGAAGATTAGGAGATGATGTGTCATCTACCAAATTCTTCACATAATCTAAAAGATAAATAAGGCTACCACATACATCTCTAACAAATGTTTTAAATGTAGGTGGACTAGTGTCGGTCAACTTTACAAAATCATAGGCAAGAGAAAAGTGAAGGGTCATCAACATAATGAAGTGAATAATACTCTCATAAACATCATAAGTATTATAAAGAGATGCTAAAAGAAGAGTGATAAATAACATAACCATGCACCAAATCATCTTAACAATCACCATAAAATATTTTTGTATTTTTATTGAATATATAGATTTTTTTTTGTATTTTTGAATTTTGAAATGCAAGAGCATAAACTAGATCTAAAAAGGCAATCTAACACCAAAAAGAAAGAGAGTAAGCTTATTGGGTTCACCAAAATGAATAGAGAAGATGAACACATAAGATAAGACAAAGGGAAATCTAACACCCAAAAAGAAAGAGAGTAAGCACGTCAGGTTCACCAAAATGAATAGAGGTAATTTGGAATCACCTCTATATGAGTAAGTGTGTGGGGGAAATGTGAGATTCACTCTTAAATCCAAATTCTCAAAGGAGAGATCCAATTTGATCAACCAAAAGGTTAATACACAATAGAATTAATCTATGAAGAATATGAAAGAGAGAGAGAGAAACCTTATACTTCCCTATAGTTGGATTAAGATTGAAATCTAAAATAATTGAAATACAAGTACTAACCTCAAATTAGGGCAGATCTGGAAAATGTTGAATTCTGATGTCTGTGTGTACTTTCTGGAAAATTTGAAACCTATCCTGGACTGGAAATGTCGAGACAGAGAAAACCTAGAAATCTTTCCTCAAGATAGCTCAGCTCGGGTTTGACTCTCATAAAAGGTCAGATACCACATTCTTTATTTGAAGTTCGATTCGAATTCTGTTCATAGATCCTAGAAGTTGGCCGAAAAGGGTATCCAAATTCGCTCTCAGATTCGAAACTTCACACTTGTACCTACAAGAAAAAGAGGATTTTTGTTTTTTGTTTGGGGGGGGTTTGCCTTGGTCAAACCTCAGTTTGGAATCAACCTTAATATTGAAATTGAAATGAAGAATGCTAGCAAGTAGTAGAAAAGGATCTAACAATGAAGCTATGCAATTCAATAGATATGCAATTGTATTTGAAATGTAAACAAGTATATTGATATGAAAGCTTGAACACAACAATAAATGTAAATCAAACCTCCATGGTTGTATGCTTGGAATCCACCTTGATAGAAGAATGAATAGATCTTGAAGATGAACAAAAGGATCTTAAAGGAAGATCACACCATCATGATGGCTAGATCTAGGGTTTGAATGATAAATCTTGAATACTTAAACCAAATCCATTTAATGGCTTGAATGCTTGAATCCTTGATCTTCAATGGAGAACTTGGATGGAGAAGAAGACTTGAATGCTTGAATGGAATGCTTGCTTGATCACCTTGAGAGCTTGAGTGCTTGAAATTGCTTGAATGTGATGAGATATGAAAACTTGAGATGCGAAAATGAGAGAGGAAAGCCTCCTTTTATAGTGATCTAGGGCACACTCCTCTTGATGGGCCACCTTGGAGAATTAAATCCCAATTAGGTCCTTACCTTTAGAAAATATACCTAGATTAAATGCAATTAAAGGATTTACCATCCTGAAACCCGAAATGGCCGACTCGGAGGCAAGAAAATAAATTTCTCAAAAGCCCGAAGCCTGGAAATTAAGGATCTTGAAATTTTGGAGAAAGGGGTCAAAGTCAAGATTGACCCTGACCTAGTCAGGGTCAACCTAAGACATTGACCTTTTTCTTAGGTTGACTCAAAACTAAATTAGGAGGTCCCAGGGATGCCCAAAAACCTAGAAATGATGCCAGAACAGGACAGAATATCAGGAATAGACATAAAATCCTATGATTACTAAAATGAAGGCCAGGAGGATCTATTTCTAAATCCTACCTAGAAAATAGAGCTATGGAAGAGGGAAATTTAGGAGAATCCTTAAGATCCTAACCCTAATTTCACCTAGAATGAAGCAAAAAAGAAGTGGAAAGCGGGGAGAAAGCCAGATCAAAGCAAAGACCAATTCAAGGCATCCAATATGACCCCAAACCACTTACTTGAAGGGATAAACACTCTTAACATGGAAGTGCTTCCATTTAAGACGATACAGTTATTAATTAAAAGAAAATCACCAATACCTCTTAAATCAAACAAACACAACAAACACACCTTAATGATTAAGAGGCTCTCACATGGATCAAGGATCAAGCCAAGATGCATCTCAACCACTCCTCACAGATGCATCTCAACTGTTCAATTTCTCCTACAATCTATAAAAGATGATTTTCAAATGCTCATTCCTTCTTCTACATCCTTCTTGAAAATTGGATTTTAACTTCTCAATGTTGGGAATTCTATCTTATGGATACTTTGAGGCTTCTTAATCTTTGGATTATGAACTCTCTTGCTTAAGGCTTTGAATTTGATAAAAAAAATTCATGTTTTCATGCTTAGATTCATGCTTTAGCTAATTAGAGAATAGTTCAATTTGGCTTAAAATGGAAAGGATTTATGGTTTCATGCCTAATTTGGAAGTATTTTCTGGATTTAGCTTGATTTCATGCATTTACTCTTGAATCTCTCATTTTAGTGTAGATTGTCACTGTTTAAGGGTCAAATCTGAGAGCTACTAACCCTTATTTCATACTCACACTAACTAGAGAGCAATAGGATGCTTTTACTTGTTATTTTCTTTAATTACATACTTATTTTCTCTAACAAGTGATGTTATTATCCTATTGAAGTGTTGTGTTACAGGTCACAAACTCACACACACATTTATGGCACCCACCATGGGGCCTAGCCCTGAATTTCACATTTTTCAAGCTTTTAAAACTAATTTTTGCCATATTTTTCTTGCCAGAGGATCACATTTGGTAAACGCAGTCGCACACAATATTTTCTGGATCACACCTGGTAGTCCCACCATTTCCTGGATCACATATGGGAAGAATCTCACATCTGGTAAATTAAAGGATCGCATCCTATGGTCTGTGTCATATATGGGAAATAGGGTCACTTTTGGGAAATAGGATCACATTTGGAGGAATTTAGGATCACATCTAGGGGATTTAATTGCACTCTTGAGTTTTCTGATCCCTGACAATTTTCTTATTGATTTTTCTGGTTTTTGACAACCTGACTGTGGTTTGTAGGTCCAAAGATAGAAACCCAAATGCTAACAATTATTTATAATTTGCTTTCAAAGGATAAAATGAACTTAATGCATTTGTTTTTAAGCACTTAAGTACAATTTAATTTCACCTTGTAAACCAATCAGAGGAATATGCTCTTTTCCCCTTGAGGGAAAATCAAAAACTCAAAAGTTGGTTTACACTTTGGAGTTAAATTGAGGAATGAATGCTAACATTTGCATATTCAATTTTCTTTAAAGCATTATCATTTGAGAATTCTTTGAATTTTGGGTTTCTAACAAGCTAACAATCTAATGGGTGAACTTGATGTTGTTGTTTGATTTTGAAAATCCTAATAGTGGTTTGTAGGTCATTTGCCCAAGACAAAATTGAAAGACTACTAATGCTTGTCATGCAGGTTGCCTCTAAAGAAAATTCAAAACAAAACTTCATGCTTGGTTTTTCTAGGAACATTAAAATAATTTGAGATCAAGTTACAAATCAATTAGAGGATTATTCTCTTTTCCCCTTGAGGAAAAATCAGAAACTCAAATATTGGCTTGTTATTTGGCATCAAATTGGAGTAATTGAATCTTAAATATGCATGATGTCTTGGGATTTGTGGTATAAGTTAGGAGATTATGCTATTCTCCTTCATGGGGAATCATAAATCTAGAGCTTACTATCATTTATCCATTTGCTTTATTGTATACCTCTAGAGGGCCTATCAGTTGAGGAATAAATCTCTCGGTAATGACCCAAGTGGGGACAAGTCTTACGCCAACTCTTCCACCCCACTATAAAATTTGATGCTTCCTTGAGGCTAAAGCCTCGTAAGACATGATCTATCTTATCTTGGGAGATTTATGAGCAATCCCAATGAGAGACTTGGATTTTGTGTAGAGTGAAGCCGCTTCAATCTTTCTTGTGAGACTGCACACTTTCAAGTTCCTATAGGGTTAACAACCTCAATCCTACTTGCGGGACTATGGTAGATGGTTGTAAACGGATGCCTTCATTAAAAGCCTTATGTTAGATGCTACCCAGATCACCCCTGAAATGTTGTTATCACTTGTGCGAGGCAAATAGTAATTGCCCCAAGAAATTCACCATATCAAGCCCCCATCGACGTTAACACTTGGAAAATATGGCCTCCAATATCCATTACATGTTATTGGACTGCGATATTCTGAGGAGTCTTTGGGTGTGTTCCTAAGTCAATGAAAAAGTGGTTTCAATCTCTACCTAGTATAACGCAGGTTAGGTGTGTCTGAGTAATACATTTGCTTGGTGTGTTCTAAATACAAATTCAGTTAATCATCCCCAGATGAACAAGCACAAAGCATTTACAAGCATTTACAAACACCTAACAGTCACTGGAATTCGGCAGACATGACACATTTTTCAAAAAACCTTGAAATTGCAAAATTCTTGTCATCATAAGATCACATCTCGCATCCCAGATCACATCTGTTCAAACCTGGGTTGCATCTGGTAGTCACATCATTTCCTGGGTCACATCTGGTGAACATTCCATTTCCTGAGTCGCATACGGTATTTCCTGAGTCGCATCTGGGGTTCCAAATTATTTACCAGTAACTGTATAAGATCGCATCTAGGACAAAGAGTACTTCTATACATTCCAGAACCAAAATTTTCACTTTTTCAGATACCCATTTGGCCCATTAGTAAGTTCATGTTGCTAAAACATAGTCATCTAATAACTAGAGAGAGTCATATTTGAAAGCATCTTGTCACCTTGCATGGTCCAAATATGCATTGTCCAATTGTGGAGTCAATTTATCCAATCAGCTACAACCAAGTTCTCAACTCATAAACAGGGCACTTTGACACCCTGTGACGCTGAAACATTTACACTATTAGACCCACTTCCACTTTGGTTCCCAACTCACAAACATGGTACTTTGACACCCTTTGACATTGGATCCATAAAACAACATTTCAAACCCACTCTTGCATCCTTGGATCCACAATCAGACATTGCAAACAATCAGACCCACTTTTAAACACAAGACATTCATTGGTTCCTCAATCCATTTTTCATGCTTGTTACAAGGCACAAAGCTTACCATTTTGGAAGGACACAATATCCCTCATTTACATCCAATCTATCTTTTCAAAAACCAATCTTGACAAGGTTGTGTCACCTGATCTTTCCTAAATCAGACTATCTCTTAATTTTCATATCTGGTTCTAAGTGTTCATCCAAGGTTAATGGTGGAAACTAGAGCTTCCTCACATAGAAAACTTAGAGAAGAACCAAAGGTCTCACCTTCATCATCTTTCATTGTTCAAACCTTTCATCAACCCTATGATGCAAATCTTTACAAAGAAGATGCCCTAGGCAATCTACATTTGAAACAAGGTTACTCTAATCCTCCTCAATCAATCCCAATAGATAATCAAAATGCCACTATGTCTCAAGGTGGGGCTAACCAGGGCTCACAAGGTCACCAATATAATCATGGTAGAGATCAAGAACCAACACCATCATAAGTTGAATGATTTTGCAATGATGACCTCTTTAAAAGAATGCTAAAACACTTCTTACAAGAAGAGAAAGAGGCATATTTCCTACAACTGGATCAACGAGGAGCCAAACTTCCTCAGGACTTTAATGTCAAAAATATTTTCACACAAGAGGAAGAAACCCCCATCACAACTATGATGAAGCAAATACATGCCATGCAAGTCAAACTTAACAAGCTGGAAAAGGAGAAAGAACCCAAAGAATTCTCTATGGAAGCCCTATGTCCATTTCCATTCGATCAAAGCTTGTACATGCCACCATTCCCAAAAAGAGCAAAACTACCCAAATATGACAAATATGATGGAAATTATGATCCTCAATCATGTCAAAGAATTTTGTACTCTATCCATGGAGTTTATACATGAACCAACATAATTAATGCATCTCTTCCCATGATCTTTGGGACGGGCAACCATCAATTAAATCTCTAAGATGCCTCTAGCTATCAAGACTTTTAAGGAGTTAATGAAACTATTTTATCAACAATACTCCTACAATATCCAACATCCGATCACCATGATCGACATCTACAATCTGAAACAAAATTCAGGAGAACCCTTCTTGACATTCCTCAAATGCTCGAGGAAGAAGTTTTCACTCTATACCCAACCAATTCTAGAAAATGAGAAACTAGAGATCTTCATCAATAATCTGGTTTCAGAAATCAATTATCATCTTCAAATACAAAATCATACCTCTTTTGAAAAAATGGTGGAAATGCCATAAAGATCGAAAATGTGCTTGTTCGTAAGGGAGACGTATCGCTTCATAAGGAAAACAAGTACGATTCATGTTCTAGTTCCAACAAAGATAAGGGAAAAATCTGGAACAAAAACAAAAATATTGTTATAGATGGTGTTGTTGATCATATCAATGATCCACCTAAGGCACCGACATTTAATCTCACTATTGGCACCCAAGCCATAAAAGCTTCAGAAATGAAAACGACTGAACCTGCTAAAAATTCAACTGACTATAAACCATGGGTTACAACACCAAAACGCGAGTTCACTCCTTTGGGTGAGTCCTTGGAATCTGTCATGAAAACTCTACTGGCAAATAATATCATCACATTACCTAAGATCAAACCATATGACCCTGAAGTCAAACCTAAATGGTGAAAATAGACCGATTTCTATGATTTTCATCGAAACAAAGGTCATAAAACCAATAATTGCATGCATCTTAAACATCTCATTCAAGATAAAATTGATGTTGGATAAATTGTGATTGACAACCATAAATCCAATAATGATCATACAATATTCACAGAACCTTTTCCGAAACATAATCAAGGAGATTCATCTTCTAAACCAAACATGGGTGCTAAAGTCAATTACACTTACTATGGTAACAATAATGTCATTAATATGGTAGAACCATGCCTGTATGAACACTACAATGTCATCACCATTATAAAAAAGGACAAAGATAAAAAGATAGCTAATGCAGTTACTCAATCTCAAGCTCGGGTAACTCTCCAAGGATAGAACTCAGATTCATCAAACGCCCCAAAGGTACCATTTAATCTTGCATTTGCATCTAAACAAAGAACTACTTCCAAATATTCAAATTCTAAAGAGTCCAAAGAAGTATCATACAACATCATACAACAACTGCAACACACTAATGCCAAAATATCTATATTCGAGCTATTGTGAATCTCCCTTGCTCATCGTGCAATTCTGGACAAAGCTCTAATCGACTCTAACATTCCTGAGGATCTTGATCTTGACAGATTCCAAACAATGGTAGGTCACTTGACATCCCCTCAGTACATATCCTTTTTAGAGGAAGATGACAACTCACTGAGTCACCCACATAGCTAGCCCTTGCATATTGAAGTCCTAATCCAAAACTATCGTGTAAAACGTGTGTTGATAGATGGAGGTTCTCGTCTAAATATCTATTCCTACAAATTGGCTACACAAATAGGATTATCAAAAGATGCTATTGATCCTAAAAATAAAATAACCATAAAAGCATATGATGAACAAGAAATGAAATCCAAAGGAATCATTGTGCTACCTATAAGAACAAGACCGGTCATTAGAGATATCACCTATCAAGTACTAGACCTTCCATTGTCCTATAACATTCTTCTAGGAAGGCCCTGGATTCACGAGATGCAAGCTATTCCATCAACGTACCATCAATGTCTCAAATTCCCCTATGATGGAGTAGAGGTCACTATTCCTGCAGACATGTTAGCATCTTGCAATGCTTTGAAGAAAAGTGCAGAAAAACTTGTTCCACATAACAAAGAGTCTTCTACCAAACAAATAGACATAGCATCTACATCTAAAATGGAAGACCTATCAAAGGGAGTCAAGATCAAAGACACAGGCATGGGAGAATACACAATGGAACCAATCCTATCTCTCACATCTCTCCCACTTTCACCTAAGTCTTATGGACAACCTTCAGAGAAAATAAGACCCGCAACCAAAGAACCTCAGGTTATCTTCGATGGGAGTTTTACCACAGAATAGGTTTCCAAACAAGAATCGGATGAGGAAGAGGCTACATTAGCTTGGATCTACAAAGATGAGTCTCAATCACAAATAGTTCAAAAATGTGAATCTAAAATACCTAAGATTCCTGTAAAATCATATGGACCGAGTCACAATCTAATGTCTAAAATGGGATACATAGGAAAAGGACCTCTAGGAACAAGAGGAAAAGGCATCATCAAACCCATTGAACACTGTGGGAGGACAACCAAGGATACTATAGGTATAGGTTATCACAAGAAACCTTTTCATCTCTGTGGAAGCTCTACACATGTCTAGAATAGATAGAACCAAAAACAAATATTCAACAATAGGAAGAAACACAACACTTAGACAGTGATAATTTAGACACAACTGATGTTTTTCCTTATGAATGTATACCTCAACATATCTAAGATCTCCTTGAGAATGAAGAGGAACCTAAAAGAATCAACATAGTAGACACACAAGAATCTACTACTAAATAAGAGACAGTCACAACACAAGAACCGACTGATCCTAAAAATAAACAAGAAGAAGAAGGTGTACCTATCATAGTAACTGAACATTTGGGACACAACAGTGATTCTGAGACAGACTCCCATGAATATGAATTTTGCTCAGACTCTGAAGGGAATCCTACTTGGGGGATCCATCTTGATTTTACACATATTCTTAATTTTCTGAGAGATCCAGATGAAGAATCAAATAACTATGAATGGGGAATTATTCCAGAAGAAGATGATCTTATAATAGAAAAATACATAGAGTTCATTCACCAATACGCCCTACATCCAAAATGAGTCTAGAATTAAATGATAGACCTTGTGAGTATGATTTGCCTATCACTAACATAGGATCCAACGATGATGTTGAGACGCTTAATGAACTGAACATTCTGAGTAGTAATATCATCCTTGAATTTGAGAGTCGAATCAGAGCCAATGATGACAACACTATATGCATAAATACTATCAGCCAATCCTTTCCCACACTTACTATCCAACATCCTGATTTTATTGACCAAACATCCGATGATCCAAGACATGACATCCATACTTTTCGAATAGACTATGATCTTGAATGCTACCTAAACATAGTAGAACCCATGATGACTTCCATCAGTGAACCTAGCATTAGCATGATAGATTCAGATATCAAATATCTCAGTCAAAAGAATAAAATAAAAAAGAAAAAGATTTTTGAGGGTGAAAACCACTATGTGGCAGTCTCGGAACCTAAAATAGTAAAAAACAAAAGATGTATCTGAAAGTGAAAACCTTTATGAGGCACCTAAGGATGGGATATTTGATGTCCTTCTAAGTCATTTACAAGACAGATTTCCAGTATTGATAGAACCAACTCATTCTATCAATTTGGGCACACCAGAGGAACCTTAGTTGATTCATGTAGCACAATCTCTGTCAGAAGAAGAAAAATAAGCATTCACAAAATTATTAACAAAGAAGAAAATCAACTTTGCATGGAAACATTCAAATATGCCTGTATTAGATCCTAATCTCATCATGTATCATCTCTCTATCACTCCAGGAGTTAAACTGATCAAGCAAAAGTTGCGTAAAATACATTCTCATGTTGCACTCCTTATCAAAGCTGAGGTAGAGAAACTATTAAAAGCTAGATTTATCTAAGTAATAGATTATGCAGAGTGGATTTCAAACATAGTTCCAGTATCAAAACTAGATAAATCAATCAAAGTATGCACAAACTTTAGAGATGTAAACAAAGCGTGCCCTAAGGATGATTTTTGCTACCAAATATCGATATGATAGAGGACATGACTGTAGGCTTTGAAATGTACTCTTTAATGGATGGTTTCTCTGGATACAACCAAATCAAGATAGCTCCATAAGATCAATAGAAGACAACTTTTACTTGTGCATGGGGTACTTTCTATTGGAATGTCATGCCATTTGGTCTTAAAAATGCTGGTGCTACATATCAAAGAGCTATGATGTCTATCTTCACAATATGATGCATAAAAACATGGAGGACTATGTTGATGACAATTTGGATAAATCAATGAAAAGATCTGAGCACCTAGTTGACTTGGGTACAATACTAGATAGAATGGAAAAATTTAGTCTCAGACTAAATCCTAAGAAATGTGTCTTTGGTGTCACTTCTGGAAAACTTCTAGGGTACATTGTTTCAAAGAAAGGTATTGAAGTGGATCTAGCAGAAGTCAAAGCAATCATGGAGATGCAACCTCCTAAAAATATTAGTCAAATGAGGACCTTACAAGGAAGGGTACAATCAATCGGGTGCTTCATATCTTAGCTAGCGGTTATATCACAACCTTTCACAAAAACATTACATAAAGGTGTGACCTTTGCATGGAATGAAGAATGTGAAAATAACTTCAATCATATCAAATAATATTTGGCAAATCCACCAATTCTCATGCCTCATATTCCAAAAAAGTCATTAATATTATATGTCTCCACTACAGATACATCACTGGAGGCATTACTAGAACAACATAATGAGAATAAGAAGGAAAGAGCTATCTACTACATCAACAAAACATTGGTAGCCTATGAGAAAAACTATTCCATGATAGAGAAGGTGTGTCTAGGTGTCATCTTTGCATCACAGAAGCTAAGACACTACATGTTAGCTCATACTACATAATTAATAGAAAAGATTGATAAACTAAAGTATTTATTGAGCAAATATGCCCTCACAAGTGGACTAGCCAAATGGGTCATGTTACTGAGCAAATTTGACATCGAGTATGTTGAAAGAAAAGCTATCAAGGGACAAGTCATTGCAGATTAGTTAGTTGAAGCACCAATGTTTGATGACCAACCAATGCAAATAGAATTCCTGGATTCATCTATCATGCACATATCTTCCAGAACATGGTGCTTATTCTTTGATGGATCCTACACACAGAATGGATCTAGAGCTGGCATATTGTTCATAAAACCACAGGATTACTCCATTCCAAAGGCATTCAGGATCAAGTTCCCTTGTACCAACAACATAGTTGAATATGAAGCTTCACTAAATGGTATGAAAATAGCAATCGAATGGAGAGTAACAGAATTACACATTCATGGAGACTCATAGCTGGTCATACACCAAGTCAATGATGTATATCAAACAAAAGACGAGAAACTCATTCCATATAAACGCATGGTAGATGATCTAAAGGAGTACTTCATTACAGTCACATTTGAAAAGATTCCTATAATGGAGAACAAGGCTGCTGACACTATGGAAACACTATCATCTTTACTACAGCAACCTGAACATGAGCTATGCTACAAATTCCTAGTGGAAGCATTGTCATTCCCCGCCTATGATTGTCCATAAACCCTCATGATCTCCAATATTGTAGGTCATGATTCCTCTCGCTACAAAAACATATACTCCTACTTTTGTGACCAAATCATTCCCGATACCTTTAACCATCATGAAAAATGATACCTTATCTGAAACACATCACAGCATGTCATCCTTGGTAATGATTTATACAAACAAAGTCTGGATGGTACACTTCTTAGGTGTTTATAATGTGAAAAGTCACAACGCGCATTAGAGGAAGTCCATGAAGGTATTTGTGGATCACATTCCAACAGTTTGACACTAGCTCAAAAACTCATTAGGGCAGGGTACTATTGGCCAGAAATGGAAAAAGAGGTCATAAATGTGTGTGTGAAAAGTGTACCTAGCTTCAGACATAACACTTCAGTAAAACATTAGAGGTTAGCAAAAACAAAATCTACAAGTAATTGAAACTAAGCTAACCAGGCAATTTACTACCTTCTAGTAGGTGTGAGTATGATGTTCTCATATTAAAATCAAGATCAGTGACAATGCAACACCTAAATGAAGGATTTGAATGTAAAAGAATGAAAAACTGTATGAATGTAGATTAATCTATTTTTTTGGATTTTGTATGCAATAAGATGAAAAATCTGTATGAAACTAATCTAGATGAAATTGAAATGATATGCAGATTTAATCTAAGAATGATATGAATGAATGAATGCTATCAAAAACTATGAATGCTTATGACCAATAATGAAAAATCTCACAAATCGTCTATCGCAAGTGCTCAATCCTTCAGCTGCAAATTCGTAAGAGTCATTGTGCAAATTCAAGAGTGGTTAATTGTGAAGAGCTGAGCCTTGATTTTATAGAAATCTAGGGTTTGAGGATGCATAATAAAAACCATAAATCACTCTTGATAAACTCAAGTTGATTTTTGAGTTAACAAGAAATTACAAACAGATCAACTCACAAAATCATGCAAAATCATGCAAGAACAACTTTTTAACTCAAATCAGAAGTTTAGATCAACTTTCAACTCAAAATAGATGTTGAGTTTCCAAAAGACAACAACTTGAATTGATTTTATGATTTAAAGTTTAACTGCTCTTTGAATGTGCATAATAATTATGAATTAATTAAATAAATAAAGAGATTTATCTTCAACTTAACTGATTTTTGAAATAAAACAATTGATTTATGGGTTAATCAATTATCAAATCAAACTTTTATTCAAAAACTATATTATTAAATATTGGCAATTGACATTAATTAATTAAATAAGAATTTAATCAATTAGTCATAAGATTTTTGATTTATTGTCAAAATTAAATAATACATTTTAGGAATAAATTGAATTAAATTGAATTAAACAATTAAATGGCAGTATTAAATTTGATTAATCAAATATTCAGAATATTCAATTAATCAAACTTTAGGATAAATAGGATTTATTGCCAAATAATTATTAAATCAAAGATAATTAAATTAGGATAAAATAGGAATATTCAAGGAATATTCCCCGATGCATAATTAGGATAATCAATTAGGTTTTGATGATTTGATGTGCAGATGTGCCTTAGGTTAGGACTTTGATGTCGATTTCGATCGATTTGACGATGTAGGAGGTTAATGAACCTATAGCCCATTTTTGGGGTATTACATTTTGCCCCTCTTTGAATTATTGTGTGAAGAGCAGTGGTTCAAAGATAGTCTTTTTTTTTATGATGAAACTGATTTGAAAGAGAAACCGATTTTGAGACAAAAATTGATTGAAAGATTGGAAAAATTTGATTCAGGTCTCGGTTGACCAACAATTGTGATGATGTCAACTATAGCAATGATGAACCGATGATTACGAAAAAGTATCAAAATGCCTGATTCTGAACTTTATGATTACGAAGAAGTGAGTGACCTGATTCTAGACTTGATTGTCTAAAGGAATCAAAATGGTATCACATCCGAACCCTTTAGTTACAAAGAACCAAGGAAATAACACTAATGAACCGATGGTTACGAAAAGTTGATACAATTTACAAGATTAGGAGAAAAGCAGATTGATATGGATCTCGATGAATCTGATATGCCCCCCAAGCGGTGTGCCCAAGTGATGAGGTCTTTTGATGAATCAGCAAGTAGACATGGTTGTTGTCTTGATTACTGAGGAAAAGATTTGATTTATAGACTTGATTGATGTGCAATACCATGCCCCCTTCGGGATAAAATCAAAATTTGACAAGAAAAGTTAGCGGTAAATGGTTTAGAAGCATGTTAATTGATTTGAGAAGTGGTTATACATGTTTGAGAATGCATTCTACATCGTTTAGATGTCTTGGAGACCAAGTTTGACTAGGTTTGACCATGAGTTGACCATGGGTGACCAAGTTGAAATTTTGATAGTTTGATGTAAGATAATCATTAAGTTGAATTATGGATTTTTGGGATGATTGAAGGTCAAATATGCAAGCAGTCAGTCGTCCTCGGTCTGAAAATTTGAAATCATGATTTTGACATAGTAAATGATCTTAGATTTCAATTTTGATCCTGAAAATGGGTTCAGAACATCAAAATTAGCCAGGGGTGCTTTCTTGGTGATCTGTTAAGAAGACCTTCGTGTGATACTCAGTCCTTATGATATGTTTAGCATAGTTTTGAAGAATCATTTGAGTGTCAAGTTGATTTAGGCAATCATGAGATAAATGCAATCATGCAAAGTGCAAAATGAGATGCAAACCTAAGACCTAGGACCTAGTCACTGATCATGTGTCGATTTGTTTTCATCATTGAACTTTTAGTAGGTAACCGGATAAATCAATACTATATCCACTAGTTAGGAAACTATGAACATATGAATATTGATTTGTATGCGCAAGAATCAATACAACACCCACTGGTTAGGGAGCCATGGACATATGAATATTGATTTTTTTTTAGAATGTCGGATTAGATATAAGCACCAAGGAACAAACACTAAGATGGCCTGAATATCATGTCCATTTTGATATTGCAATTTGTATAAGCATCAAAACATAGACGTCGGGATGACCTGAATACACCTTGCGGTACAAACACATCAAACAATCCAGAGATCATTCTAAATCCAGTGTGAATTACCCATATTGACCCTTTATCATTCACATCCTTAGGTAAGATCATGTTTCATAGTAGGAGAAAGAACTCACTCAAAAAGACAATAGTTAGATCAAACTTCCTTGAATTTTCTAGGTATCAATGGTTGAGGTACTCATGGCCATCCAATACGAGATAGAAGCTCTTACAGATGGACACCATTTCAATCCAAAATTTCCAAAGTTGTTAGATTTTCACATACAAGTAGAAAATAAAGAAAAGATTATGCCCCCAGTCGTCACCCTCTAAATCCTGTAAAGGACATCATCGAAGAGCTCGAAAGGACACAGTATACAAAAATATCAATGTGAATCAGTAAGCATACAAGGAGATAAAAGCATGCAAAGCATAGATTATTTTCAATTTGTTTTGATGTTTCATTGCGTTGTTGTAGATGCAAAATCCTTTCTAGAGAGGAGATTGACTAACTGACTTGGATGTAGCTTCAAAGGACTCTGACTGGATATGACATGTCTGAGATACTAAAGACTGTAGTATATGACTTTAATTGCCCCCAAGTTTGAACATTGATAGGATACCGATGCTTTTGCTGGCTGACTTTATTGAAAATAAGGATATGTGGAAACAAACCAGGAGATATGTACAAACTAAAGTGAGACTGAAAGCTGGGAAAGACTAAGATTGCACTGATAGATGAAGCATTTTAAACAAGTGGCACATATTTGTTAAGTTTTCATTATCTTGGCAGAGATTCTATTTTTGCTACCAAGGCGCTTGTTTCTAGGTTTTCACCAAGGCACTTTTTCTTTTTCTCATTTTTTTGTATTTTTCATTTTTTTAATTTTTTTTGTACTTTTGATATTTTTTACTTTTTTTGTGATACATCAAGGCACCTATTGCTAGGTTTTCACCAGGATGATCATTTTTTCAGGACTTTTTCTAATTTTTATGATTTTTTTAGGACATTTTTTAATACTGAATGCCTTAGGCATAGAATTTCTTCAGATGGAGAATGTTGATTGGTTCTCGGAGCTGTTCTCTTTTAGTCATTGAGAGTTGATAGGCTCCAAAGTCAAAAGTAACAGTGATAAAAAAGGGACCCAGCCAGTTGGGTTCAAACTTACTCTTGTGTTCTCTATGTGATTGATTTTTAGGATTCTCTCTCAAGACTAGATCGCCAACCTGAAATTCTTTGCGTTTGACTTTCTTGTTGTAGCCTCTAGACATTCTCTTCTGATATACTCTAAGATGATCATATGTTGCTTGTCTGTGCTCATCTAGTAGTTCAAGTTCTTGCAACCTAGACACTCTGTAGTCATCATCAGTTACTAGACCATGCATTCTGATTCTTAGTGATGGGATTTCAATCTCAATAGGCAGTACCACTTCAGACCCATAAACTAAAGTGAATGGTGTAGCCCCAGTGGGTGTTTTGATACTTGTTCTATAGGCCCAGAGAGCTAGATTGATCATGAGATGCCAGTCTCTTCCTATTTTATTAACTGTGCGATGCAATATTTTCAATAGATTCTTGTTTGAAGCATTTTCTTGTCCATTCCCTTGAGGATAGTAGATAGATGGCCAATGTTGTGTAATCTTGAATTTGGCACATAGATCATCTAAGTCTTTTTTCTTGAATTGTCCACCATTATTTATGACTATAGAGTGTGGAATACCATACCGACATATGATGTAGTTCAGAATGAACATAGAAATTTGTTTATCGGTTGCTTGAGTCAAAGGGACTGCTTCTACCCATTTTGTAAAATAGTTTGTAGCTATAATAATATGAGTATGTTCATTAGAAGAATGAGGATGTATCGCTCCTATAAGATCAAATGCCTATTTATGAAAAGGCCATTATGTAGTAAAGGGAATTAGATCTCTCCCTGGTGCATGAATCAAGTTACCATGTACTTGACACTTTTGATAATTCTTTGCAAACTTGATAGCCTCTTTTTCCATTTCAAGCCAATAGTACCTAGCCCTAATAAGTTTTTGAGCTAGTGTTAAATCATTGGAATGTGATCCACAAATACCATCATGGACTTCCTCTAATGCACGTTGAGACTCTTCCTGTTCTAAACATCTAAGTAGTGTACCATCTAGACCTTATTTGTATAGATCATTACCAATGATGACATACCGGGATGCATTTCGGATAAGGTATCATTTCTCATGGCAGTTGAAGGTATCAAGAATGATTTGGTCTTAGAGATAGGAGAAAAGGTTTTTGTATCGAGATGAATCATGACCAATAATAGTGCAAATCATGCGGGTTTTGGAGGAATCATACACAGGATAAGATAGTGCTTCCACCAGGAACTCATAGCATAGCTCATGTTCGGGCTACTGTAATAAAGTAGATAGCGTTGCCATAGTATCTTTAGCTTTATTCTCTATTCTAGGAATTTGTTCAAAGGTGATAGATATGAAGTATTTCTTTAGATCATCTACCATTCTCTTGTATGGGATCAGCTTTCCATCTTTTATTTGATATACATCATTGACTTGGTGTATTACAAGTTATGAGTCTCCATGAATGTGTAGTTCTGTCACTCTCCACTTAATTTCTATTTTCATGTCATTAAGAAGAGCTTCATATTCAGTAATATTGTTTATGCAAGGAAACTTGATTCTAAATGCTTTAGGGATTGAGTATCCTTGAGGAGTGATGAACAATATGCCTACTCTGGATCCATTCTATGTATAGGAGTCGTCAAAGAATAGCTTCCATGCTCTAGAAGAAAGATTCATGATAGAGGAATCTGAGAATTCCATTTGCATTAGTGTATCATCAAACAAAGGTGCATCAACCAACTAATCAGCAATAACTTGGTCTTTGATAGCTTTTATTTGAACATATTCAATGTCAAATTCACTTAATAGCATCACCCATTTAGCTAATCTACCTGTGAGGGTAGCTTTTCTTAGTAGGTACTTTAGTGGATTAATCTTAGCTACCAAATGTGTGGTATGAGCTAACATGTAGTGTCTCAGTTTCTGTGATGCAAAGATCACAGCTAGACAAGATTTCTCAATCATGGAATAGTTCTTCTCATATGCTAGCAATGTTCTACTGATATAATATATAGCTCTTTCTGTCTTGTTCTCATCATGTTGTGCTAGTAATGCCCTAGTGATGTATTTGTAGCAGAGACAAAGAATCAATGGTTTTCCTTGAATAGGAGGCATCAAAATAGGAGGATTTGATAGATATTTCTTGATATGATTAAAGTTCTTTTCACATTCTTCGTTCCATCCAAAAGTCACACCTTTATATAATGTTTTTGTGAAAGGCCATGATATGTCTGCTAGTTGAGATATGAAGCGTCTAATAGATTGCACTCTCCCTTGTAATGTTCTCATTTGACTAATATTCTTGGGAGGTTGCATCTCCATGATAGCTTTAACCTTAGTTGTATCTACTTCAATTCCTTTCTTTGAAATAATGTAGCCTAAGAGCTTTCCAGAAGTGACATCAAAAGCACACTTCTTAGGGTTCAGTCTGAGACTAAACTTCTCCATTCGATCTAGTATTTTGCTCAAGTTATTCAGATGTTCAAATCTTATCATAGATTTTTCCAAAGCATCATCAACATAATCCTCCATAGTTTGATGCATCATGACATGAAAAATAGACATCATAGCTCTCTAATATGTAGCACTTATGTTCTTAAGCCCAAATGGCATGACATTCCAACAGAAGGTACCCCACGCACATGTGAAAGCAGTTTTCTCTTGATCTTCTAGAGCAATTTTTATTTGGTTATATCCAGAAAAACCATCAATTAAATAATACATCTCGAAGCCCGCAATCATGTCCACTATCATACCAATGTTAGGTAGTGGAAAATCATCCTTAGGGCATGCTTTATTTACATCTCTAAAATCTGTGCATACTCTTATAGATTTGTCTAGTTTTGATACAGGTACAATATTTGAGATCCATTCAACATAATCAATAACATAGATGAATCTAGCTTTTAGTAGTTTCTCTAATTTAGCTTTGACCAAGAGTGCAACATGTGGATGCATCTTTCTCAATTGTTGCTTAACAGGTTTGACCCCTGGAGCTATAGATAAATGGTACATTATAAGATCAGGATCCAACCCTAGCATATCTGAATATTTCCATGCAAAGTTAATCTTCTTTTCTATTAGGAATGTAGTAATTTTTTTCTTTTCTTCTTTTGATAAGGATTGTGCTACATGGATCAATTGTGATTCTTCTGTGATTCCCAAGTTGATGGATTGAGTGGGCTCAATCAGTACTGGAGATTCATCCTATAAATGACTCAGAAGGACATCAAATATCTCATCCTTAGGCACCTCAGAGAGGTTTTCACCTTTGGATACATCTTTTATTTTTACTTTTGTAGGTTCCGAGACTGCCACAAAGTGGTTTTCACCCTCATAACTCCTTTTCTTTTTATTTTTATTCTTATTCTTTTGACTAATATACTTGATGTCTGACTCCATCATGCTAACGCTCGGTTCACTGATGGAAGTCATCATAGGCTCAACTGCATTGAGGTAGCAATCAAGGGCATAGTCATTTGGAAAAGTATAGATACCTTGGCTTAGATTTGTGGAGGTTTGGTCAAGAAGTTCAAGATGTTGGATAGTCAAAGCGGTGAAAGATTGGGAAATAGTTTTTACGGATATGGATCTGTCATCATTGGGCCTAACCTGACTCTTGAGTTCGAAGGTGATATTACAACTCAAAATGTTCAATTCGTGAATAGGCTCAATGTCATTATGGGAATCTATTTCAGCCATGGGTGGATCAGACTCATTAAGTTCACCATTTCGCTCTAGACTCACATTGGGTTTAGGTGCATATTGGTGAATAACATCAATATGTTTTTATGTGATAAGCTCATCTTCCTCTGGAATGGCTCCCCATTCATAGTCATTTGATTCATCATCTATGCCTCTAGGAAATATGAGAACATGTGTAAAGTCAGGATGAATACGCCAAGAAGGGTTACCCTCAGATTTTGATTTAAATTCATACTCATGAGAATTTGTCTCAAAATAGTTGTCACCTTCCTCCTTATCTATGTGGTTTTCTTCAAGAATAGCTGGTTCCCGTGGTGTAACTATCTTTTGTTCTGTAGTAGGTTCTTGTGTTTCTACTACATTGATTCTTTTCATTGGGTCATCTTCGGCTTCAAAGAGGTCCTTTATTTCTTTAGGCAAACGCTCATAAGGAATGAGCTCATTAGTGGTGTCTGAATCATCACTGTTAGAATGTTGTGTTGTTTCCTCCTTTGGTTCAATCTGTTCTAAGACATGTGGAGAGTTTTTGCTAAGATAGAAAGGCTTCTTCTTATATCCTAGACATGTTGTATTCTTGTTTGTTTGGCCATGATGATCAAGAGGTGATAGAAGACCCTTACCTTGTAGTCCTAGAGGTCCTTTTCTATTATATCCCATTTTTGTGATCAATATTTCTCCTAGTCCATATGACTTCTGAGGAAATTTGTTTGAAGTGGAGTCACATTTTTGCACTGAATGGGATTGAGACTCATCCTTGTATAACCATGCAAGCACAACTTCTTCCTCCTCAAACTCTTGTTTAGATACTTGTTTTATGACAAAGCTTCCATTGAATATGACCTGGGATTCTTTAGTTGTAGGTTTCACTTTGTCAGAAGGTTGTCCATAAGATTTTGGGGACAACGGGAGAGATGTGACAGATAAAATGGGTTCCATTGTGTATTCTCCCATACCATTGTCTTTAATTTTGACTTCTTTAGCAAGTTCTTCTATCTTAGAAGTTGATGCAATGTCTAGCTGCTTAGTGGAAGATTCTCTATTATTAGGAACAAGTTTATCAACACTTTCTTTCAATGCATTGCAAGTTGTAGATAGATCAGCCAGAATAATCACATCTACTCCTTCATAAGGAAATTTCACACATTGATGGTATGTGGAAGGAATAGCTCTCATTTCATGTATCCAGGGTCTCCCTAGAAGGATGTTGTAAGCCAAAGGTAGATCAAGAACTTGGCATGTGATATCTATGATAACTGGACTTGTTCTGATAGGCAAGACAATTGTTCCCTTGGAAGATCTTTCTTGTTCATCATATGCTTGATAGTTATCTTCTTCTTAGGATTAATGGCAGGTTTTGTACACACTAAATAGTGCACTTCTCTAAGTCATTACTTCCAAGGGAATCCATGAATGGGAAACCTCGAGAAAGTGACCTAGAGATCTCTAGGCATGGAGTCACAAGGATGTTGATGGTGCTCTCAGCTAGAGCTATTGAGGCATGCAACCTTGCTAGTAAACCACACAATGGGAGATTCAAAGAGACAAGGGCAAGAATGCCAATATCCTCAAGAATCAAGATGAGAATGCAATGCAACTATGCTAAGAATGAAGATGCAAGCTAAGCTATGGAAATGAAAGTATTACAAATCCTTGCTAATTAAGCTATGCGAGCTAATCTAGAGCATAAAGGAAACTAAGCTAGAAAGCATAAACATGAAGTTATGATGCAAGAATGAAACTAGAATGCAAGAATGATCTCCAAAGCTCCAAAGTCTCCAAGAAATCCTACAGCATAAGATTAGTATTCAAAGTTGGGATCCTAAAATGAGAAAAGAGCTCTCCTTTTAAAGGAATTGAAAAGGAATGGACCATGGAGATTAAGAGGCAAAAGATTTGATCAAGGGTGGAGTTTGAAAGAGGAGCAATCCATGTGCACAAATCTCCTCCAATGAGAAAATAAGAGTTGACTTTTGTGTCCATATGAGACAAAAAGGCCTTTTCTTCTTTTTTATAAAATAAGAATAATGCTTTATTTGTGCAACTTAGGATAAGAGGGAAAATGAGGGCTTTTTATTTAATAAAAGGGGAGGAAATTCCTTTTAATTAAATAAAGACTTAGGATAAAATGGTTAGCCCATAGAAAATAATCAAATAAATGATAGAATTAGGATTTGATCAAGGAAAATTGGTATTGAGCTGAAGATGCTGATTTAGAAAATTGATATATTATTGAATGGGGGCCCAAAGTCTAGGTAACCATTTTAGGGTGTATACATTTGCCCCTCTTTGACTAATGTGAGATCGATTTGGGATCACATGTGGTCAAAGAATGGAATTGAAATGTGAGATCAATTTGGGATCACAAAACAACCTAGATGTGTGTTCGACGGATGGGAACACATCAGGACAAAGATAAGCATAAGCTGACAAAGATAAGCTGAAAGACAAGACCAACACACCTGTAAATAGGAGATCATCAAGTCTCAAATAAGAGATAAGAATCTCAAGAAAGGTTTGATTGATAAAGTTGAATCAAGGATTGAAATTTGATAGGTACTACCCCCTTGGTATCGAAATCAAAATCTGGTAGACAAGAAACAGTAAATTGATAAACTTGATCAAGTCACTAGAAATCATAATCAAAGGTGAAAGATGATAGGATAACCATCAAGCAGCAAAGACATGCCCTAGTTTGACTAGGTTTGACTAAAAAAGATAGAGGATAAGAATGAATTCAAACCTCTGAAAGATGAAGTGAATGAAAGTGAATGAAAGACTAGGAGGTTGAAAGAGATGGGGATGAAGAAATGAAGGTGCCCCAACAATGATCGAAGGATCAGGCCTCAAATGGTCAGCCAACTGCGCAGGAGAAGGGGAAAGTTTTGAAATGCAATTTTGACTATCAAGATGAACTTGGATTTCAATTTTGATCCCGAAAATGGATCCAGGATGTCAAAATTAGCTAGGGGTGCAATTTTTGCACAATTCTAAGACGTTTTGAAAATTGGTCAAAAAGTCAAAATGCTATAAAAGGGGGTAAAAATGTCATTTTCAAAATCATTTGTCTTATTGTGATTTGAGAACTTTGAGAGTTTAGAGAGAGAAAATGGCCAAGCAAGCAACATTTCTGGTATACAGACATTGATTTGAGCGTGCCCGGTTGCACATTTGGCCTCCTTAGTATGGTGCCCCGATAAGTTTTTGAAAAAAACTCACCCTTTAAGTCATTAATGAGCATATTTATGTCATTTAAACACATTTTTAAGTATTTTAAAACATTTCAAATTTTACTCGTGCGAAAATTCATACGATGCTTATAAAGTATCGCACCCTTTGATAGTATTTGTCATGCGATAGTTCGCGGGTTGACATAGTATCGCACAGGTGTTGAATCTAGTATCGCACGATACCAGATGAAACATCATGTGATACTATATGAATTATCACATTCAAAGATATTATCACATTGTTACTGAGGAAAATATCTCATGATACTTTATCAGAAACAGTATCGCACTAGTGTAAGAAATATGACATATTTTAAATTTTGAGCAATATGACATGGGCCCAGACAATGTTTGCGTTTAAGATTATTTGTACTAATTTTATACATTCATCATGATATGTTCTGACATCTGGTTTGGGGTTATGGCTTGCAGGAGAACTTTCCAGCGCTGATTATCAGAGTGTCGAGAGTGACCGGGTTACGCTGTGTCTGAGATCTTGATGATCCAAGATGAGCAGACTTGGGGGATATGGGTTTCGGGTACTTGTTGTAGATGCCCCATATTTGGGTAGATCATGGGCTATTGACAGCGTTGGCTAAGAGGTGGCACAGTGAGCATAACACCTTTCACTTGCCGATCGGAGAGGCCACGATTACCTTGGAGGATGTCTATCGGATCCTTCAAGTGCCTAGCCATGGAGATCCAGTGAGTATAATCATGTTTATAGATGTTCATAGATGTAAAGTTTTCATATGATAGAAACTGACATGATTGTTTGTTGGCATAGGTATACTACGATTAGGATCTAACTAAGGGATGACAGATCATGCAAGACATGTTCCAAGATGTCATCTTCATTGATAGACACCTTAGTTAGGATCGGTTGATGGAGGAGTATGGCAGAGATTTTTCAGTTTCGTGTATAGTGTGCTCTATAGTAACACAGGCACTAATTATCGACAGGAGCCAAAGAGGGTTCCCATTGGGCTAGGGCAAATTAGTTGCAGATCTAATAGCACACCCATGATGGATGGCACGGGGCCCAGCCATCCTAGCCGACATGTACCATGAGCTCCATGAGATTGTCTACAGGGGGAGTAGGACTTGGGCATGCGGTGCGGTCTTAGCATAGGTATGGGCGTGGGAGCACATCATCGTTGTGTGCCCACATGTGCAACCAAGGGAGTGAAGACTCCCCTATATCTATAGATACACATGATTCCTTAGCCAGCCACATAGTGGGGATGTGACATATTACCGCAGGTTACTAAATGAGCTCACATCATTTCAGTGGAGACCATACAGGGCTTGTGAGCAATGGGGTGATCGAGAGTGGGAACTAGGATATATGTTATGCAGCTGGCCACTAGTAGGTCGGCACTCTGAGATAGTAGAGTGCTTCATGATCACTCGGGTCTGGAGATAGTTTGGGCGACAATAGAGGGTGTCCATAGAGACCACTACCTATGCCCGAGTTAGGGATGAGGAGGGACATGGATGGCTGCCGATGCTGGACTACCAGTAGGTAGTACAAGATACCACAGGTATATGCAGAGAGCCATGGGACTATCTCCCAAACATGGCAGATGCAGGTGCAAATGTAGCCTATAGGGCAGCAGTGGAGGTTTCCATTCCCACGGTTTACTGTACTTGATGCACAACCGACAGCACAGGGTGGTGATGGAGATGACAGAGATGGAGGGGATGAAGGGAGGGTGAGAGAGAGAGGATAGGGATCTAGATCAGGTGGCCAGAAATGGTCACAAAGGTAGGGTTCTGAGGATGAGGGGGATGACGCGGCAAGACCAGCTCATCGACAGGTGGATGCTAGGCAGGATCAGCCTATAGGGGGAGGAGGAGAGGATCTCATGGTGAGGATCTAGGTTTTGGAGGTGGAGATGCAGCAACTACGGATTACTATAGCTATGAGAGATCAATAGTTGACTAAGCTACGAGCTGAGATAGATCGGCGGGAGAGGGCAGCTCAGGCAGACGCAACAGAGATTCGAAGGGAGGCAGCACAAGCTGCTTACTATCATGGTCTCTACATACAGGCTATACCTAAGGGACAAAGAGCACCACTCTATTCTGAGAGAGTTGGGAGATCTGATATGGTACTAGATAGGGTAGCAGCACCAGCTCCACATGATGGTGCAAGTCAGACTTAGGGCTAGGATGATAGATGTATAGAGACATACCCTGGGACATTATCCAAATTTTTGGATCCCACATTGTATTTTGTATCATGACATGCATCATATATATATGAGATTTACTGGATGTTTGATATATCTTGTGTATATGTCCCACTTGTGATGGATGTTTTAGTTTTATATTGTCTTGTGATATTGCTCAAAATGTATGATATATATGCTCATGTATAATCTCTCTCATAGATGTATGTTTAGTTCTCATGGTTATGATATAGAATCATGTTTCTGAAAATAATCTCTTTAGGATATAGATATGATGATAAGATTAACCCCTTGTGATGACAGGAAAAGGATGTGATGTGAAAGACAAGGAGCAAAAGACATGATCGAGAAAAAGTGAAAGGTGAGCGCAGTTGACCGACAAGTCCACGAATGATGAAAGGAGAGCTCTCTCCATATGCAAGATGCAAAAATAATCTAATATGAACCTAAAAATGCAAGCTACTATGAAAAGTAGTTTACTTGCAAGGTTACAAAGCTTTTAGACTCTAATATTCATCATCGAGCGTTATTGGTAGCATCGCAAGATCATACAATGCACACTAGGATGACTATGTGAATTTGAATATGATCTATATCAGATAGAATGTGGGAATCCCACCTAGGCACCAAAGACATGTAGGTCAAGATGACTAGTGCACTGAGATTTCCTAAGTTTAATATGGCAAGATTATACTTGCATCGAGACACAAGAAAGTCTAGATGACCATGAGTATGCACTTGCGAAAATAGTCAAGGATAATACCTTGTAGACCCTAATGTCAAGTGGAACAAGCATAAATGATAATGACAGTTAGGACTAACAAAATATACCCACAAGCAAAAAAAGCAATAAAACACGTCCTCATGCCCCCAGTCTTCTAGCTCAGCATCATCGAAAACTATTAGGGAGAGAACACTTAGAAAAGAAATCCTCATAGACAGCACACAAAGAAATAAAGTCAAACAAGTCTCAATGAGTCGAGTGTTTAAGTGTGTGTGTGTGTAGGTCATAGAGTCAAACTTTGAGTATCACATCTGCTAGTGAGAGATGTCATATCATGTTAGACTTTGGGGAAGATATTTGATAAGTGTTGAGAAACACTTGACGCTAGGGTAGTGTTGAAAAACACAGTTGGGGTGGTGTTGAAAAACACCATTTGCAAGATGTCCTAAAGACCAACGCATCCTAGAGACCAAAGCTAACACAGTTATGCCCCCTAGACAAAGACAAAGACCAATTCCAAACCAAGGCAACGAGGTCAAGGCATGATGGAGAAAGGCTAAGTGTTGAGGATGCATGCTAAGAAACGAGGGTGCAAAGGCCTCAAGTAGTGCCTGTTTCCAAGTTTTCACCACTTGGAGATTTTTTGGTTTTTTCAATTTTTTTGAATTTTTCAATTTTTTTTTTCCATTTTTTCAGGACTAATAAGTATGTACAAAGGATCACATCGTACATCTTGAAACTAATCTAGATGAAATTGAAATGATATGCAGATTTAATCTAAGAATGATATGAATGAATAAATGCTATGAAAAACTATGAATGCTTATGACCAACAATGAAAAATCTCACAAATCGCCTGTCACAAATGCTTGATCCTTCAGTTGCAAATTCGCCAGAGTGATTGTGCAAATTTAAGAGTGGTTAATTGTGAAGAGCCGAGCCTTGATTTTATAGAAATCTAGGGTTTGAGGATGCATAAGAAAAACCATAAATCACTCTTGATAAACTCAGGCTGATTTTTGAGTTAACAAGAAACTAGAAACATATCAACTCACAAAATCATGCAAAATCATGCAAGAACATCTTTTTAACTCAAATCGAAAGTTTAGATCAACTTTCAACTCAAAATAGATGTTGAGTTTCCAAAAGACAACAACTTGAATTGATTTTCTAATTTAAAGTTTAATTGCTCTTTGAATGTGCATAATAATTATGAATTAATTAAATAAATAAAGTGATTTACCTTCAACTTAACTGATTTTTGAAATAAAACAATTGATTTATGGGTTAATCAATTATCAAATCAAACTTTTATTCGAAAACTATATTATTAAATATTGACAATTGACATTAATTAATTAAATAAGAATTTAATCAATTAGTCATAAGATTTTTGATTTATTGTCAAAATTAAATAAAACAATTTAGGAATAAATTGAATTAAATTTAATTAAACAATTAAGTGGCAATATTAAATCTGATTAATCAAATATTTAGAATATTCAATTAATCAAACTTTATGATAAATAGGATTTATTGCCAAATAATTATTAAATCAAATATAATTAAATTAAGATAAAATAGGAATATTCAAAGAATATTCCCCGATGCAGAATTAGGATAATCAAATGGGTTTCGATGATTTGATGTGCAGATGTGCCTTAGGTTAGGACTTTGATGTCGATTTCAATCAATTTGACGATGTAGGAGGTTAATGAACCTATAGTCCATTTTTGGGGTATTAAAATAAATTATGCTAAGAATTATCAAAAATGTCAGGTCCATGGAAACTTGATTCATGCACCAGGGAGAGATTTGATTTCGTTTACAACATAATGGCCATTTCAACAATGGGCATTTGATCTCATAGGGGCCATCTATCCACATTCATCAAATGGTCATACCCATATCATCACAGCTACAGATTACTTGACAAAATGGGTGGAGGCAATTCCTTTGACACATGCCACTAGCAAACAAATCTCTATGTTCATTTTGAATTACATCATTTTTCGGTATGGTATACCACACTCCATCATCACAAATAATGGAGGCTAATTCAAAAACAAGGACCTAGACTCCTTATGCTCTAAATTCAAGATCACTCAACATTGGTCGTCCATTTACTATCCACACGGGAATGGACAAACTGAAGCATCCAACAAGAATTTATTGAAAATTCTACACCGAACAGTTAACAAGACAGGAAGAGACTGGCACCTGATGATAAATATAGCTCTTTGGGCTTACAGAACAAGTATTAGAATGCCCACGAGGGCTACTCCTTTCGCTTTAGTATATGGGGCTGAAGTGATATTGCCTATTGAGGTTGAAATCCCATCACTAAGAATCAAAATGCATGGTCTAGTAACTGATGATGATTATAGAATGTCTAGGTTACAAGAGCTTGAACTACTAGATGAGCGCAGACAAGTTATATATGATCATCTCAGAGTATATCAGAAACAAATGTCTAGAGGCTATAACAAGAAAGTCAGACACAGAGAATTTCAGGTTGGTGATCTAGTCTTGAGAGAGAATACTAAAAATCAATCCCATCAAGAACGCAAGGGGAAGATTGAACCCAACTTGCTGGGTCCCTTTGTTATCACTTCTAATTTTGGCTCTGGAGCCTATCAACTCTCAACAACTGAAGGAGAACAACTCCGAGAACCAATCAACGTTCTCCATTTGAAGAAATTCTACACCTAAGACATTTAGTATGAGAAAATGTCCTGAAAAAATTATAAAAATCAGAAAGAGTCATGAAAAAATAATCATCTTGGTGAAAACCTAGCAATATGCACCTCGATGGTTCACACAAAAAAAAATAAAAAATGGAAAAATATAAAAAAATTGAAAAGATGAAAAATACAAAAAAAGAAGAAAAAGAAAAAGTGCCTTGGTGAAAACCTAATAAATAAGCGCCTTGGTAGAAAAAATAGAGTCTCTGCCAAGATGGTGAAAACCTGGCAAACGAGTGCCACTTGTATGAAACACTCCATCTATTAGCACAATCTTGGTATTTCCCAGCTTTCAGTACTACTTTAGTTTGTACATATCTTTTTGTTTGCTTTCGCATCCTGTTTTCAATAAAGTCATTTTGTGCATCAAACAACAAAAGCGTCTGCATCCTATCAATGTTCCAACCTTGGGGGCAACCAATGTCATATCTTGCAGTCCTTAGTATACCTCAAACGAGTAATGTCTAGTCAAGGTCCTTCAAAGCTATATTCGAGTCAGTTTGTTTGTCTCCCTACCAAAAAAGGATTTTGCACCTAATGACAAACTACAACAACAAACACAAAACAATCTCTACAAACATGCTTTAATATTTTTGCATATTATGTTCTCTCGAGCTCATTGATGATGTCCTTTCATAGGATTTAGAGAGTGATGACTGGGGGCATAATCTTTTCTTTGTCTTCTATTTGTAAGTGAAAATATAATAACCCTAGAAATTCTGGATTAAATTGGTGTCCACTATAAGTGCCTCCATCGTAATTGGATGACCACGTGTACCTCGACCATCGATACCTAGATGCTTCAGGGAAGTCAGATCTAACTTTGTCTTTTTGAGTGATTTCTTATTTCTATTGTGAAACACAACATTACCCAAGGATGTGAACGATAAAGGGTCACTGTGGGTAATAATTCACATTGGAATTAGAATGATCTCCCCACTGCTTGGTGTGTTTGTATGCAAGGTGTATTCAGGTCATCACAATGTTTATGTTCTGATGCTTATACAAATTGCTAAATCAAAATGGACATGATATTCAGGTCATATTGGCTTTTGTGCCTTGATGCTTATATCTAAATCTAAAATTTCAAAACTAAAAGTCAGTATTCATATTTTCATGGTTGCCTAACTAGTGGATATTGTATTGCCTATTCAGTGTTACCTAAAAATATTAAGTGATGATAAAAATTGACATATGATCAGTGACTAAGTCCTAGGTCTTGCATTTCATTTGCATTTTGTATTTTAAATGGTGACATCTTTCTCATGATCTCGATAATGCATGATGTTTGATATTCTTCAAAATTGCAATAACAACACATCACAAGGACTAAGCATCGTATGAAGGTCCCTAAAACTAATTAACAAGCAGTCGTCATTCTGAGTTAACCACACATCCATTTTGATAATTGACTGGGCACTTGAAATCTTCATTATCCTTGTAAAATATCATGTGCATCATTACATAACATCTCATTTCATAAATAGTTCACATATCCATTGCATACATACATGTGCATCCATCAAAAACATAAAATGAATCATACATTGCATTTATCCATCTACCATCTATCATTAAATTTTACATTGCATATTCATACATTCAAAGTAAAAATTCATCACATATTCTGTTGATATTTGTAGCATCGGTCAGATAAATAATATTGTCTATATGATTATTATGAGAAATGATATGTATATATATATATATATGTATGTATATATATTTATGTATATATATATATATACATATATATGTATATATATATATATGTATATATATATATATGTATATATATATATATGTATATATATATATATATATGTATATATATATATATGTATATGTATATATGTATATGTATATAGTATATATATATATCTATATATATATAGATATATATATATACATATATACATATATATATACATATATACATATACATATATATATACATATATACATATATACATATCTATATATATACATATATGTATATATGTATCTATATATATATATGTATATATATACATATATATATATATATCTATATATATATATATATGTATATATATATATACATATATATATATATCTATATATGTATATATATGTATATATATATATCTATATATGTATATATATATATATATATATGTATATATATATATATGTATATATATATATATATATATATGTATATATATATATACATATATATACATATATCTCTAATATATATCTCTATATATAGATATATATATATATCTATATGTATATATATATGTATATATCTATATATGTATATATATTGTATATATATATATATATATATATATATATATATATATATATATATATATATATATATATATATATGTATGTATGTATATATATACATATTTCTATATATATATATGTATATATGTATATATATATACATATATATATATGTGTGTGTGTGTGTGTGTGTATATATACATATAGATATATATCTATATCTATATATAGAGATATATATATGTATAGATATATATAAAGATATATATATATGTATAGATATATATGTATAGATATGTATATATATATACATATATACATATATATATATACATATATATATATATATATATATATACATATATATACATATATATATATATATATAATATATATATATATTATTATATATATATTATATATGTATATATATATGTATATATGTATAT